>CP136063.1:221655254-221736185 GCA_032622095.1 Siphonodentalium dalli
AAGGTGAACCACCAGGGATGTGCTGCTTGAATGCCAAAGTTATGCTTCAACAACATGCTGACCCACCTGAACCTCTTCAAGACCTGCTTCGTGGTTCAACCCCAGAATCTAAACATTTTCTCAAGAACATCCAGAAATATAATGCCGCATTCCAAATGACATCTTTTGGGGCAAATATCATAACTGAAGGTGTGTATATGCCAACGTTCAAAGTTCAAGGTCAGGTTTACCATCGCATCGGCCCTCTACAACCCAATGATGATGCACAACCTCATACATGCAGATATACTTTGTTGGTGATTTTAATAGAGAGGTAGAACTCCGTTCCCGCTTTGTCTGATGGCACCAGACCTGAAGTTATATACACTCTCCAGCAAATGATCCATCAACACAACTCTTATGTGTCCCAGTTTTAAATATGCTCTAGAAACCCCACAACACACCAAATTTGCAGGTGGTCATAGACGCGGACAGAAGACCCACTCAATCAACACAGTGGTCGATTTAATGAACCTGCGTCCAATGAGATAGCAGTCGTTTTAGCAGGCGCAGAGCATGGTAGGCGTGATATTGTTTTAAAGCGTCGTGACGACACTATACTTCGCATTTGCGAGACACATAGATCGTACGACCCTCTCCAATATCCCCTCCTATGTGTCTTCGGTGAAGACGGATATAAGTTCGCTATACCACACTCAATCGGCAACAAGAATGTGTCATGCAAGGACTTTTATTCCTATCATTTCATGGTTCGTGATGGGTCCTTCAACCAATTGCAGAGAAGCCGGAACCTGTTCAGTCAGTTTGCTGTGGATATGTACGCCAAAGTGGAGGGTGAAAGACTCCTCTATATTCGGAACAACCAACGGAAACTCCGTGCAGATTCATATATACAACCTCTGTGATAGCATAAATAATGATCAGGAAAGAGCCGGAGTCGGCCAACTGGTAATCCCTCCCGTCGACATTCACAGGTAGCCCGCGATATATGCAGGAGAAGACGCAGGATGCTATGACATTTGTCAGGCACTTCGGTCGTCCGGACCTTTTCATCACATTCACGTGCAACCCTGCATGGCAGGAGTTGAATGTTGAATTGTTCGAGGGCCAGGTTTCTAAAGACAGGCATGACTTGACATCTAGAGTGTTCCGTCTGAAATTGACGAAGCTCATGAACCTTTTGAAGAAATCGCACATTTTCGGCCAACCTGTGTGCGATATGTATACGGTTTGAATGGCAAAAGAGAGGACTACCACATGCACACATTTTAAACTTGGCTTAAACAGGAAAATACGCCCTGGGCAGATCGACAGCTTCATTTCTGCCGAATTTCCTGATCCTGATGATGATCCAGAATTGTTCGAGACTGTGAAGGCTCAGATGATACACGGTCCATGTGGTCCATTTCAATTTCAATTCGCCCTGCATGAAAGATCGAAAATGTACGAAGCGGTACCCCTCGGGCGTTCCTCTTAGAAACGCAAACTGGCCATGATGGCTATCCACTTTACAGGAGGAGATCGCCAGATGATGGTGGAAATGTCGCCAATATAAAACTTAAAAATGGACAGGATTTTGTTGCAGACAATAGGTGGTTGTTCCATATTGTCCCATGTATCAAAAATCTTCAATGCACACATAAACGTTGAGTTTTGCAACTCTGTAAAAGCTATAAAGTATGTATGCAAATACATCAATAAGGGATCAGATGCGGCTATGTTCGCCCTACGAGACATGAGAACAAAGGACGAGTTGAGTCAGTTTCAAATGGGTAGGTACATCAGTACCAATGAAGCGTTTTGGCGCATTTTTGACTTCCCCATCCACGATAGACACCCAGCCGTTTTTTCGACTTGCTGTGCATTTAGAAAATGGACAGAGAGTGTACTTTACCGAACAAACAGCGGCACAAGTTGTATCGGCACCAAAAGAGACGACACTCACTGCCTTTTTCAAACTTTGCCAAGAAGATGATTTTGCCAACACAATTTTGTACTGTGACCTCCCATCTTATTTCACCTTTGTCAATAATCGATGGGTCCGCCGCAAGCGTGGTGAACCCGTCGAAGGAGTCATGGGCGTGTTCAAAGACTATGCTCTCGGTAGGGTCTACACTGTTCATCCCACACAACAGGAATGTTTTTTCTTGAGAATACTGCTGCATGAAGTGGAAGGTCCAACATCTTTTAACTCCTTGCGAACTGTCGACGGCCAATTATGTCTTAGCTACAGAGAAGCGTGCTTCAAAAGGGGACTATTGGAAGACGACCATCAATGGGAGGCAACGATGACAGAGGCAGCCATATCAAAGTCTCCTAGGAGTTTGCGTAGTTTGTTTGCGACTCTCTTGCACATATGTGGTATTGCCAATCCTCTTGAATTGTGGCTCCAATTCAGAGAAAACCTCTCGGAGGATCTTAAGTACAGGTTGCAGGTTGCAAATCCTGGCATTGACGTTTCATTCAACGATGATATTTTCAATGCTTCTCTCATCGAGATCGAAAACAAAATCCTGGCTCTTGGGGGACCAGAGCTCCACACTTTCGGTCTCCCTCGCACTCAACATTCTCGCATGTCTGCACTGCCCAGAGAGGTGCTACGTGAACTGTCGTATGATTTAGATACCATCGAACAAACTCTGTCATCGGGCGAACCAAATCTTCTCCCAGAGCAGCGACACTGTTATGTGACCATACTGCAGAGTGTTGCCAATCACATTGGTGGTATTTATTTTCTCGACGCTCCCGGGGGCACTGGGAAAACGTTTGTAACCAACCTTATATTGGCGACAGTCAGGGAAGAAAGGAAAATCGCTGTTGCAGTTGCATCCTCTGGCATAGCTGCAACACTTCTTCCTGGAGGTAGAACTGCACATTCAACATTCAAACTGCCACTCAATTTGAATGCGAGCGATACTCCAACATGTAATATAAGCAAGGGTACTGGTCTTGCTCACCTGTTGAGAGAGGCTGTGTTGATTGTCTGGGATGAGTGTACTATGTCACATAAGAGGGCATTCGAGGCACTGGATCGAACACTGCAAGATATAAGGGGCTGTAACAATATTATGGGTGGCATAACCTTACTATTGTCTGGAGACTTCCGACAAACTCTGCCTATTGTACCAAAAGGCACAAAGGCTGATGAATTAAAAGCTTGCATCAAATCATCTTACCTTTGGAAGAGTGTTCGAATACTCAAGCTGACAATTAACATGAGGGCGCATCTGTTTGGTAATGACGTGGCTGCATATTTTTCCGACCAGTTACTCAGAATTGGCGATGGCAAGTGCAATTCTGATGCCGAAGGACGAATAGATCTATCTGCTTTGAGCTCGATTGTTTCCTCTCTTGATGAGCTTATTGTGAATGTTTTCAGAGATCTTCATAGCAAGCTCTCGGATCACACATGGCTCTGTGAGAGAGCCATCCTAGCTCCTACAAATGATATTGTTGACGAGGTTAACTTGAAGTTGTTGGAACAAGTCCCTGGACAGCTTCATTCTATGCACTCCATTGATACCATTCCAGACCAATCAGAAATTGTAAATTACCCGACCGAGTTTCTCAATTCACTCAAACCCCCAGGCATGCCACCTCATCAGTTGCAGTTGAAGGTAGGTGCACCAATCATGTTGCTCAGAAATCTTGAACCACCTAAGTTGTGTAATGGTACACGACTTTCTATCAAGAAAATATCACCTCATATCATTGAGGCAACTATTCTCACTGGATGTGCGAAAGGGGAGCATGTTTTTCTCCCTAGGATTCCATTGATTCCCACTGAGTCGCCAATACAGTTCCGCCGGCTTCAGTTCCCAGTTCGATTGAGCTTTGCAATGTCAATCAACAAATCACAAGGACAGACACTTAAAGTTGTTGGCCTCCAACTTCAGAGTCCCTGTTTCTCACATGGACAGCTATACGTTGCATGCTCACGGGTCGGCTCCCCCTCCAGTCTGTTCGTTTATGCACCAGAAGGGAAAACTAGGAACGTTGTCTACCCAGAAGCACTGAGGTAAATTTTCAAAAGCGAAATGGTGAACCCGTCGAAGGAGTAATGGGCG
Source organism: Siphonodentalium dalli (assembly GCA_032622095.1). NCBI lineage: Eukaryota > Metazoa > Mollusca > Scaphopoda > Gadilida > Siphonodentaliidae > Siphonodentalium > Siphonodentalium dalli. The sequence goes on from CP136063.1 coordinate 221,659,322, forward strand.
TGTTCAAAGACTGTGCTCTCGGTGGGGTCTACACTGTTCATCCTACACAACAGCAATGTTTGTTTTTTTTGAGAATGCTGCTGCATGAAGTGGAAGATCCAACATCGTTTAACTCCTTACGAACTGTCGACGGCCAATTTCTCTTGATTAAAACGGCAGAATTAACTCATTGAAAAACCAAAACATTGTCTTCGATTTTTGAGACCTCCCCTTTCATTCGATGTGGGTGCGCTTAGTGGTTATATTGATATCTCTTCCAACATTTTCATTCGTTGTACATTCCACATTATCGCTCTGCACACAATCTGGTTCATTCACTTGATTATTTATCTCATGTGTCGCCTCACGTTTTCAGTTCTGTATTCTGACCACTCAGTTTAATTAACGAATTAATCAACAACGATAATTAATGGATTAAGAAACTATTAGATGAATGTATAGACAGAAAAATACAAACCCAGTTACTCAGGAAATTGAATTGGTGTGGGGAAAAATTCCCAAATGTTGTACTTGAATTAACTCATTGATTATCTCATGTGTCTCCTCACGTTTTGAGTTCTGTATTCTGACCACTCAGTTCAATTAACGAATCAATCAACAACTATAATTAATGTATTAAGAAACTCTTTGATGAGTGAATGTATAGACAGAAAAATGCAAATCCAGTTACTCAGGAAATTGAATTGGTGTGGGGAAAAATTCCCAAATGTTGTACTTGAATTAACTCATTGATTATCTCATGTGTCTCCTCACGTTTTGAGTTCTGTATTCTGACCACTCAGTTCCATTAACGAATTAATCAACAACGATAATTAATGTATTAAGAAACTCTTAGATGAGTGAATGTACATACAGAAAAATACAAACCCAGTTACTTAGGAAATTGAATTGGTGTGGGGAAAAATTCCCAATTGTTGTACATAAACTCCGTGCCGATTCATATATACACCTCTGTGATAGCATAACTAATGATCAGGAAAGAGCCGGAGTCGGCCAGCTGGTAATTCCCCCGTCGACATCCACAGGTAGCCCGCGATATATGCAGGAAAAAAGACGCAGGAAGCTGTGACATTTGTCAGGCACTTCGGTCGTCCGGACCTTTTCATCACATTTCACGTGCAGCCCTGCATGGCAGGAGTTGACAGTTGAATTGTTCGAGGGCCAGGTTTCTAAAGACAGGCATGATTTGAAAGTTAGAGTGTTCCGTCTTAATTGTTGTTGGTCCATGGTGAGAACATCTCTCTTGATTAAAGAGGCAGAATTACCTCATTATCTCCTCACGTTTTCAGTTCTGTATTCTGACCACTCAGTTCAATTAACGAATCAATGAACAACTATAATTAATGTATTAAGAAACTCTTAGATTAAATAGGCAGAATTAACTCATTATCTCCTCACGTTTTCAGTTCTGTATTCTGACCACTCAGTTTAATTAACGAATCAATGAACAACGATAATTAATGTATTAAGAAACTCTTAGATGAGTGAATGTATAGACAGAAAAATGCAAATCCAGTTACACAGGAAATTGAATTGGTGTGGGGAAAAATTCCCATATGTTGTACTTGAATTGTTATTGGTCCATGATGAGACTATCGTTTATCTTGATAAAAAGGCAGAATTAACTCATTGATTATCTTGTGTGTCTCCTAACGTTTTCAGTTCTGTATTCTGACCATTCAGTTCAATTAACGAATCAATCAACAACTATAATTAATGTATTAAGAAACTTTTAGATGAGTGAATGTATAGACAGAAAAATGCAAATCCAGTTACTCAGGAAATTGAATTGGTGTGGGGAAAAATTCCCAAATGTTGTACTTGAATTGTTATTGGTCCATGCATGATGAGACTATCATTTCTCTTGATTAAATAGGCAGAATTAACTCATTATCTCCTCACTTTTTCAGTTCTGTATTCTGACCACTCAGTTTAATTAACGAATCAATGAACAACGATAATTAATGTATTAAGAAATTCTTAGATGAGTGAATGTATAGACAGAAAAATGCAAATCCAGTTACACAGGAAATTGAATTGGTGTGGGGAAATATTCCCAAATGTTGTACTTGAATTATTATTGGTCCATGATGAGACTATCGTTTCTCTTGATAAAAAGGCAGAATTAACTCATTGATTATCTCATGTGTCTCCTCACGTTTTCAGTTCTGTATTCTGACCATTCAGTTCAATAAACAAATCAATCAACAACTATAATTAATGTATTAAGAAACTCTTTGATGAGTGAATGTATAGACAGAAAAATGCAAATCCAGTTACTCAGGAAATTGAATTGGTGTGGGGAAAAATTCCTAAATGTTATACTTGAATTGTTATTGGTCCATGCATGATGAGACTATCGTTTCTCTTGATTAAATAGGCAGAATTAACTCATTATCTCCTCACTTTTTCAGTTCTGTATTCTGACCACTCAGTTTAATTAACGAATCAATGAACAACGATAATTAATGTATTAAAAAACTCTTAGATGAGTGAATGTATAGACAGAAAAATGCAAATCCAGTTACACAGGAAATTGAATTGGTGTGGGGAAATATTTCCAAATGTTGTACTTGAATTGTTATTGGTCCGTGGTGAGACTATCATTTCTCTTGATTAAAAATGCAGAATTAACTCATTGATTATCTCATGTGTCTCCTCACGTTTTCAGTTCTGTATTCTGACCATTCAGTTCAATTAACGAATCAATCAACAACTATAATTAATGTATTAAGAAACTCTTTGATGAGTGAATGTATAGACAAAAAAATGCAAATCCAGTTACTCAGGAAATTGAATTGGTGTGGGGAAAAATTCCCATATGTTGTACTTGAATTGTTATTGGTCCATGCATGATGAGACTATCATTTCTTTTGATTAAATAGGCAGAATTAACTCATTATCTCCTCACTTTTTCAGTTCTGTATTCTGACCACTCAGTTTAATTAACGAATCAATGAACAACGATAATTAATGTATTAAGAAACTCTTAGATGAGTGAATGTATAGACAGAAAAATGCAAATCCAGTTACACAGGAAATTGAATTGGTGTGGGGAAAAATTCCCAAATGTTGTACTTGAATTATTATTGGTCCATGGTGAGACCATTATTTCTCTTGATTAAAAGGGCAGAATTAACTCATTGAAAAACAAAAAGTCATGTTTCTGACAAAGCCATGAGACGAATGCCGCCAGTGGCGGGCTAACCTGCTAGTACAATATATAGTGATGGTGCATAAGGGCAGTGCATGTTAAGAGCAGATAAGCGTGTTACAAGCCAGTGTCCTGAAACTTGGAGGAATGGCAACAAAGATATCCACCAGTTGTTTGGTTCAAAAAATGTTCTCAACACGTACAAGTGCCACAAGTTGTTACTATATGACTGTGGTCCATCTATTAAGATGAAAATATGCCATGGGTACATGTAGGGGAGGGGGGTGTTTGAAAATGTTTGATCCCCTCGATAACAACCCTGTTATAGCCATACAAACTGTCATGTCATAATAATACCCACACATTCGATTACAGCTGGTTGAATATATTCAAAATGTCAGATTGTCTATAATTGTCTGAAAAATTCTGATATTCTAAATTTATATAATAATATTTCAATCAAATCACTTTAAACTTGACTATATTGAAATTGAAATATATTCCAGGAATGAGCAATTACCTGAAAACTATAGAAAGTAATCATGTAATTTCCACTGATATTAAAGACATTGAATTCCTTCAAAATTTCACTGTTTTCAACAGGTAGCCGCTACCATTTTCCAGCCTTTAAAAATATATAAAAATAAGATATTGCAACATGACAAGTGCATCATGGGTAAAAAAGTTGTGACAAAGGCTTTCATTAAATTTGATGTTTAATAAGCAAACAACATCTCTCATGTCTGTCAGCCCGCCCTTAACCTGCTGTACAAACAACACTTAACAAACTCCTGTCTTTCCCTGTACCGGGGTACAGAATACATGATGGCATTAAACATCTACTGCGATGTCCAAGGTACGTCCCGGCACCGTCGGTTGAACTGCCAGTAGAATGTATACTTCATGCATCATATAATGGACCTTCAAAGGGTGACCACATTGTTGCTGACCAGAAACCGATTCAAGAATGCACCAATCTATGTCATGCAGCTGTAGTCCTTTTGATATGCTGAGCCGTCTTCTGAGCAATCCTGACACACTTAGTTGTACAGTAGGTGATTCTGACATGCAATTTGAACAGGAACACCTGAAATTGGCAAAGATTGTAGAAAGATTAAGATCTTGCATCAATAATCCCCAGGCAGAACTGGCATAAAAGTATATTTCATGATTATAATCAGTCACTTGGACTTCCACAAATATGTTTACACGTTATATAGCTTTGAGTACATAGGGGAGGGGGGGGGGGGGGGGGGCAATGAGCAAGCATGTCTTACTACAATTTCGTGAGAGAAAAAAGAAATTAATGTAATGTTCAAACTGACCAGTGACATGTATGTTGGACGCACATACCGGTACTTGACATAAGTTGACAATTGAAACAGAAATGTACAAAAAAAAGGCCGAGATTTTATCGCCAATTGCCAAAGAGATAATTTTTATATTTACATTTTTAGCAAAATTATGTTGTGGGTTATAAAAAAAAAACAGAACACAATTATGAGACTAGTAAATATATTCTTAGCTCATGTTGGACATTGTCGGGTTGTCCCGAGTAGATCGGGTTTGGGTGGTCCCACTAACTCCCAATACTCAGTATCTCTGATAGTATCTTTTCACTACGCAATACATGTACTGTTCTTTTCTAAGGAGACGGCTCCATAGAAGCGCCTGGCTTATCATACTTACATATATATATTAACATCATTTTGTAAATTGTTGTATAAATCTGGGATACTAAATAAATAATGTTTACACCAACTCCCACTACCCACTGTGACCCAACAACTGTTGGATCAGGCATTTTGAAAATTTTATATTTTTTTTTCTTCAGGCAAACCTGAAATTTTTGTAACAGTTTAAATTGTTTAATATAACTTTAATTACTCTTCAAATATACTATAAGTTAGACAACTAGAGTAGACAGATACCGGGTAGAACAAACTGTCATAAGACATAACACCATTGATGGCAATGATGAGATCTAGATCTAGATAAAATTATTATCTTTTCCATTGACAATTCATTTTTATTTTTATTTTTTTAATCACATCAGATTTCAAGAATAAATAAAATTATAAACAAAAAAATTCCAGTACTCGGTTTCACTTGTTTTCAATTCCACTTCAATTAGAATACTATGATATTATTGATATCATGATATGTATATCATATGCACGTCCATGTGATTTCGAAAATTTCCTTTTCCAGTTTCACTCACCGTTGTTACTAATACCAGGTCATTCTCCAGGCCAACACATCGATCTGCCATCACATTTATTCGTTTAGTGGTTAAACGCCGGTATTATCTTCTTAAATGTCTGTATCGAGAATATAACTGCTAACATTAGCTTCATTTAATACACTTTCTGTAACGCTGTCCTCACTACCATCGCCATCGTTGGCTAATGAAACGCTTGAACTTTTACAAAACAAATCATCAGTGCGCCATTGTTTCAATGTTGAAGGTTGTCCCCAAGTGACGTCATCGCCCAAAAGAGACTCCAAAATTTACGTTCCGGGGTAGGTTTGATGCCGGTCGATTTACGCGGCCCGGAATGACGGAACAGAATAATCGTTTACTATGGGCTTTGTTTTTCGATGTTAGAGGGTCGGGGTGAACTCAAAAAAGCATAAATGATACCAAAGTGCGGGGAGTTGCGTCTATCTCTTTAAGCCATGCCTGGCAGTGGTCTTGTTAAAAGATGACATCTAACCAACTATATCCAAACTGTATTTAAAAGAAGACATCTCACCAACTATATCTATAAACTGTATTCACCCTTAAGGATTTTAAAAGACGACATCTCACCAACTATATCTAAACTGTATTTACCCTTAAGGATTTTAAAAGACGACATCTCACCAACTATATCCAAACTGTATTTACCCTTCAGATTTTAAAAGACGACATCTCACCAACTATATCCAAACTGTATTTACCCTTCAGATTTTAAAAGAAGACATCTCACCAACTATATCCAAACTGTATTTACCCTTCAGATTTTAAAAGACGACATCTCACCAACTATATCCAAACTGTATTTACCCTTCAGATTTTAAAAGAAGACATCTCACCAACTATATCCAAACTGAAGGAAGAAAGATCATCCTATCTGGAGTATCAGAAGATCATTCGAGAACTGGAACATTTAAACAAAGTTTATATAGCCTTTCAGTTTGTCTGCGCTGAGGTGGGTAACTATTTTTATACTGACTATAAAGTTATTTGTCTGTCTCGATGCTTTATTTCCATGCCTGAGTTTAGTGTGTCTGTCATTTGCAGAATGAGGTCCCCAGAGGGTGAATTTAGTGTCGCTATCCCGCATAGCTGGCTATTATCACGAAATTCACCTTCTGCGGGCGGCCCATCACAAAAATCTTTTCGGCAACGTGCACAGTAAATAAGTGGGCATCGATAATGATAGAAAAAATACACCAGTGTAATCCTTTAGTAGAGGCTGAGTTAGATAGTGGTTTGTTCCACTGATTATTATACACTGTGGTGCTGTTATTTTTCTTGTAGCGGCTTAATGAAGTATTTGGAGGAATTGCATAAAAAAAGATGACATAATTATGATCAGGGTTTGTGCTGCCATTTGCCAAATGCAAAAATAATTCACATTTAACTCACATTTTGGCAAGTCACTTTTTAATTCATCAAGAAAGTTGAAAAATATTGGCCACTAAATACCACTAATTTCAGGAAACTCTAACAATAATTATATTAGTTGTGTTTTTATAAGGTTAGGAAAAGTTAACACCTCTATCAAGATTCAGTTAAGCTGATATCATTAGTATAAACAGGTGGAGATTAGAGCTGAAACGGTTGACCCATTCTTCTAACCTGTTAACCATCGGGGTTAACCGCTAAATTTCTAGCGGACTTCTCTCACACTAATTATGTCGACATTATGCCATGCTCCAGGGACAAACCTAGGTGAGAAGTAGTAGCTGAAATAAAGACCTTATTCACGGCATTTAACGATATTCAAAAACACGCATTCACTGTTCTTTTGCTGGCTCTCGTGATGGGGGAATGAGCAAGTGAAATTTGTGAATGGCAGGGGAGATCGCTTATTTGCCGTGATCAGCATATGTTTTGGGCATTTGTAAAACGAGTAAAATAGTATGGGTATTGGTAAAACGAGTAACAAAACTATATATTAAAGATCTGTAATATATCATTATCATCATTGGTATAAACTCCAATGCATTATATATAAAGACAAGAAAGTAATAACTATAGAACAAAAAGGAAGGTCAGTTAGGTCAGACTCGCAGTCCTATTCAGTATTCAAGCTATTCGTCGGTATCATGATAGCGGACACTAGTGTTGGGAGGTTATATAATTTAGTTTCGGTTTCGTTTTTTTTGGTAAAAAAAAACCTCGGTTTCGGTTTTAGTATGCAATCACTTAACATATAGCAATTACTGCCAAATTGAGTGTTAATTAGTCCCACAGGCACAACCAGTTACAGATTAGCATGGAGCATCAATTTCCTTGATAAAAGGGAAGATTATTGAAGAAGTTGGGTTGCTTCAACTACGATGTCTGTTTGGTCACTCAATTGAATTGATCATATTAAATCACAACAGGGAGGAAGAACGGGAAGAGTGAAGACATTGTGCAGCTGATCTCAATCCTTAAACTTTGTCGACTTACATAGTTTTTATAAACCCCACTGTAAAACAGTTTTATAAATAGTATGTCGTGGTGTGATTCCAATTTGAATCCATGTTGCTTCGTGCAGAATTAACTATTAAGTTACGAAAGCACGCATTGCCACACAACGCCACTTTTACGTTGTCACTTCCTTGTGTGCATTCAGACTTGATACACAGTGACTGCACACGTGATTTTGTCGGAAGGAAACTTCAAAGGGTCGGAATTGATTGAAGGTCGCCGACACTTCCAGACAGTTCGAGAATTGCTACTAAGTATCTGATACTACTGCGTGTACCAATTAATGCTGGCATTGCACTCTATCGGTGACACGGGATTTAGTATTAGTTTTGCATCATTTAACCTAATATTTTGAGGATTGTTCACATTCAACTGACAACAGGATGCGGTTACGTCCGGTTCATTTTTTTCTAACCGGTTACGTCGCTAACCGGATGCTAACCGGTTAACCGTCTAACCGTTTCAGCTCTAGTGGAGATTACTAGTACATATGGTTGTGGTGTTTACATAGCTGATCCTCTTTTTTTCGATGTGCCATTCTTTTGAAGCAACCCTATAATTTTATTGTTCGGTGATTGGTTTGTAGTTCTATGATAAACCACAGTAGATATGGGAGAATTATTAATAAATAACAGCGCTTGTCGAATAATAAGACTCAATGTTCAGAAACTGATTGCTTTGGAAACTTCTAAAAAGAATTTGGCAAAATTATATTCATTTGGCAATTAATTAATTAATCATTTTTATGTATTTTCTCAGGACAGAAAGAAGAAAACAGCTAGTGAAATTATTGAAATGCAAGAATTAGTGAATGCTTCTCATGAACAGATCACTAAGGCAAGTACTAGTATATCCGTATAAATTACTAACTCTCCATTAATTTCAGTCTCTAATATGGTCCTGGTTAGAGAAAATTGTGTATTTAAATAATCAGAATATTTTTTATTGCTCAAACATACATCTGCCAACCAATATAATTGGGCTTCAAATAATGTTCCATCTATTTTCAATCAGCTTTCCAACAGTTTATCATATTACGGTGACACTTATTAATGGATTGGAATGATCAATTGGAGTAAATGGTGTAAAGTACTGTAACTGATGCAGCGCATGGGGCCTGTATATCGAGAGAGGTTTAGCAGTGTATGTTCCGCCTATTGAAAATGTATGAAATCACTTATAATGTATATTTATTTAATGTTAATTTTTCACAATTTTTGTTTTGATTAGTGATGAGCCGATGATCGGAAACGACAATCGGAATCGGCCGATTGTGGCTCATCAGATGACAATCGGTACTCGGGTTTCAACATCGGCATTTCCGATTGTCTAAATAATAATCAGGTGCTTGTTTTCCTTCAATAAACTGTGTTAAATACAGCCCTTTTAATTCAGATTGTTTGGCTTCGGCAATCTGCTACGGCAACCCTTTATCGTGGCCCAGTTTGCTTCAGCAAATGGCTTCGGCATTGCCGATTGCCGTAGCCAATTATGAGGGCTGTAAATATAACGATGTTTTGTTGAATAAATGACCAGTAAACATGGGGAAACTGTAACCAAACACAAATTTGATGATATACAGCCAGGTCCTGCCTAACACAGGTATAAACCCCCCGAAAGTACATGTCACCTGACACATAATTACGCAGCTGACTGCATTCACCACGCTTCAGTTATTATATATCGAATGAATTTAAATAGTTATGTAAAATAGCCCAACGAGACCCATTATATAGTGTAGTGTGTTTACAACATCACAACTGTTCACCAATTAACAACTACTATTCAACGAAGTGACCGCTAATCACCAGTATTCAAACCGATTCAAACTGATAATCAGGTCAGCCAGTGACCTCAATGACCTCTTATCAATAAGCCGACATAAAAAAAAACCTGCAGACAGTAAACAAGTGTTGCGTCATGCCCTCGCATGTTATACATGGTTTCCATGGTATTGTCTCTACAGTTGAGTTCAGAATAATGTGGTATAACATCAAAATCCCTTCCTCAGATGGAGGTCTCATGTTGAATTCTTGTATTTTATTAATTGAATAGGGATAAATCCACTGGTAACAATTATTAATATTTTAATTGTTTTTATTTGTAATTAAACATTTCGTTCCTGTTTTGATGTGAACGGTCATGCACTCTTCTGAGTTGTTATCGCGGCGAATGCCAAAACTCACCTGTGTCTGTGATTGTAGCCAGAATTGAGACCCCCTATTGACTTACAGTTGTATAAGGCGCATGCACATTTTGAGGGGAAATACTGGGTCAACAAGTAGCGACTTATAGACATAAATCTACGGTAAGTTGAGCATAATATAACATGTGTAGGTTGTCAGGACGCAGGAATTCGTTCACAAGTGCACCCATACCTACCTTTATACTTACCCAAACGTATACTTATGTATACTGGTATATTACTGATGTTGTTGTTCCAAATCGAAGTAGTATATAGCACATATAATATATTTTGGTATAATTATTACAATAATCAGAATCCGCACCTGAATCGGCCAGGGACCAGCCGAGGGGGCGACATGGGCGAAGAAGTCTCCCTATTCTTGCTCACTTCGTCCTAATTTTGCAGCCGGGTGAAGTTTAAGTCGCCCTGAAATTTCCGAAGTTGACTAACGGAAATCGGCAAAATATTCACCCTAATTTACTGCCAACATTGATTTAACCCAGTTATCCATTGACACTGTCGTAGATAACACCATAGTTACTATTAACATCTGTATTAATCCGATTTGGGAGCATATTCACACCTGAGTGTTAATTGCAGACAGCTGTGAATACATCGTCAGGTGTCCAGTGACTTGTGATTTTGAGATTATCACACCTGAAGATTACAACTCTACACCTTACATCAGATCATCACCCCTTTGTTAAATTATGTAAAGGCCAGAATAGCTTTGAAAACAAATTCATTTTTGCAACGTAGTAATATCTGTACCCATGTTAGGGACCTTTAATGAGTGAGAATGTTCTAGATTTCATTTCGTTTTTTTTAGCATATTTTTTGTATTCATAAGCTTTTTGTAATTTTTATTTCTTTTTGTATTCATAAGCAGTTGTAAAAATGCCGTTCTTCCAAAATATATTCTTATAAAATGCTCCCATTCTCTCACAATTATGTTTGGACATTATTCATAGTTATTAGTGTGATGATTGGAACATAAAGTTTTCACATTTGAACCATTGTTTCATCATTTTAATTTAAATATTACATATCTCCTATTTTCTTTATATAGGCGACTACAGTGCGGGCCGATTTCAATTTTGCCAACGCATTTCGCCCTGGAAAACGCCTACTTCGCCCTATTTTTGTGACAGGGAGAAGTCACTTCGCCGTGAAAATAAGGCCTAGGTCCCTGGAATCGGCCGATTGTGATCGGCAATCGGCGCAAGACTCTATTTGACAATCGGCTCATCACTAGTTTTGATAATCTAAATAAAGACTTATCAAAGTTAGCCAGGTCTTCATTGTTTATTTTCTTCTTTCATTTGCAGCCCTCATAATTGGCTACGGCAATCAACAATGCCGAAATCATTGCTGAAGCAATCTTGGCCATGGCAAGGGATTTTTTAAGCCAAACAATCTGGAGAGGCTAAATTTGTCCAAGGTTTATGGAAAAATGTTCCAAAGAAATATATTCCTGAACAGTAATTTACAAAGTCCTCTGTCATATTGTTGAGTTTCCCATACATTTAAATTTTGAAACTAGGATGTGCATCAAGAAAGATGGTGAGTCATTGCATTTCCGCATTCAAACTCTTATTCTCTCAACAGATAGATGAGAAGGTGCAAGAAATAAGTGTGCTTATAAAAGAATTAGAGAAGAAAAGAGAACAGGTATTTTATCTTTATCTTGTCTAAATGATAACTTGAGCAATCTTCAAAAGAATCTCTTGATGTTGGGATGTGGTTCACCTTTGAGAACATGCAGGTTATCATCAAGTTGTTTTAATTTTTTTGTATTTTTTTTTTTGTAAAAAGAGCCAATACCCCAAAAAGCAGGGGGACGTGATGTCAGCAACCTTTTAATTAAGTAAGTTAGGTTATGTCTTAATGCTTCATAGTGGTATCTTATTGATAAGAGAATGATCTATACAGAAAACTCTTGGATTAGGAAGGATTAGGACAAATACCGAAACACCTGCAATTCTTTTAGTAAGTTCAAAACAATATTAGCTGATGTTTCCTTTTATCTTTTCTCAATATTTAAATTCACATAATGTTTTTGTGTTTACATGGTTACTAAAGCATCTGAGAAACGACATTCAATATGATTTCAACATGAAGAATAGGGCAAAATGGACAAGATGTCTTTGTCAGTAATTTTGAAGCAGAGAAACTAATTTTCCAACATATCACAATGCAAATCATTATGACATTTTTTAATTGAGAGAAACTTTTAAAAAGTCTGAATTCTTAATTTCATAGTATTGTTTTCAAGCAATTTAAATCAGGTATCATTATTTTCCCATGACTGAAGGAAATGGTGGGTATACTGGATTACATGCGTCTGGTCATCTGTCTCTCCGAGCAGATATCTCAACCACAAGTTGTTGGATCTCAATGAAATTTGGTATGGTTGTTCGCCAACTATGAGGATATTCAGAGGAGTGTTCAATTTTTTGTTCGGGATTTCCGTTCTAGAGTTAACTTTTTCATCTTTGTTTATCATGAAATATTTATTTATTGTCTGTCCACCTGATTATCTCAGCCATGGGTTATAGGATCTTAATGAAATTTGGCATGTAAGTTTACTGTCATGAGGGCTTTCAATGAAGTGTCAACCGGGGTTGTTTGAATTTTCCATTCTAGAGCTATTCTTCTTTGTTTATCTGGAAATGTCATGGGTTATCAGATCTCAATGAAATTTGGTATGAATGTTCACCATAAAACGATGATGAGAACTTCAAAAAAATTAATTGGTTTTGTTTGCATTCATCATTCTAGGGCCATTTCTCTTTAAATAAAAAAGGATCTGTTGATTTGATCAAAAATGGTCATGGTCTTGTGACTTCTTAGTACTTGGGTATGGACCAGACGAAAGACCAGCTCTTGTTAACATTGACTCCAATAAAAATATGACCCCCCCCCCCCCCCCCCCCCCCCTCCGAAAAACCAGATAGAGATCCCAAAAATTCAAATATTTTTCTTCGTTGCAATTGACATTTTATTAGATGAAGAATGCATCAGCATATCAGGTTCTTTACAGATTTTATGTTCTGTTGTAGGAATCAGGAAGTGTTTTGAAAGATTTAGAGGAGAGACTGTCCGAGTTTCAAAAGAAAGACGCTGTCGCTCAGAGTGGCATTGATACAAAAAAGGACAATCTTAAAGCCGAACAAAAGAAGAAGAAAGAGCTCACAAAACAGATAGCTGATGTAAGTTGAGTGTTCAAGAATAATTATTTTATCCGCCGTTATGGAAAGATGGGGTATACTTGAATAAGCTTGTCCATCCGTTCGTCTGTCCTTATCTCATGTATCGTTTCCAGATGATAACTTTAGGTTCTACTGAACTAAATGCACCAAAATTTGGTATGTAGGTTCATAACCACAAAATACAGGTCAACGTCCGGTTGCCCATTTTTTTTACCATTTCATACGGCCCTTTGTTTAAATTTGGGCACAATTTTCGTTGCGGGATGATAACATTAGTTAACGTTATCAGAATTGAATGATATGATATTTGGTATGCATGTTGACAATCATAATACTGGTCATGTTCGATTTTCGAGATATGGGTATTTTTTTTTACTTTAAATGTGGGTTTTCTTGGTTTCCTGTTGATAACTGAATTTCGGGTTGGTTGATCACCACCAAGCTTCGTATGTGGCTGAATTAGTTCAAAATAAACCAGATGATTCACACCAGACTTATGGGTCCTTATTTTGATTGGTTATCAGCTGACCATCACCAACACCAAGTTATGGAATCTTTCTGAATTGCAATTTGAAACAAGCCAACTGGCGTATTATGCCACCATGACAGTCCTCTTGTTGATTTGGAAATAATTTTTTTTTACACCAACGTGTATTAGTAACCAGTGCTTAGGCTTATCAAGTTAAATCTATTTGATCATACCGATTTGAGTGAAGACTGGCTGCTATTTAATCTGTACATTAGTCTTTGGTTGTTTTTGAAGGCTGCATTTTGCTCGAGAATATAACCATAAGTTTTTGGCTCAACCTGTTTGTAAGAAGGATTTTTAGCTAATGTCACGAGTCCGATTTTGCGGTCATTACAAAGATACTCTCCGTATTTTGCAAAGTGAAATTGAAGACCTTTCATTGCAAATTTTGGACCAGTGTTTTGGGTTAACTCGACGTTCAGTATGGATGATTGTATTATGCAGTTAGTGCAATAAATTCTTTCATAATTTGGCAATTAAATGCATTAAAAGTATATGTGTTATTTTGTTAACACAAATGTCACTAGTTTTGTAGGAATGAAAGCTGTACTGTTAATATTCTGGAAATTACAGGGCATTAAAAAAATGGCTCGCAATCTATTTAGCATCCAAGCCCTTCCCGCATTGTCTGCAAGTCTGAGTTTAGTGTGCCTGTCATTTGCAGAATGAGGTCCCCAGAGGGTGAATAGTGATGCTAGCATCACTAAATTCACCCGCTGGGGTGACAGGCACACTAAACTCACTCTTGATTGTCTGAATGAAGTCAAACAGGTGATCATATTGAACCACTCATTTGCATTCCTTCTGTTAGAATGACAAAGCTCTGAAAGGAAATGAGAAGAAGCTGGAGAAACTTAACGAGGACTATAACAAACTGGAAGAGAAATGTAAAACTGACCTGGAAGCACACAGTGCGGCACAGAAACACTTCCAGGCCGTCAGTGCTGGGCTGTCCAGCAACATGGATGGAGAGGCAGCCACACTCAATGAACAGCTCATGAGTAAGTGCTCCTGAGTAGAATGGATTAGTGATTCACGCAGAGGGAGGGGAAATTGATTCATTTTTCTTGGCAAGTTTTTCCAGCTGTTTACTTGGCGATAGGTAGTTTTTACAGCTGTTTACTGGGGGATGGGTAGTTTTTCCAGCTGTTTACTGGGGGATGGGTAGTTGTTACAGCTGTTTACTGGGGGATGGGTAGTTGTTACAGCTGTTTACTGGGGAATGGGTAGTTGTTACAGCTGTTTACTGGGGGATGGGCAGTTTTTCCAGCTGTTCACTTGGGGATAGGTAGTTTTTCCAGCTGTTTACTGGGGGATGGGTAGTTTTTACATGCAGTAATGTGATTTCCCAGTGAAATGAACCCTCAGAAGTATTTATTTCACCAATGAAACTCAACTGGTGTAATATGGTCTAGCGGCTGAAACTATGATACACCCTAATATAAACAAATAACAAATTTTAAACTATGCTCACCTTCCATATCATGTGCTGACCGGAACATTTAAGCGACTGAAATCAGACCCTAATTTGACATTTTTAATAAAATTTTATATTTGTAGGATCCTATTCAGTTTTGTCATCATACCAGACATTTTGAAATTCATAATGTGCTATACCATTTGTAATGTTGAATTGTGTAATGTAACCTGAATGAATGGTTTCTTTTCAGCTGCCAAGGATGAGATCAGCACATCAGAGTCCGAAACTAAGCAGGCCCACATGAAGTAAGTTCCTGCAAAGCCTTGAAATAGTGTCATATGCAAAATGAGGTCCCCAGAGCATGAATTTAGTGACACTACCCCACACATTGAGCTAGCATCACTAAATTCACCCTCTTGGGGCCTCATTCTGCTTAGGCCTCATCTTCTGGGAAGTATCTATAGGCTCAAATTAACATTGTTTTTAGTTAGGCCATATAAAATTAATATTTTGTTTTTCAGGGATTTTTTTTTCAAAGTGACGAGGGAGGCAGATATTTGTATTTATTATTTACTTGAAATTATTTTTGTGAGGAGGCAGCTATTTATATATAAACCTCTTTTCTTGTTTTCCCTGACCTATTTGAACTTTTAAGGAGGGTGTTAAGGCCACTATTAAAAATATTTGTGTTTGTCCACTCCCGACCCTAGATTTTGGAAGTGGGTAGGCAGGTAGGTAAATATTTTATTTTTTTTTCATTAGACCTGATATTTATACCATGTTATAATTTTCCCATATAATAAAACATATCACAAATATCATGATTCGGCATGCTTTATTTGACTAGTTATGTTGCTGAAACTTGTCATTAGGACTTTATCTTGGACTCCTCTTTGGGATCTCCTTGTGAATTTCTGCACATTTCTTGCGCACTGGCAGCACCACCTTGTATCTCTTTCATATGTCAGGGTCCCTTGTGCAGTTAGGCCCACAGCAGTGGCAGCAGATGTCCAGACTCTCTTGCGAAGAACATGCGAAGAACATGAGCTTCACAAGATTGTTGTTCAATTGACATGTATATCAAGGGTCGGGGCACACAAGACAGGATCGATGCATGTATCCCAGATTTTTAGTCAGAAGATAGGGGCAGTTATATTTAGGCATGTGGGGTGGCCTGACAGTGTCTCTCAAATTTTATTCATTGAACATATGGTCTTACAACTTACATCCATAGTGGTGTCATCTGAGTCGTCTCCAGTCACCAGCATTGGAGCATGCCTGCTGCTGCAGTGCTGCAGCTGTGAAACCTTCAAAATATTCTCAATTCAAGCTATATACAAGCCGGAATTGAACAAGAACTGGGTAGGCGTCGCGGTGGGATTGGTTCGGACAGGGTGGCGAAGGAATATAAAGTGGACACCCCATGGCATATTTGTGACATATTCTCAAAGAAAGGTTGGAGTAATAATAGCACAATTTAACTCAATAATTTTTTTAATCATTTTTAATTTATTAATTTTAATAATAATATATTTATCATTAAGATTCATGTTTTCCTTTGGAAGAAACTTGGGCAGAACCTTTTCTATTGATGTTCCAAAAGCATATCGAAAGCATTAGTGCGCTGATCCTTCCTGTTTTGTGCTGTTTCACTTTCAGGCACTCTCTCAGTCAGTGTAAATTTAACAAATTTGAGTGTTTTTTCTAAGTCCAAAGCAATCTGAATAGGTTCTTTACACTCATGAGTAAAGATATCTAGGTCCCTGAAACTTCAACTCAATTCCACTTCCATACTGGAAGGCTCACATTTCGCATCGCTGGACACTTCGTTCAATAAATGTCCCATGATAATGATTATATTTTGAACTAAAACGCAAGTTTGCACGGGCTGTTTAGTCTTAGAAAATAATGTTCTTTTTATTACCGACACACAAAGTGTCACAAGTTTCTGAGAAACTTTCTCTTATTCGAGAGCGGCTGTATTGTCTCCGATTGAGTCGGTCAGGAGTGGACAAACAAACCTCTTTTTAATGTCGGCCCAAGTGAATATTGAATATGGATTTTCATGCATATATCCAAACTAAATTTGCAAGTGCCAGTGGTTCTGGGTGTCACGGATAAAATATTTAAAACAATCAATATTGTAATTTGTTGAATTGTTTGTAGATTTACATATTTGTTGATATTTTTCAAAAGTTAGTAAATTGTTTTAACTCCAGAAAACAATTCTAAAAAACAAATTTATAGAAAGATATAATAATTGAACCGAATAAACCACCAGTTAAGTGTTATGACTGTCCAATGATATACCGGTACCTGCTTTAGTTTAGGCTAGCTGCCTGATTTGTGTTTATTATTACTTTTGCTCAGGATGTTTGCAAGGAAATCCCATTCAATATTGATCACTTTACCTCTCTTAATACACAGCTTTAGGCAAAGCACGATAGCTGACTTTATGCACAGACGGAAACCAAAATGCTTTGTGTCATGATGTAAACAACAGTAGAGATAAGGTCAAGGCCATAGTAAAAAGGCTAGAATGCTGAGAGCCAATCGAAGACACAAAGATATAGTTCAGTGTGGGTCAGCCAATCAGAAAAGGGTTAGAGAAGTGGACAAAATTGAGGACAAATGAAATAATTTTAACTCTATCTTTTACATAGAGAATTTTGTACAGCGAAGTTGGGTTTTTTCGGGAACATTGAGCTTTACAATTTATCAACCCTTGTAGACTTCCCTTCTTTTTACACACATTTCTCTCCCCCCCCCCCCCACTCCCTCCCTTCTGGCGACAGGGTTTTTAACAACTTTTTCTCAACCCAGGTCTCCAGACTCCAGATCTCAACATTTGTGGTTTCAGGTAGTTATTTCACTACAAGCTTCAACCTTTTAAAGCCCTCACCTTTGTTTCTCAATATTACCTGTATCTAAAAGTGGTTATATATAAATAAAGGACAACCTGAGTAGGATGTAGACAAAATCCAGAAAACTCATTTATGCGGTACCGTTATGTTGGGAGTCTAAGCATAAAAATTATTATAATTGTCATGGATTAGTATAAAATAAAAAACAGTCATTTGTCAAATTATGATTTATTTTCATACAAATAAGACATTGGTGTTTCTCTTGGGAAGCAGTTGTAGTCCAAACACTTGGCATCGTCAGTTCTGCATTTGAACATTTCCAAACATGAGTCCAGAGAATTTGAGATTGCTTGTGTTTTTTATGCTGGAACGTTAAAAGTGTCGGTTTTTTCTTCAGAATTTTGTTCTTCTGACATGAAGTAATTTGCTATTTTGATGATTGTCGACCGATATTGTGTCCCTATAGTCAAATATTTACATATCAACTCAAAAACTGCTGCCATTGCATCCCATTTTGCAACAGGAAGTTTGCCAAATTATCTCCCTTCGTCCGGTCAATGTATTACCCTAACCGGCTAGATTTACACCTTACATGTGACAAATTCTAGGCCAAGTCTTCCTTCAAATGATTTGGGGGATAAGCGGTATCTGTATATTTGTTTATTTATGGAAGGTAATAAATATATTCGAGGGTCATGGTTTCTGGTGATGCAGCAACCCTCGAGGCACACAGTTTCTGATGATGCAGTGACCCCTGAAAAACAAACTAATTTGTTTATCTGGCCTTACTTTTTCCCTTCTGTTCAGGTTCTATATCCCCTAATTTGAGAAGATAAAATACATAATAGAGGAGACTAATGGGTGAACATCACCAACTTCAACTGGGGAACTTCAATCTGATCCGAGGTATCCCATAGCAGTTGAGGCCAAAGTTGAATGAGGTTCCCAGAGCCCAGAGGGTGAATTTGGTGGTGCTAGCCCATCATGCGGATTAGCATCACTAAATTCACCCTGTGGGGACCTCATTATGCAAATGACAGGCACACTATATCTAATTCAGAAATTTGCCTAGTTATTCAGAAGGGAGAATGGGGATTCTACATATGTTTCTATGAATTAAAGATTTTATCTGTCTGGAAGAAAGAAAAAGATAATGCCCCATCAATATGCCCAGTCCGAATACAAATATGATTTTTGTGAAAACACTATGTTTGTAAAAGATCTTTCACCCTCTTTTATTTATGTCAGACTGAAGCATGCTCAGCAAGAGATTAAAAAGAAACAGTCAGAACTGAAAAAGACTGAAGATGATTATAAAAAAGACAAAAAAGCATTTGAAACTATCCAACAGAGTCTGAAAAGAATTGGGGTGAGTAGTACTCAAGTAATACTCTCTGAAAGGCGTAGGATTATAGGTCTGCAGATCTCAAAATTATGCGTAACCTATTTTTAGCTCACCTGGTTTTCGCTTAGGCCAAAAAAAAGAAGATTATATTTCCGATAACGGAGTGAAAAAATTAGGGTGAGTAGCTTAGGTAGGGATTTTTTTTTTTTTTTATTGTATTTTGATATTTTTTATCCAGCTGCTGAAATATTGAATTACTTCGACCGAAGTGACATAAAATGCCAACTTGTGTTGTGGGGAAAGTATTACTTGATAAACACAGTGGAAATAGACATTAAGATTGATGAAGGATCAAGCTTACTTCATGCTTAAGTATGTTATTTATTATTCACATACCACATTTTCATACATTTGGCTATAAACTTGGTACGAAATTGATGTCACTAACGTTTATAAGAATTTTACCCATAATACCACCATTATACCGTACTTATATTGTGACGACTACATCCCATTGTCTGGAGGTAGCCAGTACACCCAACCTAGCATGCCTGGTTTTTGGAAACAGTAGCTGTACCCATAACATATGTGGTGATAACCTCTATAGATGTATATATACAGATACACACACCATGTCTGTTGATAGTGCTCATATCGGTACGCTCGGGCTCCAAATAAAAGTGCAGGCCCAAATAATAGTGCAGGGGAAATATTCCATTGAAAGTTAATAACAGTGCAGACCCAAATAATAGCACAGTGGAAACTCTGAGCAAAACATCGACTATAGTTAAAAATTTTATAGTACATGTACTAGTAGGTCAAGCATATGAATCAACATAGTATGTGTCATGTAGTGTTTTATTCAATATTTAAATGTTCACATGTATGCCATATATTTGAATATGTACATGCATAAAATTATAAGCTCATCAATTTGGTATCAGAATCATATAGAAATCTTGAGTTTGTGATGATTTCAATTTTCATAGCATCAAAATTAATAAACTTACAGACTCAAATAAGCACTGTGCAGGGGGGAAATTTTCCAAGAAAATAATAAATGCGTGCATGTTTATTTGGAACCCATGAGTATGTTCCATAAGTCCCAAACAAGGCATACAGGTAAAGCAGGCATGAGATCCACTCTCATGAAATTAAAATTGCAAAATTCATGCCCATCAATCCACAACCCATCACACACCTGGGGCTTTTGAGACAACTATCACTTCATGGTCACTTTTCACAAGCATATGTTAGAAACCATGTGTTTTGCACATCGGTCGAAGTACGGAAACATAGCATCTTTTTTTTTTGGCCTTAGGTAACCCATAGGTTACCAGAAGGGTTACACAAACTGTTATAATCACCACAACTGGTATTAGTGTTGAAACGATTAGCGGATTTTAAGGAATCGAATAGTCGCCAGAGGTAATCAACTACTAGTCGGACCCCTTCTAAGAGTTCCCGTTTCTATGCCCATATGACGTATAAAATGGGCCATGTGGCATCGCAGTTTTGTGTATCCAACTCTTCATTTCAGAACGTTCAAACGGAAAGCATGTGAACTATAAAATCTCCCGTTTTGCCTGTGAGTCTTCCAATTTGATGTCTTAAACCCGGCTCTCCTGCAACTCCATATAATCACGGTTTGGGGAATGCAGGTATTACAATAAAAACATTTTATTGTCCCCCGAAAATGAATTTTCGGAGGACTATAGAAACGGGCTCCATTCGTCCGTCCGTCCGTCACACTTTTGAGTACCTTCATGGTGTAATCATCTCCTCCTACAGTTTTCATCCCAGAGATTTGAAACTTCAGAATATTGTTGCCCATATATTGAAGATGTGCAATATGTATATAGGTGAAGGAAAAATTATTTTTGTGACGGATTTATTACCCTTTTTGTATGAGGGTACCTTCATGGTGTAATCAACTCCTCCTACAGTTTTGATCGTAGATATTTGAAACTTTAGAGTATTGTTACCCACATATTGGAGATGTGCAACATGTATATAGATGACGGAAATTGTTTGTTTTTTTTCACGGAGTTATTAACCCTTTTCAACTTAGAAAATTTCAAAAAAAATTATAATTTCTTTAACAAAGCGGCATCGACTTGCCACCGTAGCCACGTTGTCGGGGGACACTGTGGTCGGCTGACCTTTTATGTAAACAAAATTGTCGCCGGTAACCAGGATTTAAATAGGCAAGTCTTGTTCGTAAAAAGATGTCAGTGTGTTCTATTGTCTCTCTGAATAGGCGCCTCATGTCGCGGGGGGGGGGGGGGGGTATGGGTATTAGAATCTATTCAGTTACTGAGTTGACTTTACCAGCTTGACTTGTCGCAAATTATGTTTCGTATATCATTGTTGCATCATTATTCTGGTATTACACGTGCCACAGTGAGAAGTTATCACTGGTCAATTGTGTCACATCGAACTAGACTGTGAGAAGTTATCACTGGTCAATTGTGTCACATCGAACTAGACTGTGTTCAGTCGGCAGCGACATTTCACATCTTTGATGATAAACATAAAAGAAAAACGCGCCAACACGTGCATACATTTGGTTCAGTTCAGGTCATGGAGTTCACCCCCCGTGCATGACTGATGGCAGTGCCATCGTTAAAGGAACAATGCCATAAGGCTTTAAGAAGTTAATATGTGTTAAATGTTACAGATTACGTGATAATATGGCCATGCAATGGCACTGCTGTCATGATAGCACATAGGTAGTGCTTTTTCCCCGACTAATCGACTAGCAGATTTCGGGATCAACTAATTTAATAATCGCGTCGACTTCGACTAGTCGATTAATCGTTTCAACACTAATATTACTTGTATTAATTTAACTACTTGTACTAAATGGCCAACATGTTGAACTAATAATTTTGAATGTCGCATTTAGGGACTTGATTGAGCAATGATTTAATATGGTGAGAATTGGTGATGGTAAGACCTGCAGAAATCTTTTGCGATACTTGTTTTTCGTTCGCGGCAGTTTCATATTAGGTAACCTCCAGGTGATCTCAATGGTTTTTCTCATAAATTATCCAGGCCTGGGATTAGAGATTTTTAGGTCTGATTGGAAAATTACGTTCTCAAAATTAGCCACGGCAATATGCAAGCCGTAGGAAATGTCATTCCAACATTTGGAATCTGACATGCCACAGCATTAAAGTGATGTGAAACACTGCAGTAGGGTGATCAAATAGAAATGGAGAATAATCTTGCTCAAAGTAATTATTTTTGCAAATATTATATCCAAATTGGCAACACACATCATCATTCTTATATATTAATTAATTGCAGTGATTCTCGAAGGTGAAATCGTTTTCGTTTGTTTATCGCAGATAGTTACAGATGCTACATTCCTCCAGTTGACATAACACCTGAATGCTAACTTATCAGTTTCACATACCCGAACAAGTCCATAATATGTCTTTAAATATGCTGTGGGACATTTGTCCTAATTTCTAGGGTTGAAATTTGAAGGATTTTATTCCACTAAGTTGTCGAAACATCTATAAATATTTAGAATTCTTGGAATAAAAATAAAAAAGCCTTCCTCTCTCATCATATTTTATATATACCTGCGAACATCAATACACTACAGATTTGAGTCGTCAGATTTTACAAGTTAATGACCAGATGATGTTAAGGTTCACCATGGCTATCAAAATGCATTATGCACATGTCACTTTAAATAGATATATTATAACAGTGCTGTGAAAATTTTTACAGGATGAGATGAAAAACTTGTCTTATGATGAAGAGAAGTTTGAGCGTTATTCAGCAGAAAGGCGGACATTATCACAGCAGGTCCATTCTCTCCAAGAGAAGCTAGAAACATTGAGTGCCAGGTCAGTTTCTAGTAACACACTCGTCTATATACTAGTAGTGATATTTCACCTCACCCAGAAATGGCTTCTTCCAATAGGTCAAGACGGGGACCAGCCTAGTGTGCCACTTCTCCCTATTATTCTCTCTTATATACTAGAGATGGGTGGTTGTGAAATTTTGCCTCGGTTTCGGTTTCGGTTTCGGTTGTGGAAAAAGAGTTGAGTCTCGGTTTCGGTTTTTATTAATAAAAATTACTAATGTGAACAAAATCTAATTATGCTTCATCATATTACAAAGAAAACACACCAATTGTATCACCATAACTTGTGAGGTACATGTCCTTTTATAATATTAAATTATGTATCATATTGTTACTATTACATCATGTATATTGTTAATGTCCATGTCGAGTGGCAGTGCTAGAATGCAAGTGAGTCTGTATTGTGTATGACTGCAATTCAGCATCATATGATCATAAGTGTGAAATAATATAATGATCATTTATATTGGCATAAAACTAATGTGTGTGACTAGATATATGTGTATAGTTATGATTTGAAAAATAAAATTGGAAATAAACAACAAAATGAAAATAAAACAAGACTAGAATCTCTCAATCACATTATCTGGCTATATGCCTATTACCATATTTAGGGAACATAATATTGTACACACTATACAGTATACATGCATCCAATACAAGTCACCTGAATGAGTGCTATTTCTCAACAGTTTACCGACAAACGGTATAATTCATTCCGGCTCCGATTCCGGCATAACATTTTTAATCAACGGCGCACAAATATATTTGACGATTTAACATCCAAACAGTGATAAAAACTAATAGGGAATGCGGGTAACAATCATTGATACCTTTTGATATCGTATCCTCGTTATCAAATTCACCTTTCAGAGTATTTGTACGGCCTTAATGATTAAAATAACATGAGAAATAAACTGAAATGTGTTGTGTTGACTAGTAAATACTACGGCGAAAATAGGTGTACACGGAAGCAACGTAATTAATTCGTCGCGCGATTTCATTTTCACCATGCGAACTCCTTTCTGCATATATTACAGGCGGCACACTTAGATTTCTTATCTTTCTTTGAAAAATATTTACACACAGGACTCGTTTGTTCGTCGTGTTCTGCCATGATTACAGGAAGTTGTGACAACCGAAACAACGGGTTTTCCCAACTTACCACGGTTGTCATTTCCGGTTTTTCCCGACAACCGAAACCGAACTGATTCCACGGTTAACCGCCCATCTCTATTATATACCTGCATGCATATTTCCAAACAGCATATTTAAAGTATATTTACTGATTATAATGGTGTATTTACTCATTATAATGGTAATATATAAAATGAGCTCCTGTTTTGCATAATACTAGATTACAAAAAATGAACATTGAGAGTATTTTGAACTTCAGCCATTACTAGTATGACTTCTCCCTGATAACAGTAAATTTCTCCCTCATAATCTAATAGGGTGAAGTGACTTCTCGGAATTCTCTTGGCTGGTCCCTGGGTCAACAGGGGTGAGCCATGTCCTATATTGGAATTTAGCACACTACTATACATTTATATATTATTGTACTAACTTCGGTGACATCTAGAGACCCTCAATTGAAGCCTGTAAAAATGATTAATTTAGGCCACAAAAAGTGGAATGAATGATATGTGGGTTTACTAGCACAAAATACAGGTCAAGTTCAAATTCGGGTTCTGCCCATCAATTTTCACCAAAGTTATGGCCCTTTGTTGGAATTACCACAGGCTTATTTTTTCCACGCCCTAGTGATACTCTTGTGTCAGAAGTTGGATTTAAAAAATAACTTCAGTACATATTTCTGGGACGTATAGTGTGTGTATCAAGGTATTTCAAGTATTTTGCGACCTAATTTTATCCCCGGAAAAATATAAAAGCGAATATTTAATATTAGATGTAGTCACCAAATCATTATAAATTTCTTTTCCTATCCTCAGATTTCCGCAGCTAAATTTTGAGTACAGAGATCCAGAGAAGAATTTCGACAGACGTAAGGTTAATGGACTGGTATGCCGGCTCATTAAGGTGAAAGATTTGAAAGCATCTACAGCCCTAGAAGTTTCAGCTGGTGGAAAGGTATTCATTTTTTATGTGCCACAGCCCTGTTAATTTGTGTCAGCTATTGGCCAACGAAAAAAAAAATTCGTCAACTATATTTTTTAGCCGAGTAAAATTTTAGAGCCTGCTAATGTTCTGTGCAAACTGGAAACAATTTGCTGAAGACGTTGTCTTAGTATCACACTGTGGAAGTCAGCAGACAGCAGAAATCATTGTTGTACTCCAAGGACTACAAATTTGGCTTGGTGTTTTCTAGCGACGAACGCCGGTGAAACCACATTCGTCTTCGGACAAATTCATTTTATCAGGGAAAATATCACCTTTGATAACCTTTGGCAAATGCATTATATCTCAGGTCGTCTTGAACTGATTGGCCTGAAATTTTGTGGCGCAATCAGACACGAGGTCATATATTTCTAAATGCACCAAAAGCATGATTGAGTTACAGACACAACAAATACTTGGCTTTTATATAGATAGTCAAATATTTTTATGTTTATTTACATTTCTTCTGTGCATTTAAGACTTTCTTGTAATGAACCTTTTCTTATATGTTTATACAAGATCTATTTTATTTTTTCTTGCTGATAGCTCTACAACATAGTTTGTGATACAGAGGTGACTGGCAAGAAACTCCTACAAAAGGGTGAATTGAAGAGAAGATATACCATAATACCTCTCAACAAGATATCGGCCCGCCGTATAGACAGTAATATTGTTAAAAGAGCAGAATACTTGGTAGGTATTGTTGGTAACTGCAGGTGTTTACTGTGATGCTCGCAATTCTAACATACTTTATTTATTCACATGGAGCCTCACACAGATGGAAGCATGCACTACAGAGTGTCATCTGCTGCAATCTATGTGGGGGTCGCTAAAGGGTTAATTGTCTTCATTTTATTTCCAGGTAGGTCCCCAGAACGTTCACACCGCCTTGTCACTGATTGGTTTCGAGAAGGATCTACAGTCAGCTATGGAGTTTGTGTTTGGTTCCAGCTTCGTTTGTAAGGATATGGAGACCGCAAAAAAAGTGACATTTGATGACAAAGTAATGAAGCGATCTGTCACATTGGAGGGAGATTCCTTCGATCCTGCTGGAACTTTGACTGGAGGTTAGGAAATTGAAAATAAATGTTGTGTTCTCATGGAATGATACATGGGAAATGTGCCGATTGGTCTCTGCAGATACAATTATTTTGTTTGAAATTGCCAAATAAATAAAGTTCTATCTTCTCAGGCACCTCCCTCGTCACTATAATTTTTCTTGTCAAAATTTGTTTTACAATCTTACTAGTAGTATTATTAGATTATTAGATTTGAACAACTAAATTTTTTAGGTGCGGGGGGGGTACTGGAATCTGCTTGTCTGTCTATCTGTCTAACTGTCTGTCCTTCCGGCCATCTGTGGACTCAATTTTGTCCAACCTTTTATTCCTACATTTTTTGGTCAACCTGCGATTATGAGGTCTGCTGACTTTTGTTGTGGAGTTATCCCCCTTTTTTCGATTAGAAAATTTTCTATACCTTAGTCCCACCTGGGACAGGCCCACCTCTAGTTTTTTCTGGAGTATTTTTTCCAGATTTTGTGAAAAAAATTTACATAAATTGCCTCCCTCCCTCATCTACAAGTTTAGATTTGTCAGCTTTTTTATACGCCCTTTTGAAAAAAAGGCCGTATTATAGTATTGGTCCGGGCGGGCGTCCGTCCGTCCGTTAACCTGTTGTCCGGATGATAACTTTAGTTAGAGTGAACCAAAATTAGTAAAATTTGGTATGTGGGTTTATTAGCCGAAAAGTAAGTTCAAGTTCGAATTTGGGTTCCGCCCGCCAATTTTCACCGGAGTTATGCCCCTTATTTGACGTTTTTTGACTTAGAAAATCCTTGAAATTTGTTGTCCGGATGATAACTTTAGTATAGTTTATCAGAATGAATCCAAATTTGGTATTTTGGTATATTACTTTCTCCCACCAAAACACAGGTCAAGTTCGAACTTGGGTTCTGTCCGACCATTTTTGGCAGAGTTATGCCCCTTTAGACTCAGAAAATTCTATTTTTCTTATGTTTTTTGGTTTCCGGATGATAACTCGATTTTGGAATGTTTATACGCAAAACCTGTTTTTTTGTGGATTACATATATCGAAATACAGCTCAAATCCGAATTTCGTTTTAATCCGATAATTTTTGCGAGAGTTATGGCCCCTTTTTTGACGTAATTTGACTTGGAAAATCCCTGAAATTTGTTGTCCGGATGATAACTTTAGTTAGAGTGAACCGATTTCAATCAAATTTGGTATGTGCGTTTATTAGGAGAAAAGACAGCTCAAGTTCGAATTTGGGTTCCGTCCGCCAATTTTCACCGGAGTTATGCCCCTTATTTGAAGTAATTTGACTTAGAAAATCCCTGAAATTTGTTGTCCGGATGATAACTTTACTAGAGCTTATCGGATTCAATGATAATTTGGTATATTACTTTCTCCCACCAAAACACAGGTCAAGTTCAAATTTGAGTTCCGTCCGCCAATTTTTACCAGAGTTATGCCCCTTTTTTACCAGTTTCCGCGACCCAAGATAGGGCGTATATTGCACGCCCAGCGTAGCTCTTGTTTATATTTAAATTTGTCAGTCCCAGCCTCTCAGGACATGTTAAATTCAAGCTGTGGATACAGGACTACATAATATCCTCATGTAGGAAAACAACATGTTCACAATATAAACTTTAATGCTTAAATCATGAATCTCAATGTCAAGCATGCAAATAGTGTGTCTCATTTCCAGAATGAGGTCCCTAGAGGGTGAATTTACTGATGCTACCCTGCACAGCGAGCTAGCATCACCAAATTCACCCTCTGGGGACCTCATTCTGCTTAGGTGAATTTGGTGATACTAGCCCGCTGTACGGGATATCGTCACTAAATTCACCTCTGGGTACCTCATTCTGCAAATGACAGACACACTATTTGCAGGCTTGCTCAATGTTGTGCCATTTGAACAATTTTAGGTTCTCGAGCTCACACCAGCTCTGTATTACAAAGATTACAAGAGATACAAGAAGTAGAAGAGGAGCTTCATTCATGTGACAAGGAATTACAGCAGGTTGAACGAGAACTGCAATCTATGAGAAAGGCATCAGAAAGGTTAGATAATTATCTCGCTCTATATATGGATGTGTCATTCCACTTGTCAACATATACTCAGTCATTGGCTCCAGAATAACATATCTGAAAAAGAGTATTACAAATTGGAATAAAAAAGATAATATTTTTTTTGTCCGTCTGTACGTCCGTCCGTTGACATTTTAACCGATAACTCCAGTTTATTATTTCATCTAAACCAAAATACAGGCCAAGTTCGAATATGGGTTTCGTCAAATTCTGGGCGTATTTAGCTAAATCCCAGCGGTTCTATTGTTATACCTAAAAGACTGTAAATCATCAAATAAAAATCTGGCTTTAAGATGGAAAAGGCCATAGGGCTCTGCGAATCGCCACTTTTCTGCAGATTCAAAAACCTGATATCGAATCGGGAGGCTGATGTAGATATCAAATTGAATCGGGTAGCTTGCAGTGCGTACGGAATGTCCTCTAATTAATTTGATTGCTAGTGTGTTCTTGAATATGGCATCAGTGAAAATTTCAGTCAGTGTACAGTATTTTGAGAGAAAATAACATGTGCAATTCTCCGGTTGTATATTTCATATACATTAAGTTTTAAACTAAAAGAATTATGCAGCTAATCATTAATCTCAATGTGAGTTGATATTATTACATTATAATCTGCAGACAGATTTGTGTCGTGATCATGTGACATTCAGGTGTATACCCATACCGATAATTAAGTAACCAGTTACCCGATTGATCATAAAATGCTAGGTCCTTTGATAGCCTGCCTCTTGTGAGCTTTTTGATATTATATTGTTATTTATTGTAATATGTGTTGCAAGAAATATCATGGATGCATCACTTCTATTTCATCACTCTGAAAAATTCAAATAAATGTGTCAACGGCCTTACTCGTATTTAAATACACGCAGTACTATTTAAAACTGAGCGATAAAATAGTACGTCTCCTGAGTTTAAACTAATTAACCACAAGGGAAACAAGATCGAGGGTTATGTTGCTAAGTTACACACATTGCAAAAGGTTAATAGACAATTACACCTATACATGTAGGCCTATATTTACATTCGTTCTGTCAACCAATATATCTATTCATTGCCAAGGGACATACAAATCATGATAACGTCAACGATGTTGAATTGCTTGTAAGAAACACACATACTGCTATTCTGGGTTCAATGTGCATCAAAGAACCCCCCTCCCCTCTATTCACAACCATGGGGTGACACCGTGATCATACAGTCTGAGTTAGTTATTTCATCACAACTCACAGCCAAGTGTTGATTTTTCTGAAGTCAGTTGTCTTCGCGGTTGTGGTTTTCTGTTTTCGAGTTCATTTCATTGATTTCCAGTCCATAACTATTTCAATATCAGAACTATTATTTGGAGAATATAACAACCATCATCATAACACAATGATGGTGCATGCAGTTATGTACTACATGATGTAAATCTGCTGTGATCATGTTTAATAGACACATGTATCTTCAGAAACGTCTGAGAACTGAAACTGACATCAGATCCAAGACTTTTACGAAAATAATTTAGTCAGTTTTGAATTCACGCAGATAGTTGTGCTAATTTAAAGTGCAGGAATCCAAAACTGAGCAAAAAATCATACTGCACAAGTAAGGTAGTTGAGAATTGAGATAAATTGGACATTTGAAACAGGGGTACGATTCAGTGTCAACACCCACCAAATCACACTGGCAATATCAATTTTTAATCTCGAATGTTCACAGGCTCAAGGAGCCAGTCTGAAGGGTTCAAATTTGGAGAAGTTAAGTTCAATTTACTCTCTGACATAACCTTTCAGTGACCAGTAAGTATTATGCAATACAAGAGCCCATTAAGGCCAAAAAAAAAGAAAAAGTTTTGGTTCTCAGGCCCCGCCACATTGAATAAAAGGGACCGCATTAGGCCTTTTATTGCAATGCCTGATGCTATGACAAAAAAACTTAGAATTTTTTATTTTTTTTATTTTATAACCATGTCCATAGCAAATATGTGTTGAATATTAGTGTGCATTGAGCTCTAACATGTAATGTGTTAAAAGTGACTTGCAGGCTTACAACATGAAGTAGATGACTACAATTAAGAAAATGATTAGCTGATCCTCATGCTCTTCTTACAATTAGTCATTGTGAACTAACTTACACTAATTGTAACTTTATACAATTGAAAGGCACAGTACTAAATTCAGGATCACATATTGGAATGGAGAGGTATCAGTATTTAGACAACAATAACAGTAGTTAATGTCAGGGGGATTATATAATGTTAGGTAATCCCAGTCATACACTGGTAGTAAAATGTCATTTTTATGTAAGAGTAAATGAGTTTATATGCATAACAGTTCCCTCTACATTTCTGGTTATTACAAGACAGAGGAAGGTATCTTTGTCCATGCTTACTATGCGCAGAAAAAATAAAAATAAAAATAAAAATCCCTCATTGATTGAAAAACAAATTGCCTAATTTTGGCCTAATATTACCATTATAATGAGTAAGTACACAATTAGTCATTAACTGGTTTAGTATATAAGAGAGAAGTCACTTCTCGCAAGGACAAATATAGGGAGAAGTGACACATTTTAGGGAGTAGAAGTCTTCCAAGTCGCCCTCTAGACTGGTCCCTGTCTCCTAACTCGCCCTCTAGGCTGGTCCCTGTCTTCCAAATCGCCCTCCAGACTGGTCCCTGTCTCCTAACTCGCCCTCTAGACTGGTCCCTGTCTCCTAACTCGCCCTCTAGGCTGGTCCCTGTCTCCTAACTCACCCTCTAGGCTGGTCCCTGTCTCCTAACTCACCCTCTAGACTGGTCCCTGTCTCCTAACTCGCCCTCTAGGCTGGTCCCTGTCTCCTAACTCACCCTCTAGGCTGGTCCCTGTCTTCCAAGTCGCCCTCTAGGCTGGTCCCTGTCTCCTAACTCGCCCTCTAGACTGGTCCCTGTCTCCTAACTCGCCCTCTAGGCTGGTCCCTGTCTCCTAACTCACCCTCTAGGCTGGTCCCTGTCTCCTAACTCACCCTCTAGGCTGGTCCCTGTCTCCTAACTCACCCTCTAAGCTGGTCCCTGTATCCTAACTCGCCCTCTAGACTGGTCCCTGTCTCCTAACTCACCCTCTAGGCTGGTCCCTGTCTTCCAAGTCAACCTCTAGACTGGTCCCTGTCTTCCAAGTCGCCAACTAGGCTGGTCCCTGTCTCCTAACTCGCCCTCTAGGCTGGTCGCTGTCTCCTAACTCACCCTCTAGGCTGGTCCCTGTCTCCTAACTCGCCCTCTAGACTGGTCCCTGTCTCCTAACTCGCCCTCTAGACTGGTCCCTGTCTCCTAACTCGCCCTCTAGACTGGTCCCTGTCTCCTAACTCACCCTCTAGGCTGGTCCCTGTCTCCCAAGTCGCCCTCTAGACTGGTCCCTGTCTCCTAACTTGCCCTCTAGACTTTTCCCTGTCTCCCAAGTCGCCCTCTAGACTGGTCCCTGTCTCCTAACTCGCCCTCTAGGCTTTTCTCTGTCTCCCAAGTCGCCCTCTGGGCTGGTCCCTGTCTCCCAAGTCGCCCTCTAGGCTGGTCCTGGCAGGTTCCAAAACAACTGAAATATTTACACACAAATATGATTTGAACAAAATAAGTTTGTAGTTGTAAACCACTTTGTCTCGGATCATTACAGATATTCACAGCTGAAACAGCAGTATGAGCTGAAAAAGACGGAGGTTGAACATGTGCAGGTTCGACTTGAGCAGACGACTCATCATCAACAACTGGAAGATGTGAAAACCCTGCAGCAGTCTATTGGTTCGTTCTCTATGATCGTTATGATAAATTATTGTTATATTTTATGACTTGTAATAATCTCCATGCCTCAAATAAGTATTTACTTGCTCTACTTTTCATGTTTTGGGGATCGGAGTAAATGGACATTTAACCCTTATTCCAACGTATCGTCTTTTGACGTCTTTTGTTATAGCGTCCATATTGTCTTTGGACATCTTTAATTTTTGCATTTTCAACACTCTGATTTGAGACACTAATAAAGAGTTGTAATCTGATGATACACATGGTACATATACCTGTGGCCAGTGTGGGGAAACACCCAATGATATTATAATGTCAAATACCTGTTGGCTAATGTAATTACCTTCATACCTGGTGACGTTGACTATATGACATGGTGTAACTACAGGTGC
Source organism: Siphonodentalium dalli (assembly GCA_032622095.1). Taxonomy (NCBI): domain Eukaryota; kingdom Metazoa; phylum Mollusca; class Scaphopoda; order Gadilida; family Siphonodentaliidae; genus Siphonodentalium; species Siphonodentalium dalli. The sequence goes on from CP136063.1 coordinate 221,691,974, forward strand.
TATTGGGAAAAAGGTCAAAATATAGGAAATACTGATGCATAATTCATATAATTCACCGATGTGATATTAATTTACTAATTTTTTTTATATGCCTGTTTTAAAAAATATCGTGTGTGTGCATCCAAGGGTGAATGGACCCAGCACTTGGAGGTTTCAACGAGAATGACTGGGACAGATAATTGACAATTTCAAGTCAATGACAGAAAGAAAGTTTTGAATTTTAAATGTCTCAAAAACGCATAAAGTTGTTTATTCATAAACAATGTGCACCACTCCGGACGTTCCAAGTGATTGTTAAATTTGATGACTAGGAAATCATCTATATTCAGAGTCACTGCATGTTGCACTTTGTTATATTGACTTTCCTTTGTCAGTTTTCTCTTTTTTGGGGTTTTACTCAATGATGATGTATATATGATGTTTGTTCACATTCGTTTAGCTTTTCATTTTCTAGAAATTACCCCCGATATCAACATCCCTACTTGTCCCATGCAGGCCTAGATGCTTTAGCCTATATTTGTAACCAACATAAATTACATGCTAGTATTGAATGACGTGCAGTATGCGCCATATTCCTTATTTTGAAACTATAGTGAAATATGGGCAGCTCAAGTTTATTTGCCCATAGGCAAAAATGTGGCAGAAAAACACCTTTTTGACTTCAGTGAGTCTTTTCAAGGCAATATAATAGGTATAGAAGTATTTATCAACCTTTCAATTACTAGATGTAGTTGAGTTACACAGATTATATGTCACTTCTTCATTGATTAGAAGCTTCGTTTTAGATGGTTTTATTGTTGATGCAGGTCTGAGCATATTATGTGAGTCAGTATTCTGGTTGGTTACAGGTTGAAATAATTTTTATTTGACTACTAATCTTAAAGACATATTATGGACTTGTTCGGATGCGTGAAATTGATAATTTATTACTCAGGCGCTATGCCAACCTGGGGAATGTAGCATTCTACTAACATCGCCGAAAATTTCAAAGAAATCGACCATACAACTTCATAGAAAACATCGTCTGAACTACCCCCAATTGTAAATATTTACATCCAGATTTGGGACGCAACAATCAGCGATAAACTAACACAAATGATTTCGCCATCAAGAGTCAATGCATTCAGTTAATATATAAGAATGGCGGTGTGTGTTGTCAATTTGGAATAATATTCATAAAAATAACAACATTTAGCAAGATTATTCTCCATTGACCAACCCACCGGAGTGTTTCACATCACTTTAATTTCTTTTTAGATGAACAAGAGGAAACTTTCAAGAAAATGGAGGAATTGAAGAAAAAAGCTGAGAAAAAGATAAAAGATTTGGAGAATAAAATAAAGAATGCCAAAGCAATTAGGGAAAAAGAACTGAAAGAGTCTGAAGATGAGATCAAGAAGTCCAAGAAAGTCATGGATGACAGCAGCAAAAAGATGAAAGAAAAATTCCAGGTATTAATCAATGTTTGCTCTCATGGTGGACACCAAGGCTCAAAATAATTTCTTTTTCACTGCCTGTCAAATCGACATGCACCAAATGGATGGTGTTGGTCATTTCAAAATGGTGCCTGTCATTTTTCAGATATATTGTTTGAGACAGTATTTAAATTTCCAATCAACATATTATTCGTCAATGATTTGCACATTTTAGTGAGTGCCAAATTACCACCTGGGAAAAACCCATGTTATTTTTGTTTTCAAAAGGTTTTTAGCTCACCTGAGACGAAGTCTCCGGTGGAGCTATAGTCATCACTCCTCGTCCGTCTGTCCGTCCGTCCGTCCGTCAACAATCATCTTCTTCTCCAGTATCATAAGGCCAAATGAGTTCATATTTGGTGTGGATGTTCCCTGCTTGACTCAGACTCAGATTTGTTAAAATAAGGTCACTGAGTCAAATAGTTGCGAAGCTAGGGCCATAACTCTTTCCCGCCATAGTAATTCTTAAAACAACTTCTTTTCAAGAACAATCAGGCCTATTTAGCTTATATTTGGTATGGAAGGTCCTTGAGTGACTGGGGGTCAGATTTGTTCAAATGGGGTCACTGGGTCAAATAGGGGCAGAATCAGGGACATAACTCGATTCTCCCTAGTAATTATTAGAATGACTTCTTCTCCAGAATCATCAGGCCGATTTAGCTAATATTTTGTATGGTGGGTCCTTGTGTGACTGGGGTTCAGATTTGTTCAAATGGGGTCAGTGTGTCAAATAGGGGCCGTGTCAGGAACATAACTTTAAAATGTTTTTTTTTTAAATTTTTTTTTAAATATTGTTAAATTTAAATCCTTGCTCAATTCAAAAAACAAATCACAATTCAAAATGAACCAATACAAAAATATTTTTGTAATTTTAACCCCTGATTTTTTGTAATTTTTTAGACACAAAACACCCCATTCCACCCCTTTCCCTCCTCACCCCTCTACACCCCTGTCCCCACTACCACCCCCCCCCCCCCAATCTGCGCGGCCCTGCACCCACTGCAGTCAAGAACAAATTAATTAGAAAAACTGACACCTTGTAACATCCATAAAGTATGGTATTAGCCCCAGACAGAAAGAGTTAATAACAGTCATCAATTCAGATGTTATCTAGCTGGCTGACAGCTAGGTATAAACAGTCATGCTCTGTGTGTATCATTAACATATCATATCAAAACAAAATGATGTATGTCTGACATTTGCAGAATGAGGTCCCCAGAGTGTGAAATTAGTGATACTACTCTGCACAGTAGGCTAGCATCACCAAATACACTCTCCAGGGACCTCATTCTGCTTAGGCCTCATCTTCAGGGAAGTTTACAGGTCTTAAATTGACATTTCTACTTACTTTTTCCCTTCTGTTCAGTTTCTATATTCCCTAATTTGCTGTCAGAAGATAAAATTGATAATTGAAGTGCCCAATGGGTACACATCACCAATTAACTGGACAACTTCAATCTGTTCCTATGTCTCCCATGGCAGTTGAGGCCTAAGCATAATGAGGTCCACAGAGGGTGAATTTGGTTATGCTAGCCCACCTTACAGGATTGCAGCACTAAATTCACCCTTTATGACCTCATTCTGCAAAAGTCAGACACTATATTCAGGCTTGGCTGTTCCACTATTATATTCTTAACCACCACCTATCCAGTTGTACTCATTATACCCTGATTTGCAAAGAAAACTTGTGGGGGGGGTATATTGGATTGAATTTGTCTGTCAGTATGTCCTCCCGTCCATCCCTCTGTTGGGATGTTTCCATCCGTCCATCAATTTTGTTCTTTTCCACATACATATTAAAGACCGAAATGGTTTATATATTTTGACTCACATTCAGATTTGTTCAAATGAGTTCATCAGGTCATATAGGTGAGAAGCCAGGGCCATAACTCTTTCCCTCCATAGTAATTCTTCAGAAACCATCAGGCCTATTTAGCTTTTGGTATGGAGGGTCCTTTGGTGACTGGGGTTCAGATTTGTACACGTGAGGTCATTTTTAGGAAACTTTTGAGGAAAATCAGTTTTCTTCAACTCTTAAAATCTACCGTTTGAAATTTCTAGATGAATAGATCTCATAGATGGGGATTCACATTTGTTCAAATAAGGGCAGAGATAAGAGATTTAACTCTCAACCACCCACCCTACCTGTATGTATGCTGTTTGATACTGGTATAATAATATATAGATTCCTATTGATTTCTAAGCTGCCTGGGTGGAGGCAATGAGGCTGTAGATTTGATTTTTCAACCAGTAACAGTCCACATTTTCCTACTTCGGGTTAAACTGTTCGACCGAAATCGCCACAAATGTTAACAGGTCTATTTTGCTGATATTTAGTATGAAGGGTTCTTTGGTGTCTGGTATGATGTGGTCACCAGGTTAAATAGGGTGGGACCAGGGACATAACTGTATGTCTCTATAGTCATTCTTAAATTGTCTTCTCAAGAGAGGTTGGACTATTTAGCTTACATATAGTATGGATGATCCTTTAGTGACTGATATTCAGATTTGTTAACATCAGGTCAACCTGTTAAGAAATGACGGGGGCTATGGGGAGTTAACAATTTTGTGTTTAAAAAATCATTGAAATACCAAATTCATTAAAACATCTTCCTTGGAACTACCTAACTGATTAATCTGACATACATGTATGGTGTTTTGGGTCCATGGATAAATGGGCTTCAAACATGTCTAAATGGTTTTATAAAAAGGTGCTTGTGAGATTGGAAATTTCCAAAAATTGAGAAAGTTTGAGATGTCGGTTGTGAAATTCCAACCCAAGACTTGGGAGTCTGGAGCCCGGTCGGGAGGGGACTTGTTGAGCTGGAGGAGGGGGGTGATCAGTAGTGAACAGTGGGCAATTTCATGGTGGATATTCACCTTGAAATTACCCACTGTACACTACTGAAGCCTCTCTAACCACATATCGTGTTTAGATCTACTTTTTTCTAAGTGCTTATGAAAAGTTCTGACTATTGTGGTCTCCAGAGTCCCAGTCTCATCAGTCTTTGCAGTCTGGTGAGCGACCCCACAGTCTTTGACTGTCTTGTTACTTTCAATGTCCTATTTGGCTAGTAGTGGCTGCTTAGACGTACCCAAACAGACACAGATTGTTTAAAAATTTGCATTGGACAAAGTGTCCAACAGATACAGAAGTGCACTGGACATAATATATTTTTCGTCGGACAATGACCGTGACCGGCCACTTATTTTTAGCCTTGGTGGACACCAAAGAGCTAAGTGTGTCAAAATCACACCTTAACCCTTCCATACTGGAGCTTACTGAAAATATTTGCGACAATACTGTGCCAATGCATTCTCTTATATAGGGAGCCAGCATATATTTATATATGTTAGGCCAATGTATTCTCTTATCTCATATATATTTTGTTGACCTCTGTTTGCATGTTTGTATGTTTGTCATTTATACAAATCTACGATTCTCGACTGATCGGGACAAAACTTGGTACGTTTGTGTAGTTTGACCAGGCGGTGGACGTTGTCGTATTGGCGAGCCCGTGTTACGCCTGCTTCGCGCATGCGCAGACGAGATGTCGGAAACGGGTGGAGCTATGTGAATGTATCTTGCACTGGATACAAATTTTATCGTGTGTGGTACGTGTGTGTAGTTTGACCAGGCGGTCAATATGAGCTCATCAGATTTCAGATCCGAGATCAACTTTTCACGTGCCGAGGTCAAATCTGTTTTTACGCCGTTTTGCGCTAATATATTTCAGTTCGGTGCTCACAAATCGATTCGATATAGCGCGAATAATAAATTGCCAGTCATATAATTTGCATGTTTAGAATCTGTGGTGCTTCCTCTTTCCAACGATGTATCACACGCCTCTGTCCGTTTAAAGTTTCTACCTTAATTATCGGGAAGAACGCAGGACCATGCTTCGGTCATCAAAAAACATTCCGCAAATGATATTGGGCAATATATATATCTCGCAAACGGGTGGAGGTATCGACTTGGAATTTGGTATGTGAATGTATCTTGCCCCGGATACAAATTTTATCGGGTCGCCGAGCACTTGCGACGCCAGCTTCGCGCATGCGCAGACCAGATCTCGGAAACGGTTGGAGCTGTCGACTTGAAATTTGGTTTTTGAATAGCCCGGACAATGTCGGGCTCATCGGCTAGTCTCATATATATTTTGAAGACCTCTGTCTGTCTGTCTGTATGTCCTTTATAGAATCGAAAACGGCTGCACCGATCGAGACCAAATTTCGTATATAAGTGTAAAAACCCACGGGGATCGTCGACGTCGCATTTTGGACAAGCCCGGAGCACCGATTCTCCACTCCCAATCATCAAAATCACAGCAAACGCCACTTCGGGGGTTAAGGCATTAACGATCTTTATATTGACCATTTTCGGAGGTGTTAAGGATCAACGCTCTTTATTACAATCGAAGCTGCTAAACGGCTACCCATGCGTAAAATACTGATGCAAAACGAAACACGGAATGCAATTATCTCGATTAAAAAGGCAGAATGGGTTGATGTGTCATATATGTCCTAGGAACAGGGGAATTTTTCATCGGGTCAGTCTTTGAGGGACGATGAATTAATTCATGAAAAACAAAAAATGCGTGTTGTGCTGTCTTTCATAGGAAGGGAAGGGGGGATTTCATCGGGTCAGCGGCTACCCATGCTCTCGGAAACGGGTGGAGCTATCGACTTGAAATTTGGTTTTTGAATAGCCCGGACAACGTCGGGCTCATCGGCTAGTCTTCTCTCCTATATATTTTGATACAATCTGTATTCGAGAGATAACCCACATCCTCCGGACCTCAATGATATGATCGTGAATGAGTATTGATATACCCCACTAAACTTTGACAAACACCAGTAATGGTGTGTAGATAATTTACATATCTCTCCTATATATTTTGATACAATCTATCTAATTTACATATCTCTCTTATATATTTTGGTACAATCTATCTGTTTGTCTGTCTGTCATTTATACAAATCTACGATTCTCCACCGATCGAGACCAAACTTCCTATCTAGGGGTAAAATCCCACGGACACGGTCGTTGTCGTATTGGCGACGCCCGTGCAGCGCATGCGCAGACGAGATCTCGGAAACGGGTGGAGCTATCGACTTGAAATTTACTATGTGAATGTATCTTGCCCCGGATACGAATTTTATCGGGTCGCCGAGCCCGTGCGACGCCAGCTTCGCGCATGCGCAGACGATATCTTGGAAACGGGTGGAGCTATCGACTTGAAATTTGGTATGTGAATGTATCTTGCCCCGGATACGAATTTTATCGGGTCGCCGAGCCCATGCGACGCCAGCTTCGCGCATGCGCAGACCGGATCTCGGAAACGGGTGGAGCTATCGACTTGAAATTTGGTTTTTGAATAGCCCGGACAATGTCGGGCTCATCGGCTAGTCTCCTATATATTTTGAAGACCTCTGTCTGTCTGTATGTATGTATGTCATTTATACAAATCTACGATTCCCGACCAATCGGGACGAAACTTGGTACGTGTGTGTAGTTTGACCAGGCGGTCGTCAACGTCGTATTGGCGAGCCCGTGCGGCGCCCGCTTCGCGCATGCGCAGACGAGATTTCGGAAACGGGTGGAGCTATCGACTTGAAATTTGCTATGTGAATGTATCTTGCCCTGAATACGAATTTTATCAGGTCGCCGAGCCCGTGCGACGCCAGCTTCGCGCATGCGCAGACCAGATCTCGGAAACGGGTGGAGCTATCGACTTGAAATTTGGTATGTGAATGTATCTTGCCCTGGATACGAATTTTATCGGGTCGCCGAGCCCGTGCGACGCCAGCTTCGCACATGCGCAGACCAGATCTCGGAAACGGGTAGAACTATCGACTTGAAATTTGGTTTTTGAATAGCCCGGACAACGTCGGGCTCATCAGCTAGTATTATATAAGAGAATACATTGGCCTAACAATATTTAGCTTGATCTTGTAAGTTGGTGCATTCTCTTACATATGCCAGACTCTCTATGGGATATTTAATGCTGCACCAGCGCAGCTTCAATTAAAACACATGCACAGGTTAGGCCAAAAAAAAGAAGAAAATATTTGATTCTCTGGCAAATATTTTTGGAAAATCAATGTGGGCGCGAGGGTTTTAATTTTATTTTTTATTTGTTTTCTGTCCATAGACTGGCATAGTGAGCATGGGTTATTATACCTTCCCAGGTCCAGAAAATGTAGGGAGAACTTTGGATATAAACTAATTTAATCTGATATAAAGAATTACAAATTATGACATTGTACTACCCGTACATCATATAGGGATTACCTAGAATGATATATATATTGATACCAGAACTAAATATCTGATTGACATAACAATACGGAGCGTAAATACTGTCGAAACGAAAAGATAAAGTGATCTTCAAACTATCATAGAAAGTCTTGATTGACTTAGTCCACTGACTAGTTGGAGACTGTATCAGGGTTGCCAATAGGTACTGGTACCGATACCGAAACCGGCGGTAATCAGGAATTAAATCGGTACCGGTTCTGATGTCGAGTACCGACGGTTCTCGGTACTGATTGTTGATTTCTATTAATATACCTCTTAACGAATATAAAGGGTTAATTAAGCAGCTCAACATAACGCCAAACAACTGCGATGGGTTAACATGATATCGTCAGCACATTCAAACATCAAAGGCACAGTATGCCGCACTATGACAACTTGTCACGAAATTGACAGAAAGCATGCATTGTGTGGGTGCTTGTGATAACTATTTCTTTGATGCGGCCGCAATGCCGCCGGATTTGGGCACCGACAAGGCGCAAAATGTGCCAAACGCTCAAATTACCATCCATGGATATATATGATGACATGGATGTTGACACTGTAGAACTCGAGTGACAGGATATTTGTGAGTCGTGACATAGAGGCATGGGCAACCAGGGCAGAGTTACGAGACGTATTATGTAGGCCCCTGCGAATCTTCGAGATTCGATTCAATTCGCGAATCGGTCGTCTCAATTCGATTCGACTGTCCGATTCGAGTATTTTCGAATCATTCATGATCAGACATCATATATAGGCAATCAACTCATTCAATTGTCATAACCCGATGACAACAACCCAATTGTTATGCCCTATAAACAAAGAAATAATCGTGCGGCTCGAGACATCGAGATCAAACGGATCGCCGCATCGACCAATAATCTATAAATAGAACCAAAGTAGGTAATGTCGTAATGAATATTGAAGTGACGTAATTGGGAATTCCTGAGGCGCGTGTTTACAAAATAATACAAAACCAAAATGGCTGAGTTTCGTTGCCTGTTCAATTTATTAAAAGGCGAGAACAAATATGCGTGTAAGCACTGCACCACACTTTTGTCTGTTCAACCCACGGGTACAACAACACACCTTAGGCTGCATGTCCAGCAGAAGCACCCCGCTCTGTTCGAGAGAACGACACAGACGGAAAATTCTAAAAAGCCTAAAGTTAAACTTCCAGAAAATTCGCAAGTAGGTGATCATGATTCTGCACCCAAGAAACAGTCCACGATGGGCCAACATTTCATCCCCAAACGCATAATTATGCCAGACACAAAACAAAAGTTTGATGCAGCCCTTCTAACATTTGTTGTCGTTGATGGGAGACCTTTTGAGTCTGTATTGTAACGTTGTTGATTTTTTGATCGAAAAGTATGACTATTTTGCGCGATGGTTAACGCCGATGTTTGAACCCGAGCCATGTAAATGACTAAAATAGTACGTTATATTCATAATTTCTTACGCAGAAGATATGAAAATAATACACACGTCGAGTTGTTTATGATTTACAGGAATCTAATGGTGTTTGTTCAACTTTTCTCCGGTACAATCATGTTAAATTTCGATGTCCGCGAAATGTGTAGATTCGATTCGAGATTCGATTCGATTCTCGAATCATTCTCGTATCATTCTCGTGATTCGATTCGAGATTCGATTCGAAAGGAAATCCCCGATTCGCAGGGCCCTAGTATTATGATGTAATGATTCTTACGATCACATGAGTGACATCTATTGAGTTTTATTTTCCCTTGTTTTAACTTTTATTGTGATATAAAGTTGTCACAGACACAGAGTGTATTTGACTAGTTTCTCTCAAAATCTATTTCAAATTTTCGAACTAGCCAACTACAACTAGGCTTACTGGAAACGACTGGTTTCATTGGGTGACCTTATTTATGAAATTACAACATGCGAGTAATATGGCCTATTAGTGAGTTCTCTGATTAATTACCACACAAATAATATGATGCACCATGACACCGTCACTACTGTGTATCCATACAAACCTACAATGTTAGCCGGCCCAGTAGTCAAACATACACATGTCTACGTTCGTTCCACTCTGTATTCCGTCTTTTAAAAAATCCTCCCTTTGCGACTTGCCGAAAACCGCCGCAGACAACAAATTAATCGTAAATGTCATTGCGATTTTTATTTTCGTTGTTTGACTAAACCTCGAACTTAACAAATAATTGATGATGGAACCCCACGAACCCAAAGTTATTTGCAGTATAAAAGTCCGCTCAATGAGTACCGAAACCGACCCTGTTTGCGGTACTGAACATTAGTACGGAACCGGTACCGAAAGTTGTGGTACCGTCGGTACTTTGGCAACCCTGGACTGTATATGTACCGCAATGGATGATAGACTATAAAACTTCAAATAACCATCATAAACATAGCCAATATACATTGCTTTTCAAACTGTATTGTGGTCTGGTTTGCGTGTAGCTTCCATCGCTATAGCATAGCAAGGGGGGACTCTATCTTGCAGGGTTACTTACTGTGCAAAGGTCAATATCCAACATCCTTCTTTTATTGAAATATTTCTTCACTTTTGACCAATAAACTTAGGGTTTTGGACAGCCTATGGTGATAATATACCTGATAGTTATTGTTACCTATGGTCTTTTTGTTGAATACCCACACATACACCATTGTATTTAGCCCCTATTCGATATTTGAACATAACTAATTTCGTGTGACAGTTTCCTATTTTCGTGTTACCGGTTTTCAACTGAAATCCAAAATTGAAATAAAATTGTCCAATGCAGGCCATTTTTTCGACGCGGCTATGCCTGAGAATCAAAATCCTTTTTTTCTTCTTGGCTAGTGTTGAAATGATTAATCGACTAGTCGAAATCGACGCAATTATTGAACTAGTCGATTCCAAAATCTGCTAGTCGACTAGTCGGGACACACCCACCACCATTAAGCCATCGCGAAAGCAGTGCCGTAGCTGCCGTTGCCGAATTACCAAACAATTTAAACAGTTAGGCTATCAAAATACACTATCACAATTGACTTGTTAAAGCCTTCTTTGTTGTCCCTTTGATGCCACGATTGCTGCTTTCAGTACTCGGTGGTCATGCACAAGCGTGAAACCCGGTGACCTCAACTCAGCATCTTTGATAATCAACTTCAAAGAATCGGCGCCTATCGCGACCGTGTCTATTTCGACGTGACGCAATTGATAACTTGTCAACGCGTTAGCCTTTGATGTGAGACTCGTGACATCAGTGCAATCCGTGCATTGAGGGTGCCATCAGATCTCGGTCCTCATTCTCAGAATAAGCTTCGTCCCTCTCACATCCGCTTCGATTATGGCTTCCCAAAAAACCAAAACTAAAACGTCCGATGTCTGGAAGCATTTTCTATTGGTCGAAAAGGACAAATTCGTTGAGTGCAAGCTTTGCAAAACAAGATTTTTAGTATAACAATTCCACAACCAGTATGAGAAGTCATCTGAAAGGCAAACACCCCACATCCACAGATACGACGCCAAAAGAAATCAAGACACAGAGTGCCTTGACATTCGCCCGTCGAATAAGTGGAAGTGCAACGATCAGTAAACAGCGCTACGGCGTTCTTGTAAAGAGACTCGTGGAGTGGTGTTCAATGGATTTGAGACCGTTAAGCATAGTCAACGGAGAGGGATTCCATAAGCTAATGGAAGAAATGGAGCCCGGATTCAAGGTACTGTGTCATACAACACTTAGAAATCATCTCAAATATATGTACGCTGCAGTAAAATCTCAACTGATAGATGAACTTTCTTCTGTTGATTCCATCGCTCTGACAACTGATACTTGGACGAGTTGCTCGACGCAAGGATACGTCACAGTTACATACCATTTTATCAATGAGGATTGGACTTGTAGGCATGGAGTATTATGTACAAAGGCCATAACGGATCACCACACGGGCGAGCATCTGTGTGAGGTCATCTTACAAATTCTTGATGATTTCAACATTAAACCAGCAAAGGTATCGGCGATCTCAACCGACAACGCTGAAAATATCATTAAAGGATCTCGGTTGATCAACTTGGAGCTTATTAGGTGGTTTGGCCATACCCTCCAATTAGGGGTTAACCGTGGACTAAAACCGTGGACTAAAATTTTGCTTCGAAGACAGCTGGAGCTGGTGGCAGGTTGGTGACACATTTCAGAAAATCAACGCTCGCATCCAACGATTTAAAACTAAAACAAAAAAAATTCTCATTGCCCGAACATCGTCTCATACAAGACGTAGAGACACGATGGAACTCGACATATTATATGTTCGATCGTTTGATTGAACAGCGGTTGGCAATATTTGCGGTATTACACGATAGGAATGTGACAAGCTACGCAGATGCACGCAAACTAGAACTTCCCGACGACACTTGGGTGACCATGGAGGAGGTAACGCCTATTCTGAAGCCATTAGAAATGGCAACAACATTACTCGGAACTGAAACTTACCCAAGTTTGAGTATGACATATCCAGTTGTGAAGGGTCTGCTTGAAAAACACCTCCATATCGATCCAGCAGATTAAAAAAACATGGGCGACTTTAAGCGAACAGTTTCAGACGATTTGACTAAGAGATATGTTGATATAGGGAAAGCGACCTATTCAGAAGAGTTTGTAAAGTCGGCAATTGTGATTGCAAGTGCGCTTGATACAAGATATAAAAGTCTGACGTTCCTGACCGAAAACCAGCGCAAGTTGACGTGGAAGTGCGTTATTGATGAAATGAGAAGCCTGAACGTGACTGCAAGTAATTCTGGTGATCAGTATAGTCAGAGTGGACCCAGTGACACTGAGAAACATCCCGATTTCGGAACCGTTTGAAAAAAATCAAAAATTGAGAAATCTAACAAAGCTATGCAATTTATCATGGGGGACTTATATGACGCCAAGACGCCGACATCCGCATCGATCAACACTGTTGAAAACGAACTTGCATCATACAGAGAAGTTGAACCCACAGGTGTGAACCCCAAAGAATGGTGGAAGAAAAACTATGACAGATTTCCGAGGTTGGTGGTCTTGGCCAGGAAGTATTTGGCTATTCCCGGGACACCCGTTCCGTCGGAACGCGTGTTTTCGCTTACCGGAATTGTTGTAAGCAAGAGGCGTGCAAACTTAGACCCTGGCACTGTGGACGAACTTATATTCGTCCGCGAAAATATGAAGGTGGTGACCGTTGCGGCAATTGAGGTGTCGGAATTTGACAGTGATGTCTGTAAGTGTGACGAGTGTGTTGAACTTGAAAATGAAAAGGCTCGACAAAAAACTGACACTGCAGCAAAAGACACTTCTGGCTCCGAGTAAAGATATATATATTATTAAGTTTTAGATAACAAGTTCAATATACTGGCATAGTGCTTCAGTAAACAGGTGTTACATAATTTATTTAACAGAATTTATTTATAAATTCTGTAACACCTGTTTACTGAAGCACTATGTCAGTATGTCTTCAAAGTTTATTTGTCAAATTGTGTGATGATATTATCCCAATTTCCTCATTTCCTCATTTATTTTGTGACTTTTGTTTGTCAGATTATAAAGTTCGTTTCTCAAAATATTTTGCATTTCTTCATACATGTCTACATGTACGCACGTTGTGAAGTCAATCAGTGACATTACTGACGATCCCACTGGGCAAGTTTGAAAATAACGATGTTCGTGTAGCAGAAAGCACTGGTAGACCATACCATTTCAATTTTAAAGGAACATTTTTTACACAAAACATATAGCATAACGCACCGGTTCCGGTGTTGCTCACGCTCTGTAATCCCTGGCGCTTCCTTGATCGACGAGGTGTTTGTCACCACTGTTTAGATACATACATCAACTGGGTGGTAATTTGATTGTCATAATACATCATATACCTGGGACAAATTAATATCCTATTAACCTTTAGTGATATTAACCCAAATAATCATGGCAAATAGTGTTAAATCATGTCTTGCTTTGCGTTAGAAAATGCAAAGTTGGTTACTCAAAACAAACAGCAAATTATGTACGTATATGGGCACAAAACGGTAAATTTCGGAGGGGGCCCGACTAGTCGACTAGTAGTCGATTCCCTCTGGCGACTAGTCGATTCCTCAAAACCACTAATCGTTTCAACACTATTCTTGGCCTTACAGGAAAACAGTAGAATGTTCTGAAATTAGTATCAGGTGTTGTCCCACACTCTTGTATAGAATTTGGACTCAAATAAAAATATATTGTTTTTAATATTTATAAATATTCTAGCCTATCATAATTTCAGGGAAGAGACCAAATAATTAATATATTTTCCAATATGTTATAGGAAGTGGACAGCGTGAAACTTGATATAACAGAATTTAGTAAGGAGAAAACAAACTGTGAGGATCAGATACAACAGGTCGAGATAGCGACAGCAGCTCTGGATAAGGACATCTGTGATCTCACAGAGGCAACTAAAGAGACAAAGGTACATTGATCGTAAACCTATTGGTCTTCTTCCATGTACTCCCACCATTCCTAGATATAGTGTCGTACAATCGCAGAATGAGGTCCCCAATAGAGATGTGAGGGTGGTAATAGAGATGACATGTGGGTGGTAATAGAGATGTTATGAGGGTGGTAATAGGGACAATAATCCCATGCCACTCTTTACTACCCCATGGGTGATATACAATGTCATCAGCTTTTAACAGAAGCTCAGAAACAGAAAATGCTCAGAAGTTGACACGACAAAAGCAGACTTAGATTGAGGTCCCCAGAGGGTGAATTTTGTGATGCTAGCCTGCTGTGCGGGATAGTGTCACTAGATTCAACCTTGGGGGACCTCATTCTTCAAATGCCAGACACTTTATCCCCTCTTGGCTGCCACTTTCTTTTGCATGTTGTGATTATATCAGTCCACTTTTGCCGTGTCAACTTCTGAGCATTTTCTGTTTCTGAACTTCGTTTAAAAGCTGATGACATTGTACTACCCATTAATGCACCCAGTAAAGAGTGGCGTGGGATTGTTGTCCCTATTACCACCCTCACATTTGGGTCCTGCGAAATGTTATTCAAAATGATATTCGACTCAACTTGAGTATTCGATATCTATCGAATATCTGCGTTTATCTTCGCGATGCAACAATTTTATGTGGGAATATTCCCCACACATGAATGTGATCGGGGGAAAAGCAGTTTTATGTAAAAAGCACAGATTTGTTACAATGCCGTAGATACGCAAACATCCCCTTATTATTAGATTAGTTCATCTGGAGGGTCCCTTTCAGCTTATTGACTAACCTCCGTCTTAGAAAGTAGTGACTTTGAGTGCTCACAGATCATATTTTGACAAAATACATCTGAAAACTACAGAGGAAACGGAACGGAACGCATTACCGAGATTGCCGATTATAACTTGCGAAACTCAACATTCAGTACATAGTGGTCTTCATGGTGATCTTTTTTATCTTTGTGATCACACTCGATAACTATGATCACCTTAAATTACTAAGCTACAAAGAGGTCACATCTCAGCTTTCCAACACAGAACAACAAGTACTAATGTAACACCCCCATACTGAATCGGACATATGTCATAGATTCACATATATTTCAAGAAATAGTTCTATAATTTTTATATACTGGGGGGGTATACTGGATTGACTGCGTCCATCCGTCTTGCTGTCCATCTTCTGTCCGGACATCTATCCCTCCGTTTTTCCTGTCCTTCCGGGCAGATATCTCAAACACTGGTTGATGAATCTCAATGAAATTTGGTATGGATGTTCAATACTTTCAGGGCAATCAATTCAGTGTTCAATTGTTTTATTGAGTATTCAATCATTGTTTTCCAGTTTTCCTTTCTAGAGTTATTCATCTTTGTACATTTGGAAGTGTTGGTTTTTTGTCTAGTGATGTTCCGATAATGAAAAAGCTTATCGGACCGATTTCCGATAACTGGAGGCACAATCGGCCGATTTCCGATTCCGATGTTTATATATATTGTGCGTTTGTTCCTACAATGGACCTATATACACCCAATGCACTCCCTATCCCGCAGAGTTTCAAAGCCAAATACATCAAAGAAATATATACACATTGTCGCCACAGTATTTCTGCCGACGTAGGTTGTGTGCTTCCTTTGATGTATACCGGTAGTTGTTTTGACAAAAAGATCAAAGGTGACGACTCAGAGTAACGTTATTACCGTGTGTGGAACACTTGCATGCGGTGTAAAAGTCTTGATTGAATACTTGTAAGTTGCAACAATGTATGGAATGGCGATGATTATTAACTAAATTTAGATTGATTGATAATAATTGCTGTCATATTTGTCTGAGATTTCCCAATTTTCCATTGGTCACACCTTTTATCTTTTAACAACTCGGAAGCTTTTATAGTTCCGCCTGCTCAATTTTTGTTTCGCGAGACCGAGTTCAACCAAGTTCAACATGGTTCTAAGCGTATTTCATAGCATACGTTGTACAGACGAAAAAGCTAATTATGCCCCTACTCACGTTGGTCGTTATTGAAGACAGTTCTGATCACGACTGTACTAATTCATTCAGTGTGCTTCAAGTTATTGACATAGCATGTGACGTCACATGGCACATGTTCTACAGGAAGCTACACTGTAATGAGGTCAGCTTTTTAATTAAAGCTTTCTTTGAATCTAGTTCGTGTTAACGCGATTGAACCAATAACTTCATATTACACGGGATGTCGGGCATGTGTATTGCCATTCTTATAATATATAATCATATCAGACTGTTTGGATAATGCGAATGGCTTCTTGTTAGGCTGTTACAACTGCGTTTTACATTCAACATCACGGTTGTATTGCGTACGTTTATTAAAGCGTGCACATTGCGCTTAGATACTAGAACGTTTTTATTTGTTTTGACAATCGGTGAAAGCCGATGTTCAACTGCGAGGTACGATTAATTCCGATGGGCTATTATCGGCCGATGGCCGATTCCGATTCCAATTATCGGAACATCACTATTTTTGTCCATATGAAATTTGGTATGGATGTTCACTATTATGATGGCAATCAATTGAGTGTTCAATCTTTTTGTTCATGTTTTCTGTTCTACAGTTATTTATCTTTGTTCATATGAAAATGTTGGGTTTTTTTTCCCATCCATACTTTGTCGGTTCAAATTTGCCTCCGTTATTTGTTCTTGTTATCATTGACGTCCGACCTGGAATCATGTTGTTAAATAGAAATTATTGGCACCCAAACAACAGTTTTGCGAATTTGCATATATATGCCTAAATATGATGATTATTCTTGTCAGGCCTAGGGTGTATACTTACCTCTGATTTATTGTTGTAACTAATTGCTGACAAAGAACATTGCTAGTGCAAAATTATAACAATCTATTCAACACAAACTACAAATTTATTAACTTTTGATTTCTATTTGAGGAATATACAATAGGTTACAGTAATGCTCTAATTAATTGACTCCTTAACCACATCAGAATTATGGGTAACTTTTCAGGATTTAGTCGGAAATATGGCTTGTTGCCATTCATCGGAAAGCTCTATATTTCCGACTAAATCCTGAAAAGTTACCCATAATTCTGCTGTGGTTAAGGAGTCGATTAATTAGAGCATTACTGTATTTACCAGACTTAAAATATGGGGTTTTCTCGCTAATCACCACTGGTCACTGAACTGATATATTCGATTCGCGAATACTGTGCATTACTCGATACTTATTCATTCATATTAAAATATTTGTATGACCCTACCTCACATCATCTATTACCACCCTCACATCAACGCTTTGTACCATTCATTGTTTTCATCTTGGAATTATCAGGCAGCTGTGAAACAAGCTCAAGAATCTTTGAACAAGCAAAAGGATTTACTAAAAAGTCGGAACAAAGAAATTCACGACAGCGAAGTGCAGCAAAAACATCTGGGCAAAGAAAAAGCCAACACAGAACTTAAAATCCAAGAATTGGAACACAAAGCAACAAAGTTACAGAAAGACTCCAAAGACAACTGTAAATTGGTAATGTATTATAGGAATGAAATGTTTTTCTCCCAGAGTGATTGCTAATTATACTATGCTAATTATGGCTATGCTGGTCTAGATCCAATCTGATCCAGTGAAAGCAGTTTTAGAACAGCATACTATGTTGCAAACTTTGCCCTATAAGGCTTTAAATCAGGGATCAGCCGAGAGGGTGACTAGGAGAGGACCAGCCTAGAGGGTGACTTTGGAGACATCTTCTCCCTAAAACATGCCACTTCTCCCTATGTATTTATTTTTTTTCAGTGGCTTTTCTCTCATATACCAGTATTCATATGTCCCAACAGCATATTTAAAGTATATTTGCTGATTATAATGGTGTTCTTACTCACTATAATGGTTTTATAAATAGGATCTTGTGTTGCTTAACCCTTTCAGTGCCAGGTCCGATTTTTGTATCAACCCATATACCCTGTGCCAATGCATTCTCTTATATATGCGAGTCGACCATAGGTCGCCTCGCATATATAACAGAATGCATTGGCCTAACAATTTTTCATCATTTGTTATTATTTTTTTACAATTTTAATAATTTTTTCTTATATTCTTTAACAGACTTATTTTGTAGGTTTAGTGCCAGGGAATCTTACGTTTTTCATGGGCATCAAAATTATTATTATGAATTCTTGGTGATAGTTTTGAGTTATAGCATGCCCCTAAGGTTTTATCCAGTGTCTTTTTAAATTTGCTACAGTATGCTTAAGCATACCCAAAAAAAATTCAACCCAAAAAAAAAAAAATCTAAATTTTTTTTATTTTTTTTATTTTTTTTAGGGCCGATTTTACAGACCGTAAATTACGGCCGATGAGATCGGCCCCTGGCACTGAAAGGGTTAATACTTATTGTATCATAAAATGGTGATGTTAGGGGGTGTAAAATTAGTCCACTGCTGCCTAATATCCAAACAGGGAGAAGTGACATCTCCCAATTTGAAACCTCTAGAATTTGAGTATATATACTGTACTATTAGCTGACACAATCTAAGTGTGTAGGCAATGGCAATAATTATTTCGAATAATTTTTAACTCAAAAGATATTAAATCTCTATATTGTAACATTTAGAACTAGAGTACAAATTGGTATTTCATTCTTTCAGGTTGAAAATATGTTGGTGAAATATGAGTGGATAGTTGACGAAAAGAAGTATTTCGGGCAACCAAACACAGCGTTTGATTTTACGACAAATGACCCAAAGGAAGCGGAGAGACGGATTAAAAAACTACAAGAGTCGAAAGAGAAATTATCAAAGAATGTCAACATGCGAGCAATGAACATGCTGGGAAAAGCTGAAGAACAGGTAAATTTATGCAAAAGCCAAACAACTGACGTTTTTACTTCACAACTGTTTACAGGCCATTAAAATAAAATATCTGTGTTCTCAGGCAATAAAATCTCAATTTTGAGATGAGGGAGAGAGGGTATTTATTTTTTTCTGAAAATCTGGAAAACATACTCCAGAAACAGAAAACAATTCATTTTCGTTGTTCAAATCCAATATATATAACCGAAAATATTTTTTAAAATGTTTGACGAGGCTTTTTAACCCTTTCATGACGGGAAGCTTCCTGAAATTTTGTGAAAACCCTGTGCCAATGTATTCTCACATATATGCATGTCTGCCTTAGAGAGCCTCACATATATAAGAGAATACATTGGCCTAATGTTTACCTTGACCTTGTAAGCCAGTGCAATTCTCTTATATATGCGAGGCTCCCTGCCACTGAATTAATATCACCATCTACCACAGTTGGAATCCAAGTCGCATTTGGGTTGACATTAAGAGCAATAACATAAATGAACTGTATTGGGCTTACATGAATCAAGGATGTGGACATGCCTGAAAATATGGTGCTGGATATTTGCAGCATGGGGTCCTCAGAGGGTGAGGTGAATTCAGTGTTGCACAGTGGGCTATCATAGCCAAATTCATTCTCTGGGGATCTCGTTCTGCCTGGCCTAAATTTCCCATTTCACCGATAAATGAATATAATTTCATTGTTTGAACATGTTTCAGTATACTGATCTGGTGAAGAAGAGGAAGATTGTTTTTAACGACAAAATGAAAATAGCAGCTGTGATAAGTGAGTTGGACGAGAAAAAGAATGAAGCTTTGAAAAAAGCATGGGAACAGGTTAACAAGGTATGCTAATATCTTTTATAAACCGTTTCATGATGGGGGCTGTGCTGATGCACCATTAAAGATCATGTGCCAGTGCATTCTCTTATATATGCGAGTCTCCCATAGGGAGCTTTGCATATATAAGACAAGCACTGGCTTACAAAGTCAAGTTAAATATATACGAGCGCCTGCGGCGCATAAGATACTATGGGTGGCGGGATGGGATGGTGGGTGGGTACTACCTATATACGAGCCCCTGCGGCGCATAAGATACTATGGGATGGGGTGGTGGGTGGGTACTACCTATATACGAGCGCCTGTGGCGCATAAGATACTATGGGTAGCAGGATGGGGTGGTGGGTGGGTACAAAGTATCTATTGTTAAGCCAATGTATTCTATTATATATGCGAGGCTCCATATGGGAGACTCGCATCTAGAAGAGAATGCATTGGCACAGGGTTTCGCAAATGTCAGGAAGCTCCTGTCATGGAAGGGATAAAAGTGTTTAGACTACATTTGTGAAAATTGTCAATTTTCCAGAATTAACAGCCCCAGACTGTCTATCATTTCTGTGGGGCTGTTGATTGGTCCCCGGACTATAAACCTTACTATTGCTCTGCTTTGGACTTCATTATTATAGACAAGTATGGACCAGCACCATTTTGGATCTCCAGTCATAATTCTGCCAGGACTAAAATAGAACAGTGCAAGCTGATTGGCTGAAGTGATTTTGATAACCTACTTTGTATTTGTGAAGAGATATTTTAAATATGTAAATTTTTAGCATAACACGAGGCAACTTATTGTGTTTTGATGGATATCCCTGCATTGCTGCTGTCTCTCCGTCGTTATATTTGGATCGATGATGTCATCTACTTAAAGATGGCGATGGCCCTTAACTGGTCTCTTTTTGGGAAGGCACGTTACAGAGTGGTAGCGTAGTAGTGTTTCATATATGAGCCAGGGGCGAGTCTAGTGGGGCTGTAGATTCGCAGTAGATGTGATTCGGGAGGGAAGTCATCCAGTAGTGAAGCAGCAGTATTTTCTTCTAATCATGGTCCATTCAAAGTTTTTTTTTACAGTTGAGAGTGCAATCCGAAATGCTCCATCTTATGGCCTATTTTATTCATGATTTAAAGAAACTATGCAAACCGATGGAGGCTTTTTTGCTTCTGCCCAAAGGTTTCCAACAGATTTTTGTTCAGCTATCATAGGGTAATATTATTTGCTTATTGGCTTACAAGGTGAAGGTAAATATTATAAGGCCAATGTATTCTCTTATATATGCGAGGTTCCCTATGGGAGGCTCGTATATATAAGAGAATGCATTGGCACAGGGTTTTGGCAAAATTCTGGAAGCTCCAGTCATGGAGGGGTTAACTGAAAATTATCAAAATTGATAATGCCATGGGTTCCAAATTTAGGAAAACAAATCATTCCTTTATTTGAATTTTACAGGATTTTGGTTCCATTTTCTCAACACTATTACCTGGAACACAAGCTAAGTTATCTCCACCTGAAGGCCAGACGGTACTAGATGGATTAGAAGTGAAAATTGCATTTGGAGATGTTTGGAAAGATTCTCTTGGAGAATTGAGTGGAGGTCAAAGGTATGTGTATAGAAAATTCCCCTTTAATGATCGTGTAATTATCCCAATATCCCAAATATTTGGATCTCTATATCTCAGTTAACGGTGGATATCCACCGATATTAAAATTTAAGAATCACCTTGCCACTAGGCTTCACAATGTGATGTCCACAGTCTCTGAGCAAGACACATCTCAACCTCTCATATTTGAAATATCGAATAGAATATTTCATAATCTTGCTCACCGAAATGATAAGATAAAAATATGTTGCCCATTTTCATCTGTATGTCAGAATTATCTATTAAATAAAACATGTTGTCATCTTATTTTGTGAACGGTGGATCGACAATTAAAGACAACCATTTCTTCAAAGTAAAACAATCCATTCCAATGTATAATAATAACTGAATGGGAAATCCATTTACTAGGTTAGTAGGGTTAATGTCAGTGTAGTACATTTCAAACCTCTGGTGGCCCTGTCTCTGATATTAGCTATATTACAAGCCTCAATCTATAATAATCTTGATAAAGTTATCATATACTAGTAGTGCATTGCTGTCCTGGCGGCCCTGTCCCGTATATTAGATATATTACCCGCCTCAATCTATAATCTCAATAAAGTTGTCATATAATTCATTTCAGATCTTTGGTGGCGCTCTCTCTAATCTTAGCTATGTTGCTGTTTAAACCTGCCCCGATCTACATCCTCGATGAAGTTGATGCTGCTTTGGATTTATCACATACACAGAATATCGGACAAATGATTAAGTCTCATTTTAAACATTCACAAGTAAGTATTTGACAAACTTACAAGCTGGTACAAGGACTTCATCTGCACACTTTTGAGGCATTCAGCCAATGAAATTACAGAAATCTAAACATAGTATTGGTGCACAGCCGAGAGTCCTGCCGCGATCAAGTAAGAGTACCCCAGTTGGACCCGAATTGGAATGAAAATACACATTTGTAGCCTTGTTTCAAGGAAACGTGGATGTCTGAATTCACTGCCAATACACTTCATCTCTTGGTATTTTTCCATTACTGCCATTAATGTCTGCCCGAATTCCAGACAAAAATATTTGTTCATAGTTAATTTGGGTGGCACCTATCCTTGGTGAATTGGGCATGATACCATTCACCAGTATCAAATGGCCCCTGGATTATTCCCCGAATCGGTCTGCCAGAAGTTAACATGTATGTGACCGACCCCACGTAAATGATGAGAATAAAGTTTCTCTTCAACTGGATGAGTGATTGACATGTGCTTGTTCCCAATAAATTAGGTAAATTAAATTTTTGTCACGACAATCACTTTTGATTGACTCAAGCAAAAATAAACATTTGTCTCTGTCATGAATTATTGGTATCCACTCAAAAACAGTAGATTTTCTTATTAAACGTATTTCCAAAGAAATTCACCATTTACAAAAATTTATTTTCATATAATCACTTTCAATCGATGCACCAAAGCCAACAGCTGATCTCTGTCCACTTAGTCAATCTACCTTCACTGCCCTCTGCAGAGAAATATATTTCATATATCAATCCATTGATTTCCCCGGGTTTCCCCCCCCCCCCCCCCCCCCCCCCCCATATAAAGTATGTTAAATTTCAACACAAAATTATGTTTATTGTGAATATAATAATGAAAATAAGTTTAACTCTTCCAATTCATGCCGATTTTGAAATATTCATGCCGTGCATTGGTACGCGTAAGTCAATTGGTTACTCGTGCACACGATAGTATGAAAGTGAAATTTTCTATATCCCCTTCTGCAGGATAATATTAGTTATCTTCGGCAACATCAAGGGTACATGGAGATTTAATAATTGGATGTCAATTATGAACCCTGCGGCGAAGAACAAAAAGAGTGATTTTCATAGGTTCTGACATTAATTCACACCATTAAGAATAATTCAGTAGACGACATATGGATCTGGCGCCAGGTGACGTCAAACTCGAAGTTCTACAGCAATGTCATTCATATACCCCTGATATTTCACGTGCTCATATTCCCCTGGTGTTCCACACGCATTCTTTTAAACTCTGCTGTCAAGGGTGACGGGAGACATGCTGATTTGAACGTGGCGTAGCCAATCAGATTGCTAATTACAACCAGATGTGGGGACAATGATATTTATCTAAACTGCAAATTGTTTCTAACTGGTAATCCATTGGTGAGACTACAATCAATAGAGAGTAATCAATTGGTTTCGATGATTACCTGAAATAATTCATGAGGGGAGCCAGCCCTGGTAAAACTGAGTGATCGGAGCAAACGAGTGTTTTACCTATAGGACTGGCTCCCCGAGTAAATTATGTCATGTGATCATCGAAGCCAATTGAATATTCTGTTTATTGCACACTTTCCACCCCTAAAAAATGTTAATTCTAAAGATAATATGTAACAAAATAGTCCCTGATCAGCCGTTTATTTGCGCTCACTGGGGACGTGATTCACATGTATGACGTTATCACTTTTAATTCACCGAAATATCCTTATAAATAAGTTAAGTGTTTAATAAAAGTCCCTTTTTAGCTGAGTTATGCTTTCTCTTCTCATTCACTTCATTGTTGTCTGACTTAAGGATGGACTGTTTAATAATGCTAATGTACTGTCTCCTCACTTAAGGATGGACTGTTTAATAATGCTAATGTACTGTCTCCTCACTTAAGGATGGAATGTTTAATAATGCTGATCTACTGTCTCCTCACTTAAGGATGGAATGTTTAATAATGCTGATCTACTGTCTCCTCACTTAAGGATGGAATGTTTAATAATGCTAATCTACTGTCTCCTCACTTAAGGATGGACTGTTTAATAATGCTAATGTACTGTCTCCCCACTTAAGGATGGACTGTTTAATAATGCTAATGTACTGTCTCCCACTTAAGGGTGGACTGTTTAATAATGCTAATGTACTGTCTCCTCACTTAAGGATGGAATGTTTAATAATGCTAATGTACTGCCTCCTCACTTAAGGATGGAATGTTTAATAATGCTAATGTACTGTCTCCTCACTTAAGGATGGAATGTTTAATAATGCTAATGTACTGTCTCCTCACTTAAGGATGGACTGTTTAATAATGATAATGTACTGTCTTCCCACTTAAGGATGGAATGTTTAATAATGCTGATCTACTGTCTCCTCACTTAAGGATGGAATGTTTAATAATGCTAATCTACTGTCTCCTCACTTAAGGATGGACTGTTTAATAATACTAATATACTGTCTCCCCACTTAAGGATGGACTGTTTAATAATGCTAATGTACTGTCTCCTCACTTAAGGATGGAATGTTTAATAATGCTAATGTACTGTCTCCTCGCTTAAGGGTGGAATGTTTAATAATGCTAATATACTGTCTCCTCACTTAAGGATGGAATGTTTAATAATGCTAATATACTGTCTCCCCACTTAAGGATGGGATGTTTAATAATGCTAATATACTGTCTCCTCACTTAAGGATGGAATGTTTAATAATGCTAATATACTGTCTCCCCACTTAAGGATGGGATGTTTAATAATGCTAATGTACTGTCTCCTCACTTAAGGATGGAATGTTTAATAATGCTAATGTACTGTCTCCTCACTTAAGGATGGAATGTTTAATAATGCTAATGTACTGTCTCCCCACTTAAGGATGGACTGTTTAATAATGCTAATGTACTGTCTCCTCACTTAAGGATGGAATGTTTAATAATGCTAATGTACTGTCTCTTTCAGTTCATTGTTGTCTCACTTAAGGATGGAATGTTTAATAATGCCAACGTACTGTTCAAAACTAAGTTCATTGATGGAGTATCTACAGTGACTCGATATGTTCAAAACCAGAAATCAGCAAATTCTGAGGATAAAGAAAATGGAAGTTCATCTAAAAAGAAGGCAGCACCTGTTAACAATAAACGACCAAAACTCGGGAGTGTCAACACCTGATACCCACGTCAACATCTGATACCCACATCAACACCTGATACCCACGTCAACACCTGATACCCACATCAACACCTGATACCCACATCAACACCTGATACCCACAGAATATGATGAGTGACTCAAAGAAAACAACAAAAGTGAACAGAATGCTTAAGAGTTCAGCAACATATATTCATGCTTAAAGGGTCTTAAAGCCTTCGGAGTCGGTACATTTGAAAAATTACAAAACTCTGCAAAATATCTTTATCAAGAATGTCAATAATTATGCAATACTGAGATTTTACCTGTTGAAACCTTTATGTAAACATTAGCTGTTAAAGTTTTTTTTTGAAAAACATCACCAATGGTAATTGTGATTCAGATAATTAGTTGAAAATGTTTTTTTGCTTAATATTTCAATGCTTTTCTAATGTTGTATTTCATGATTTAATCGTCTTTTTAAAAGTGCTAGTGATTTTCACAGTATTAGCGTAGTGTAACAGTAAATGTAAGTTGAGTTATTCATACCAATGGTTTCAAAATGCGATTTATCCACCGCTCACTACCTCTTTTGACTACATAAAGCCTGCCTAATAAACGTTACGTTTATTATGTCACGGTAGCTTTATTAGATCAATGTAGCTTTAATAGGTTAGTACTACTTTTATGATGTAATCTGATATGCAAATTGCGCAGGTAACTAGGGACGTCAACCGGCCTTAATGATGTCATTGCGATTTCATAATGCTAATTAATTTGCTTGACCTAATAAATGTAAGGGCTCCATCGAAGTAACGAAAGTAAAACTGAGCAAAATGACCGATTTACCTCACAAAAGGCAAGTTTCGTGCGATTGATAAATAAAATATGTAGCTAACGTTGTCGCTTAAACTGTTTATATCTGCTTGGGTGATGTTGGCGTCGATTGGACTCGGCAGAGCCTTGCCCAATAGATGTTCAAATCCCCCTCACAGACATAGTTTAAGCGACGACACTAGCTACATATTCTATATATCTCGTTATTGGAGGATTGTTGATAATGAACATAAGTCTAATATAAATAATTAATAGATTCTCATCCAATTTTTTGGAAAATATGTATGGGTGGGCGAATATTATTATTTATATTTTGTTCTTACTCTTGCTATACTACACAGGGTTATTTCTATTGCCTAATTTGACTGAAATAAACTTATTAATGGGTCATTGCCATGTACTTTGAAGGCCAAGCAATGTGAAAAAAAGTTTACATCAAATAAAAAAATTTGAAGAGGGGATCAAAAAAGGGTCGGGAGAGAATGATAATCTGACAATTTTTGTTATATTGGTCAAACCTATCTATTTTATCACATTCTTGGGAGGGAGTGGGGAGGGAATGAGAATCTAGCAATTTGTTTTATATTTAAACTGAAAGTATAGCTATTTTATCACATTCTTGATAAAGTGATTCTACAGACTTTTATCCTATTTCACATGTACCCACTAAATTCTGTTTACTGAGTGCTAATTATTTTCACACTATAGTTCGAGATTCTGAGAGTGCAACAAATAATTCTGGTGAGGAACTGATCAAGAAACAGGCAGCAAGCCATTATTGATATAAAAGGAGAAAAGTCGAACTCTTGTAATATACAGTATAACTTATTATCTCACAAGAAAACGACATTCATATAAATGCCTGTATCATTATTCAAATCATATTTTATGCTCATCACATCGTTAAATTCTTGTTTAACAGCAGCCAACCACCCCCCCCCCCCCAACATGCTGATGAAATCCATCACAAAAGTTTTATTTGCCATCTGAATTTTTCTTGTTTTGATAACCAGCTATATCATCTGACAGGCAGCATCACCCATTAAAGCATATCACTATCACTGGCATTCCTCTCATGTGTTTCAAACCATTCCTACATGAAGAAAAAAAATGCCTTGAAGAAAAAATTTCCAAAAAAATATTTCACAAATCCTATATCAGTACCCAATAGGACTTATGAAATGCAATCATGCCAAATTGTCAATACATTTATAGGGAAATTATAATTGGTGATTGTGCTATTCAGAATTTAGTTTTGGTTTCACCCGGCAAAGTAATATCCTGGATGCCCCTATTCTATTTTATTCTTCTTCAAACTTGGTTTTCGTTAGTGATAAAAGTAGTCTGGGAGTAATCCAAGTTTTCTTGGACGTAAACCAGCTAGTGATATCGGAAGAGCGAGGTGCTATTTCACATCCGAGACCCATTCATATAGTGTTCTTTGACAGCTTTAACCCTTTCAGTGCCAGGGGCCGATCTCATCGGCCCTAATTTACGGTCTGTAAAAGCGGCCCTTTTTTTAGTGGGTTGAATTTTTTTTGGGTATGCTTAAGCATGCTATAGCGAATTTAAAAACAAACTGGATAAGACCTTAGGCGCATGTTATAACTCAAAACTATCACCAAGTATTCATAGTAATAATTTTGTTGCCCATGAAAAACGTAAGATTCCCTGGCACTAAACCTACAAAATAAGCCTGGCACTGAAAGAGTTAATTAAAGAATATAAGAAAAAATTATTAAAATTGTAAAAAATAATAACAAATGATGAAAAATTGTTAGGCCAATGCATTCTCTTATATATGCGAGGCGACCTATGGTCGACTCGCATATATAAGAGAATGCATTGGCACAGGGTATATGGGTTGATACAAAAATCGGACTGGGCACTGAAAGGGTTAAGCGTTATTACCTTTTATCACAATGTGGACATAATTTCAAAAGAATACAAATTCATTTGACTCACAAAGTGACTGTCGCTCGGTAAATGTAAACAAGCCTTGAAATAGAGTGTCTGTCATTTGCAGAATGAGGTTCCCAGAGGGTGAATTTGGTGATGCTAGCCTGCTATGCAGGGTAGCATCACTAAATTCACCCTCTGGGGACCTCATTCTGCAAATGACAGACACCCCATTTCAAGGCTTGAATGTAAACAGAATACACATGTTCTTCAATGGAAAGAAATACCCGGCAAATTGAAAATCACATCAAAGCCTGAGTTTAGTGTACCTGTCATTTGCAGAATGAGGTCCCCAGAGGGTGAATTTAGTGACGCATAGCGGGCAAGCATCACTAAATTCACCCTCCGGGGACCTCATTCTGCATAGGCCTCATCTTCTCTGGAAAGGTTCTTTATTATCAAATTTCTTTCGAAACTTCTTCAAAGATTCTATTTCTTTTTTAGTTTAGTTTCTCTATATGGGTGTACATCAAAATCTCACCCTCTGGGTACCCCATTCTGCAAATGACAGGCACACTAAACTCAGACTTGAATCACATCAAATTCGTGAGACGTCCAGTGTACCAGTAATACTATGATAGTGAACGCGTCAGGCATGTTATTGATTTTAGGGTGGGTTCGATTACAACTCTATAAAGCTGAAGATCGCCAATCATACTTTGTGTCTGATAAAAAATGTAAACAAACATATGCTACTCATAATTACATGGTATATTCTATGCTTAATTTAGCATGAAAATTAGATTATAATACCTCATTATGACCATAAGATGTCACTCTTTCTGATATCTATATCATCATGTATTTATTTGTTGAGCAATTTGATTAAAATAGATGAAAAATCATGCCACTATATCTGTATCGGACCGAATACAATATGAATGTGTCTCAGACGTTTACTAGCATCTTGCTCTACCGATTTCAATGATAACTAACCAGCCAAGGGATCGCCATCACTTCCTATATCTTATATCTAGTTTCTTATAAATGGTGCTCTAACACTTCATGTTACTGTCTTGTCGCTCCACGTATCCTTAAATATAGATGGAAACTGATTGTGAAAATAAATAGATGTCCTCCCAATTTATAGGGATCAACGCTAGGAGACCATTCCGACTGATTCCCACATGTACGCATTTTATATGCCATTTCCTATTTAAGAAACAAAATCTTTGATTGTTCAGAAAGATGTCTTACAAATCCAATAGCGACCGGTAGCGATATGAACATAATGGAAACCAAGCACATTGGATGCTAGTCAAGTTTCCCTCGCAAGCCTTGAAATAGGGTGTCTGTCATTTGCAGAATGAGGTCCCCAGAGGGTGAATTTAGTGATGCTACCCCGCATAGCGGGCTAGCATCACCAAATTCACATTCTGGGGACCTCATTCTGCTTACACCTCAGCAGAATGAGGCTCCCAGAGGGTGAATTTGGTGATGCTAGCCCGCTATGCGGGGTAGCATCACTAAATTCACCCTCTGGGGACCTCATTCTGCAAATGACAGACACCCTATTTCAAGGCTTGTTCCTTCGATGTAAACAAGCTAGGGAAATATGTAAGGATAATACTAGTTTACATCGATGTGCGGTTTCCTTACTTTTCTATATCAGACTATATGCCCAGATCCAGTGGCGGGCTTTTTCATCAATTTTGATTGACTTTATCATACAAATGAACACAAAATGCTACATTTATTGAAAAGAGCAGCTGAAAAGAGTGATATTTTATGGTCATAATGATGTATTAAATGTAACTGATGTGTTACATTACGCACAGAATATGCCATATAATTAGATTAACCTCACATTTGATCTGTTTGCTTACCTGTATAACTGTTACAAAGTTCTCGAGATCAAATGAGTTCATATTATTTTGAAATTAAGTAAACATTGATTTTTCATATTAAATTACTACTTTCAGTTGACCACTCTTGTGGGGCTCAAGAACAAATATAATGTTTTCTATGGAATATAGTCGGTTTCTTTCACTATTGTGATATATTTTTATTTTTGTACCGACATGATTTTAGATGTCACAGCGGGTGATTTATGCATTAAAGTCTGCTTTAGAAGAGTAAGGCAACCGTAATTCTAAGTAAACCAGTATTATCCCTACCAATTTCACTAGCTGGTTTATGTCGAAGGAAACTTGGACTAATTCAGATGCTGTAATTTTTCCATTTTTTAAAACACATCTCATTTAGTACACTGTAATGTTTCTGGTTTTTACACGCATTTCATCTGGGATACTTGAGCTATCAGCAGTGTTGAAACGATTTGTTGATTAGTCAATGTCGACGAATTGTTCACCAAAAGTGGACTCCAGAAACCCAAGTTGATTAGTTGCATTAATTTGAGCACACAACATGGAACTTATCTCGCAGTGAATTACTTCAATTTTAAAACGATATCAAATATAATTTGATGACCTATTTAAAGGTAAATACTTACTACATTTGTTGACAATGTTGGGTAGATCAAAAGGCATTATCATTAGGCAAATTTCTGGTTATTTTATTTAGTAATCAATAGCCACATAGTAAAAGGAAAGTTTCCATGGGAATGGGTGTTGTCTATTAGTTGACTTCGACTCAATTTTTGAAGTCGATTAGTCGAATGCGTAAAACCCTAATCGTTTCAACACTAGCTATCAGCAGTTTCTCCTTTCCTCACTTCATATTTTCACCAAATCTATCTATTCACGTGAAATCATTCACCTCACGATTGCACCATATTTATGATTTTAGTATGTTTGTGTCTGTTATCAGGTCGGGTACATCCTGAATTGCAACTATTATAGTTATATTTATAGTTATATTTGTAGTAATTATTTAACTATAATACTTGAATATGGATATTGCCGTTTTGTGAATTTGATAAAAGAGGGATAATCCAAAATCATATTTCACAAAAATGCACTGGGATACACGATCTCAAAGTTTCCACAAAAACAAGGAAATAGTTTATTCATCTAACTAATAGTTAAATATATTTAACCCTTTCATGATGGGAGCTGCGTTGGTGCAGCTTTAAAGACCCGTGCCAGTGCATTCTCTTATATATGTGAGTTTCCCATAGGGATCCTCGCATATATAAGAGAATGCACTGGCTTACAAGGTCAAGCTAAATATTGTTAGGCCAATGCATTCTCTTATGTGTGAGGTGCATATATAAGAGAATGCATTGGCACAGTGTTTTTTGCAAAACATTCAGGAAGCTCCAGTCACGAAAGGGTTAAACTATAATAATTGCATTGAGGATGTGACTGACCTGGTTATGTTTCCTGTATATACAAGCTGTTATGTATTTGTATCACCTCATGATAATACACAAACTATCATGATTTATAAACATGTTCCTCATTCTCTTACCCATAATCCCAAGGGAGTTCAGAGATTGTTGAAAATAAGCTATTGTCAATGGTCGGCATCAGTTGTACAGAAGCAAGCTCACTTTGAAGTATTGGGAAGGAAAACTTAATCGAGGTTGAACGAGTCGAGGTACACGTGGTCAAAACTATGTTCTAAACTCATATCTAAAACCGGTCTGCCATACGTGTGCCCTGCACAAAGCGTTAACTATAAACATAATGCACATGTATACACAAGATCGTAGCTTCTGTCGGCTTTGCCAATGTGATCAATCGTTACATAGGCATCGATAATCTGATGAGTTTGCCCAAATCTCTCTTTCAATAAATCAATGGCTGTTGTATAATTTATAGCTGTTAGCGGTAGACCTTGAATGCAGGAGATTGTGTCACCGGTCAGTGAATTTTTCAGGAACGTAAATTTGTCAATATCCCGAATTTGATCGCAGGAATTGATGGACGAATCAAATATTTCCCAGAATGTCTGCCAGTGTAAAATGTCCCCTAAAAATTTCCGTAAGTCCGTTTGAGGAAGACATATTCTCATGGCGTGTTGGTTCTCTTTTTTCGGTACTATCTTGGCTTCCTCTGCCTTTTTAATATTCAGTGAATTTAATGCTATTTCAGCCTCATTGATTCTGGAATTGAGCCCCATTAGAAATTCGTCACTATCAATGATAGTATCTTCTAAATGTTGGTCATCCGCTAGCAGTTCGATTAACTTGGCGTCGATATCTTCGAGTGTCATCTTTCTCTTGAGGTTTGTGAGTGCGAGAGTAGCCTGAACAACATTTTCGCTTGCTGTAGTTTCTTCCATCTGTCGCAACAGCTTAGAATTCTGACCCTGATGAGCTCTCCGAATGCGTATGTTGCTTGTCGGACATGGTTCATTAAGGTTCGAGGGACCAATATTGGGAAGGAAAACTTAATCGAGGTTGAACAAGTTGAGGTACACTGGTCAAAACTATATTCTAAACTCATATCTAAAACCGGTCTGGCGTGCGTGCGCCATGCACAAAGCATTAACTATAAACATAATGCACATGTATACACAAGATTCCCCAACATGAAGTTCCCAAAATTGATATATCATTAAGGCTCCATTTAGGTAGGCAATTGGTTGTGGTTGGAATTATATTATAGCTTAATTCCCTAGATTTTGGTAAATATATATTCTTTTTATGCCAGAATGTTGAATATATTCTTATATGCCAGGATGTTGACTATGGTAGACAGATTTCATTGAAATTTCACATGTTATTTAAATAAAAATAGATACACAAGGCCAAACAAAACTAATGTTCTGTTTCTGAAACA
Organism: Siphonodentalium dalli; assembly: GCA_032622095.1. Lineage (NCBI taxonomy): Eukaryota > Metazoa > Mollusca > Scaphopoda > Gadilida > Siphonodentaliidae > Siphonodentalium > Siphonodentalium dalli. The sequence goes on from CP136063.1 coordinate 221,724,855, forward strand.
CAGGCGTCCTCATAAAAATATGGCCCACTAATAAATAAATATAAATCATTCTGCCCCTCGGCTTCACAACGCGATGTCCACGATCTAAATCCACTACTAGCCATAAATCAAGCGAGACACATTTCAACTTGTATTTAATATTTCCCTTTGCTATATATGATAATAATAAACTATTCTTTTTGGTTTGTTTAAGATGCACAATGTGTGTTCTTAGGTCGCACAACATACTATACATTACATTGAACCTGTATCACATGTAACACTTAATTATGAAAAGTAAATTTTCAAGTTGTGGCCTAATATTGTTTTTGATAATTTAAAACCTACCTGCTAAGGACCTGCTGCTAAATTTAGTCATAAAAAGTGGGAATCAAAACCTACCTGCTGCAGCCTGCTGTGTAATTTTGTAGGTAAAAATATAGAAAAACCTATCTGCCTGCCTGCCTGCCTGCCTACTGGATGCTAGAGCCATTTGAATCCAAGATGGCCGCCATTTCCTCTAACTCCGACCAGATGTATTTAATCGTTGTAATAGATCGGTTGTTAGCAAAAGACACAGACAAAATGTATGCCATTTTGTTGGTATGATGTCCTTCTTCAAAATGACGGCAAATAATTTCGAAAACAATTAAAAATGGCCGCCGAAAAATGACGTCATATGCACGAAAATAGGAAATTTAATTAATATTTCACCATATCTTCCATTTTTCTTCACATTAATCATTAGTAAATGGCAATGTTTTTGAGACAGTCGTCAAGCGTGATATTATAGCGTCATTTGCCATTGACGAGGGTTCAGTAATAGATACAGAAAGAGGATTTGAAAAATAGGGGTGAAATTTTCGATTTTTTTTGCAAGACGATTTTGATGTATTTAATCGTTGTAATAGATCGGTTGTTGGCAAAAGACACAGACAAAATGTATGCCGTTTTGTTGGTATGATGTCCTTCTTCAAAATGCCGGCAAATAATTTCGAAAAAAATTCAAAATGGCCGCCGAAAAATGACGTCATATGCACGAAAATAGGAAATTTAATTAATATCTCACCATATCTTCCATTTTTATTCACATTAATCCTAGTAAATGGCAATGTATTTGAGACAGGCATCAAGCGTGATATTATAGCGTCATTTTAAGACATTTGCCATTGACGAGGGTTCAGTAATAGATACAGAAAGAGGATTTGGAAAAGAGGGGTGAAATTTTCGATTTTTTTGCAAGACGGTCTTGATAATCATTTTAACGACAAACCACACAGGATGTTAATATAGAATGTCAACAACTATGTGCTTTATTTTATTGGACGGATGTTTTAATTCAATGGGAATGAAATTGGTGTAGAACATTTCCAAAATGGCCGCCGAAAATATGAAAAATGGTAAATATTGTCCCAGGGTGTCCTGCAATGGCTTACAAGTTGTGGTTGATATATACAATTGGCTAATCTGTATTATATACATTGAATACTTATATGTCTGATGCACCATGGATCAATGTTTCTATTGTCACCACTGACATCACTAGAAATATTGGATATTTCTCTCACAAACTTGACATAAATATCGGCAAAAATTAACTTTTCAGGGTTGGACAATTTTTTTAAGTAAAATGCAACTATCATTGGTATCAAAGGTATTTATTGTTTTGGTCTATCTTAAATGTGTCACACTACGGTGTTTATAGACCAAATTGCTCAAGATGGCTTCCAAAATGGCAACCAAATTTGTAAAAAGTTAATTTTTTTTACATATATCCCGAACATTATTATCTGCGTTATTCGACAAGGTAGCAAACTGTGACTCACTTGGTTATTATACGTGTTAGTTAATTAACCGACAACTACGTTCTATTCTGTTTGTCCCAGTTCCACATATGTTGTGGATGTCATAGGGAACAATAAAAATAAGGTTATTTGTAATCATCGGGGGGGTGCAGGTGGACCTTATTGGCTCCCCGACTACAGGGCACAGGAGCTTGGAATTTGGTCAAAACCCCTCTTTTATTGGCAGAACCACCACCCGGGACCATAGGTCACGGGTGGTGGTTCTGCCAATAAAAGAGGGGTTTTGACCAAATTCCAAGCTCCTGTGCACAGGGTTCATACTCATTTTTGAGATGGAATTTGACTGAAATTCCATGACCTTGTATCATTTTTCCCCAATGACCCCGACGGATTATTACCGAAAGCCTAAATTATGTTAAAGAGGTACTGTACACTAAATCTGGCCATTTATGGGACCATCTCCTGTTATACTCAACAGAATATATGCAAGAAATGAATGAATTTGAGTATAAAAGGAGATGGTCCCATAAATGTCCAGATTTAATGTACAGTACCCCTTTAAAGGCACGAATGGCCTTCGTTGTAGGTTATAATTTAGAAATAAAAGTTACCAAATTATAGTATGACGAATTATGCTGTCTTCGTGAAAAGCACATTGTTTGGTTTATCATGAGAGATTCATGAAGTTTCCCAAAGATTTTGGGAAATCATCAGCTATTGTGGCGAAACTTCCATGTAACAACAACCATGTTTTCACACAACATCACAATACAGGCCTTAAAGGTGGATTATCTCTTTGTAAACATGTATTATATAGTTACCGGGGTATAAAATATTAGATTTGAATCGAAGACTCCTGTCCGGAAATGCTTCTATCGATTAATATTAATTTTATTTCGAATATTTTCTGGTCTAAAATGTTGTGTTTGTTCAGCTAACGAACAATAGTGGTTACTGTTAACATAGACCAGAAATTATATTGTGCAATTTTGTCACAAATAAACGTTAATTATACTCATTATCGCTTATATCTGTGGAACAAAACAACACAAACAATCAATATGTGACAATTGACATTCGTTGCGTAGTCGTAGGAACAGCCCAGTGCTCTATATCGCAATATCGTCTCATCCGAATGGTCGGTTCTAAAAATAGTAACATAAATGGGCCCGATTTAAGCTTTTCCGGACATAGGTCTTCAGTTCATATCTATTATTTTATACCCACGCAACTATTTAAAAAACATTATTTAAAGAGATAATCCATCTTTAACTCTTTCACCACCGAATATATGAGGGTAAAATCAGGGAACTTAAATCGTTATTTACGATCCTTGGTAAAATGCCCCAGACCCCAGATTTACAGGACTTAATTAGGATTTTTTTTGTCTTTAGCGCTAAGCCTAAATACTAATGTTTCGAGGGATCGTGGGTATGGCAAACCATATATTGCCGTGATCAGCAGTGAATTTATATTTACATGAGGGTCATAGATGACCTTCGGGTGCTGAACTTCCTTTACAACAGTTGCTAGGGAAACACCCATCATTGAAAAACACTAGATTTTGATCAATTTGCTACTGAATGGCACTCATACAATGCTGGCTATTTTTTTTTTCTTGTGCACACTGGTGATCACCCTATGGTCAAATTTGAAGAAGTGATTTCACCTTGTTTAAAATATCAGGCAAATGTTGGCTTGAGGAGGGGAAAGTTCTGTCAATCACAGTCCAAAATCGATCCAAAAATGAAAATAGGCAATGCAAAAATAAATCACACAGTGATCACATTCAGTGACTGATAAATAATTGACTATATTGACCAAAATCACTCTAATCGATCTAATTATATCTCACAATCAAAACAAATGAACTTCACACACTAGAAGTCCTTTTATTGACGAACTTAGAACACAAACTTCCTCAAAACGAAATCAATTCAAACTGAATTCACTCCCTTTGTGCTATCTATTTATAACTTGGGGAATTCCAGTATAATGAGTGTGTACTTGTTGACGCTTTCTGCTTCAATATTGCGTTCGTTTTCAGGGGTATTAGGCCTAATTGTCCGTGACGTAATTATAACATCTTGGTAGGGGGGGGGGGCATAAAAAAGTTGCGAGACATGGGGGGTCTTTTTTTTACACCCACCCACCCTTTCTTGCATTTTTTTTTCATAAAATTTTAGACACCCACCCCAAACCATCAAAGCTTTATGTTGGTCTCCTCTGTTAAAACGACCAACCGCTCTATAATGGTCCCTTCTTTGAAATACCAAATTAAATGTTACTTCCTGTTAACAAACGTGTGCAAAATTGAACTCTAAGCAATCAACAAAGGTAGAATATGATGTGATTATATTGGTAAATTTATAACCCAGCCTATTCATCTGTGTGAGTACAGCTGGTAAGTAGATGAAAAATATGTTGAATCCCCTGGAATGACAACAAAAAATAACTAGGGCCAGTGTTAGGGCCTATAGTAGAATAAAAAATTACACAAAATTAAATTTATCTTTTTTTCAGACATCAACCAGCATCAACTAGTAGGCCTAGAGCCTATAGTAATACCAAAAAGGAAAATGTACATATGAACCAGCGTACGAATTAACTTTTATGTATGCCTGCATGACCACCGACCCGACCTCGCATTACGACTTAGAACTTTGCCTAAAATAATGGCTTAACCCTTTGAGTTTGAACGTTGATGGTCAATTTAGTGCCAAATCCATATACACGGATGTATATTACTGAGATTCATTTGGACAATCAGAGCTGAACTTCGGTCATGTACTGGATGGAATTCATGTGCAATAAGAAATTCACACACATTGTGTACATGACCTTTATGTGTGCCTTCAAACTAGACCACCTTGCATGCACATCATCTTATAAATATACAATAATTAAGTAAATTCATTTTACTTCTTTGATAATTTTCAAATTAGCCTGAATTAGATATTAAGTGTCATTTACATTGTAGTATATGCAGGTAATTATAGGATATACATGTAATAATTACAATTTGAACAAAACTGTAATGTGTCCTGGCCCCTCTTCACATCTATTTAAATAATATTTTTATACTTTCAATAAATGTTATTAAACTTTATTTCATGTCTACTTATTTACTTACTGATGGTTGTCAACAACACTGAAACTAATAATTTGACAATTCAAATAATTATTTGACAAAAGTATATTTAAAAATCAATTTAGTATACAAACACTGATACAAATACTTATTTCATACATTACACTCATGCATCAACTAACTGTATGAGTAAAGAGACTGTCATGAATTATAATAATTATTGTAATATTCTGTCATGAGTTGTCAGCTGATATTGTCAGACTGCATTAAGTTCACCCTACCCTAGAGCTATCTGAAGTATTTTTGTTATTGATCTACACCGTGAACTAGACAAATTTCAATATAAAAACTGCCAAGCAAACTGAAACAGGACACAATAAAAAAAATTTGCGCGCAAAAAAAATCAATGAAAATTTTGGGACCCCACCCCCACAATATTCACTATTTTTCCATTTTATATCAACTTATGGGGGTAATTATAACAATATTGAATGTATTAGTGCTTCTCCATATTGCAACAAGCCACAACATATAAACAAATATGTTTAAAACAGTTGAAAATATGTCAATGAAAAAAAAAGGTGGTCAAAAACTGTTTCCGGTCTCGGGTACCCCCCCCCCCCCCCCCCCCCCCCCCCCCCCCCCCCCCCCCGATGTCTCGTAAAAAAATTGCCCCCCCCTGATCTTGGGAGAAAATACTCACTGGATAAATAAAATTTTATCTCTTTGCCAAAACAATTCTATTAGGTACACATGTTCTGTCTGCTGATCATTACCCAATCATGAATTAACATACATTAGCCGTATTTGCACTGACAGGTAGATGGTCACATTGTTTATGATTGGTATAAAAAACAATGTATGTCTATATTTTAATAATCTTTCTGTTTATGGCAAAATTAACGGTTGTGACTTATGTTTTAAACTACCCATCGCGAAAGCCATCCATATTTCTTTAACCAGGACAAAAGTCAGTGTGTCAGACTGTGTCTGTTAGCCAACCATCATTAAATGAGCATTTCTCGGGCATGGTTATGCTTCAGTAAGCTTCATTTTGAAATAAAAAAAAAATATTCGGAAGTGCATGTGCACGCACTACTAGGAATACGACATGCAGTAATGAAATGGACCACGGACAGTTCATTTTGTAATTTACCATGCCGATATCGTTGGATATATTTGTTTCTAGACCCCCCCAATAGGGACTCTCATCATGGCGGGGCGAGGAGGCTAGAACATGTCATTTTCCATGACCCTCATTTTTTCATGACCCAAACGACCCCTGTACACCAGTTCAATTAGACCAAATTAATCCTTGGTAAACAGGAATACAAGTACCCCCAATGAGAATATACACTGTACAATGACCAAACGCAAATCGTATTACAACAGAAATTTATCATATAACAATCACACATTTCTACAAAAGTAAATGTCCATATGATATCCACGTATACACAGTAATGTTCATATGATATCCACGCATACACATTAATGTCCCATATGATATCCACACATACACAGTAATGTCCATATGATATCCACACATACACAGTAATGTCCATAAATTATGATATCCAAACATACACAGCCCTTGAAATTGGGATTTTTTCATCTGCGGCATGAAATTCTATATTGACTTTCTATGACATTGCCTTTTGCGATAACTAATGTCAAGGGCTAAATACATAGTAGGGAATTGTCTTTCACTCGGCTTAAAATAATTGAGTCAATGATCATCTGTTCCTGCACAAGCCTTGAAATAGTGACATAAGTGTGTCTGTCATTCCCAGAGGGTGAATTTAGTGATGCTACCCACCGCACAGCAGGCAAGCATCACCAATTCACCCTCTGGGGATCTCATTCTGCTTAGCTCTCATTTTCTGGAAGATGTGTGGCCGAATTGAGTTCATCAGCAACTCTTTTCCTCTGGTCAGCTCTTGAGACACCAGGCCATAACAATGTCATTCCATCCATTGTGGGATAAACTCCAGGCCATAATGATGTCATTCCATCCATCAGTGAGATGATCTACCGGCATCACAAAAGAACTGATTCTTCATGATCCTGACTGCTGACCGAAACACCCCCTTGAAAGAGTTCAATCGTGTATCTATTTCGCCCTCTTCAAGCTGAAAAAGTTTACATGAAGCTTATACATAAACATCATATGGTTATTTTGCTACAAAAAAAAGTGGTTTAAAAAAAAGAAGAGTTTTGAGGCAGTCATTTGCGAGTTTTACAGGAAATAATTGCAAAAAACACACTGCATTATCTAGCATAGGAATCTAACTAGGGTCTACTGTAATGAAAAACTGCGAGAAAGTAAATCAAACATTTTTCATTGCATATCTTAGTTATTTGGTAGCCATTTGCAGAACTATTTTTTTGGAGGAAAAATCACCATAAAACAACATACTGGTAATTTCTAAAAAGATGAATCAGTATAGTGTTTATGTCTGCCAAATTATTGCAAACATGGTTGAATCAGGGCTCGATTTAACTGGATTCGCATCGCAATTTGCAATGCAATTTCTGCTAACCAATTTACAATGAATAAAACATGTATTCGTAGGGAATGCTATACAAAATCTTGCCAGTGCTGCAAAAATGCTATACAAATTTTTTTAATTATACAACCGTTGTTTTTGTCCTTCGCACGATAAAAAAATAGTTAAAATGTAATCAACCAATATGATAGGAAAGTAAATGTACAAGTGCAATCAGATTTATAATATATCCTAGTTCCCAGGCAATTCATTGCAAGTGGAAAATTGAAGGGATGCTTTTTATTTCAATTTTTAAAACATTTTAGAAACATGATTTCATATGCAATATCTCAATTTTTATTTGTTGCTATTAAACGCGGATTCAGCGAAATAAAATAATACCTGTTTAGGGCATCATCAGGAGAAAAAAAAAACAAGGGTGGGGGGGGGGGGGGGGGGGTGTTAAAGTTATTTAATTTAATTTTCATTTCCTCACTCGTGGGTTACCCCTAAACACAGGTACTATTTTAATTAGCCCTTAGGTTTCGAACTCGTGATAAATCTGGGTGAATTTGCAAATAAAACTGTTCTTCAGGTGATGAGGGGGATCCGTTTTAGTAATTTTATTTATTTAACCTATAGGGACCAAAGGCACTCACAGTGGGTAGATGTGCAAAAATTATAAAAGTCTAAAAACATTACCATCAATGACAACATGAAGAAATAGATCAACAGTTTTTATTATATCAATTATTAAAACTTCAATAATGAAATATCGCGTATTTAAACAAAACTGTTGCAGTGATTTGTCAAACAAATTTGCTAATCTCATAGCTCAAATATTTTAGTCTGAATATGATTTTCAGAATAGTTTTCAATGTTTAATGTCAAGTTTTGCAGGCCTGCAAATAGCGTGTCTGTCATTTGCAGAATGAGTCCCCAGAGGGTGAATTAGTGACGCTATCCCGCATAGCGGGCTAGCATCACTAAATTCACCCTCTGTGGACCTCATTCTGCTAAGGCCCTCAACTGCTATAGCAGACCTACGATCAGATTGAAATTCCCCAGTTGAAGTTGGTGATGTTCACCCATTGGGCACCTCAATTATGAATTTTATCTTCTGCAAATTAGGGGATATAGAAACTCCCTAGAAGGGAAATGTAACTAAAAACAATGTTTATTTAATTCTATAGATACTTCCCAGAAGATGAGGCCTAAGCAGAATGAGGTCTCCAGAGGGTGAATTTGGTGATGCTAGCCCGCTGTGCGGGATAGCATCACTAAATTCACCCTCTGGGGACCTCATTCTGCAAATGACAGACACGCTATATGCAGGCTTGAAGTTTAGATTAAGCTTTGGTATCTTAATGGACTCATTGGACATTGATCGGTAACTTCACTGTAACAGTAATGTATACATAACAATGATTTTGATATGCAAAATCTCATTACTGGGGAGTTATTAATGAAAGTGTCAATGACACTGTAGCTCAACTTGAAAAGGGAATAATTTCATGTGTTACAGTCAATGGAGCGATTGGGAATTTGGAAAGTTGAAATGTCTAAGTACACATGTAATACTAGATTATTAACATGAAGAGATATATAAAAAGTAAAATCCAAGATGGTTGCTGGCAGCTATATTTTCAAATGAAATTCAAAAACATTTGATAGCTTCCATCTAGTAGATCAATATCAAGATTAATAGGAAGTTTGATGATGATCAGCTGAAGGAAGTGGACTGTAGGGTGTGCCAAAGAATTTTGTGATGCAAAGAGTGAAATCCAATGTAACTGCCAGCGGACATGTTTTATACCCCAAAATGACTCGTTCCCATCTACATGTCAATATTAACATCCATGACAAATTTCATGATACGACCTGTAGCCTGGTGCCAAAGGATTTAGTCCACACAAAGAGAAATATCCAAGATGGCTGCTGGCGGAATGACCCCAAAATGACTCGTTCCCATTTGCATGTCAATATTAATATCCATGACAAATTTCATGATGATCAGACGAACACTCCGACTTGTAGCCCATGCTAATGGATTGAATTTTGAAATCCAAGATGGCCGCTGGCAGCCATGTTTTTTTTGCCGAATGACGCCAAAATGACTCGTTCCCATCTACATGTCAACTTTAACAGCCATGACAAATTTCATGATGCTCCGACCAAAGGTACGACCTGTAGCCATGCCAAAGGATTTAGTCATGCAAAGAGTAAAATCCAAGATGGCTGCCGGCGGCCATGTTTCATGGCCGAATGACCCCAAAATGACTCTTTCCCATCTACATGTCAATATTAACATCCAGGACAAATTTCATGATAATCCTACCAAAGATACGACCTGTTGGCTGTGTCAAAGGATTTAGTCATACAAAGAGTAAAATCCAAGATGGCTGCCACGGCCATGTTTTATGGCCAAATGACCCCAAAATGACTCGTTCCCATCTACATGTCAATATTAACTTCCACGACAAAATTCATGATGATCAGACGAACACTCGGCCTGTAGCCTGTGCTAATGGATTGAATTTTGAAATCCAAGATGGCTGCTGGCAGCCATGTTTTTTTGCCGAATGACCCCAAAATGACAAAATTCATAATTATCTGACCAAAGGTACGACCTATAGCCCGTGCTAAAGGAAATTGTTGACGAATCGTGCACACACACATACATGCACACACACACGGACGACGGATACCAAGCCATGGCAATAGCTTAAACTTTACAAAGTTGAGCTAATAATGAAAATTAGAACAAACTGGATCTATTTTAAATGTACATATTGTTGATAGATACAGACTTTTATCAAATATATCTTATTTCACATGAACCCACTTCGAAAAACCTTGAGAACATTTAACTCTTTTTTGACTGGAGCTCCGCTGGTGCAGCTTTAAAGAATTAAGATCCTGTGCATTCTCTTATATATGCAAGAATGCACTGGCTTATAAGATCGAGGTCAATATTGTTAGGCCATTGTATTCTCTTATATGTGAGGCTCCCTATGAGAGACTCACATATATATGAGAATCAAGCCTTGAAATAGGGTGGCATAGCAGGCTAGCATCACCAAATTCACCCTCTGGGAACCTTATTCTGCTGAGGTGTAAGCAGAATGAGGTCCCCAGAGGGTGAATTTGGTGATGCTAGCCTGCTATGCAGGGTAGCATCACTAAATTCACCCTGTGTGGACCTAATTCTGCAAATGACAGACACCCTATTTCAAGGCTAGATGAGAATGCATTGGCACAGGGTTTTCACAAACTTTCAGGAAGCTGCAGTCATGGAAGGGTTAAGTCTGAAGTAGATGGTTGTATACTGACCTCATCCCATTCATACAACTCAATGTAACATTTCTCCGACATGCACTGTTTAATGCACACTGTGTGATCCAGGCCGTGAGTTGTACTGCACACCTCCAGACATCTCACATCTCTGTTTTCCATTCTTGTACTTTTTGTCCTGAAAACATAATCTAATACATTGTATATTGATAAATCATAGATGACAGAAAAGTGTAGATTTGGAGTGAATGAGATTGGTGTGGGGCTGCCTGTAGGGACCATCATCATAGAAATTTCATTTGTTCAGGAAAATCAGGAAGTCATTTTGTAGTGTGCAAAATTGGTCTAACAGTATTATTTCCAAAAAATAAACCAATGATGGTACAAATAAAGTGTTCTAGCTTTTGTTCAATGAATTCAACAGTTTGAAAATATCTTCATTTCTGAAATATTTAGTTTAAATTTGTAAAATTTTCTAGGAGTCTACTAGGAATATTCAGCCCTTGAAATCGGCGTTTTTCTTTTTAACGACATTTCTTTACAACTGCATGAAATTCTAGATTGGCGTTCTATGGCTTCTTATATGGCATTGCCTTTTGCTGTAGCTAATTTTGAGGGATGACTATTAAATGCTAAATACAGAAGCATCTATATGCCACATTAGATCCCAGTA
>CP136063.1:225211950-225460267 GCA_032622095.1 Siphonodentalium dalli
CCCCAAATTGGCAGACGACACAATGCATAATCGATGTGCTCAATGGGTGCACATCACCATCTGGAAACTTAAATCTGAGTCTAGCCTCTACAGTCTACATGTAGGTCTCCCATAACAGAAGAGGCCAAGCAGAATGAGGTCCCCAGACGATGATCTTTGTGATGCTAACCCTCAGTGGGTTACGTTACTAAATTCACCCACTGTGGACCTCATTCTGTAAATTCGTAACACTAAATCCAGACTTGGTTGCGGTTGACAGTGAATAATCTTGCTCAATACAGGTACAGTAATGTCCTAAATAATCAACTCCTTAACCACAGCAGAATTATGGGTAACTTTTCAGGATTTAGTCGGAAATATGGCTTGTGAGAGCTTTCTGATGAATGGCAACAAGCCACAGCAGAATTATGGATAACTTTTCAGGATTTAGTCAGAAATGTGGCTTGTTACCATTCATCGGAAAGCTCTCACAGCGCTTTCCGATGAATGGCAAAAAGCCATATTTCCGACTAAATCCTGAAAAGTTACCCATAATTCTGCTGTGGTTAAGGAGTCGATTATTTATGGCATTACTGTATTTCAATAAACTTTGTATCAAAATCCCCCCCCCCCCCCCCCCCCCCCCCCCCCCCCCCCCCCCCCCGCACACAATGTTATTCCTTTTGTATCAATTACATAAAATGAATGATTGGCAAAATCATTCTTGTTTGTTTATCAGTGCCTGGTGGTTGTGAGCATAAAGTCAGTAGTTTATATGTAATTTACATATCTGTACACTCTGGAATGGGTCTGTAAATCTCATTAATGTCTCAGATTACCTTAGGTACAGTAAGACCACTTCACACACACTTCGCACTGACCATTCTGTTCAGTTTAGAGAAGTGTTCAATTATAGAAAATTGTGCCATCCCAAAACATGAAATTTGAATGTACTTTGAATTCAGAACCAGGCAGTTCATTTGGCATTGAGAGGGATTCGCCAATTCAGTTTATAGAGGGCCACTTTCGAGAGCTGTTACTGTATTCACATTAATTATACTCCACATTGGTTCATACAGAATGTGGCTACAAAACTTGGCACATTCTAGATAGATAACATTCCAACTGACCAGAAATGTGGGATCAAATAAACGGAGATTTATTGAGTAAATTCCATGCATATTTCCTAAGGCCAAAACAAAAACTTGTTTCCGATGACGTTGGGCAAATTTTCCAGACAGGCAGGGATTTTTTTTCTTTTGCAATTTTTAATTTTTAAAACCTTTCAGCTGTAAGCGATATAATAGCGTAGTTACAGTCCCATGGAATATGGTAGATCCATGTGTATTGAAACTGAGGCAAAGCGTTGGATAAAAACATGTTGTCCCTTGAATTCATTCATTCTGCAGTATGATCTCTACCAACATTGAGCAACAAATTGACACTCTAACAGGTAACTTTTGACTAGCCTTCTGGAGAAAATAAAAAAAAAAATTGAGGCAGGCAAGAAAATCTCAGCTAGGCAGGGTATCGTAAACAAAGAGATTTTTATTTTTGACCTAATTCCTTGCTGGAGTTGAAATCTCATTAATGGAGAGTTATTAATAATGAAAATAAGAAAAAAATTGATCTACCGGTATTGTTACAAATATTTATTGATGATAGTTAATTGTTTTACAAACTTTTATAAAAAAATGATGGGTGACAAACATGACATGCCGGCAAATCGTGTGAAGAATTAGTACATTATTTGTGTCCCTTCAAGTCATTTAATATAATTATTAGTCACCTGATACATGAGGCAAACAGTAAATTATTTGTGCCCCTTCAAGTCATTTAATATAATTATTAGTCACCTGATACATGAGGCAAACAGTAAATTATTTGTGCCCCTTCAAGTCATTTAATATAATTATTAGTCACCTGATACATGAGGCAAACAGTAAATTATTTGTGCCCCTTCAAGTCATTTAATATAATTATTAGTCACCTGATACATGAGGCAAACAGTAAATTATTTGTGCCCCTTCAAGTCATTTAATATAATTATTAGTCACCTGATACATGAGGCAAACAGTAAATTATTTGTGCCCCTTCAAGTCATTTAATATAATTATTAGTCACCTGATACATGAGGCAAACAGTAAATTATTTGTGCCCCTTCAAGTCATTTAATATAATTATTAGTCACCTGATACATGAGGCAAACAGTAAATTATTTGTGCCCCTTCAAGTCATTTAATATAAATATTAGTCACCTGATACATGAGGCAAACAGTAAATTATTTGTGCCCCTTCAAGTCATTTAATATAATTATTAGTCACCTGATACATGAGGCAAACAGTAAATTATTTGTGCCCCTTCAAGTCATTTAATATAATTATTAGTCACCTGATACATGAGGCAAACAGTAAATTATTTGTGCCCCTTCAAGTCATTTAATATAATTATTAGTCACCTGATACATGAGGCAAACAGTAAATTATTTGTGCCCCCCTTCAAGTCATTTAATATAATTATTAGTCACCTGATACATGAGGCAAACAGCAAATTATTTGTGCCCCTTCAAGTCATTTAATATAATTATTAGTCACCTGATACATGAGGCAAACAGTAAATTATTTGTGCCCCTTCAAGTCATTTAATATAATTATTAGTCACCTGATACATGAGGCAAACAGCACCTGTTGCATGACACTCTACGGATGAAGTTACCATCTATCTTTTAAGCTGATAATAAACAATCTTCATTGCTATTATTATTAGTACTTCTTTAAGTCATTGAGGTCAACGGCACCTATCCCGTGACATTTTCCATGTCATGTTACCTCTGTGCACCAATTTTCCAACATATCTTCTGAGCTGATGATAAACGCTCTTTATTGATCATGCAATTTATTAGTCCCCCTTTATTAAAGTACATGTAGTCATCTGAGGTCAAAGGCATCTTATTGCATGACATTCCCTGGTCATGTGAACACATGTGTACTAATTGTCCTACATATCTTCTAAGCTTATAAGAAATGCTCTGTTGTAATGCTCATTTATGGCCCTTTACAAGTTGTCTGAAGTAAAAAATGACAGGTGACAAACATGATTGCAGAAAAATATTGTTACCGCCAATAATGATATAAAGTAAGCCAATAAACAGTGCACAGAGCTAATTATCTGGAATTTGACTTTGGTGATTTATATGATGGGCTCCACTGAAACCATACAGTAATGCCCTAATTAATCGACTTCTTAACCACATCAGAATTATGGGTAACTTTTCAGGATTTAGTCGGAAATATTTCCGACTAAATCCTGAAAAGTTACCCATAATTCTGCTGTGGTTAAGAAGTTGATTACTTAGAGCATTACTGAATTTGTCTTCGGAGAAACTCATTACATCAGTGAAAATATTGCCTTGATAACCTTTGGGAAACACGTTATATTCCTCTTGTACTGATTGACCTGAAATATTGTGTGTCATATTCTGCCGCAGGACATGGTAAAAATTTGGGCGCAATCGGACATAATGTGCCAAAATTGTGACAGATAAACACACAGAAACGCGCACACACAGACCAACACTTGGTTTTTATATCGATAGCTAATTATATTATTTTATATTATGCCCTAGATAATCGACTCCTTAACCACAGCAGAATTATGGGTAGTGAGAGCTTTCTGATGAATGGCAACAAGCCATATTTCCTACTAAATCCTGAAAAATTACCCATAATTATCCTGTGGTTAAGGAGTTGATTATTTAGGGCATTACGGTACATTGAAGGCCTTGTATCCCTTTAATATCAGGTAGCAAATATCAATATGTTCAGATTACGTGATTACAAATAACACTGGTGTCCAAGTAATCAATACATGAATATGACTTAAAAGAATGCTCAATTTGTTTGTCTGTTTCATCCTGTATTTAATGGGCTTGTTTACACTGGCTGTCTATTCATGGTTATGTGACCTTTAACCTTGCACGGCCTTCAGTGATATATCATAACATGTTTGTTGTTTACTTGATGTTGAACTGTCCTGTACTCTCACCAACCACCAGAATGCATGAACCACATGCGTTTATTAATGGCTAGGGACATGATCGTGTTATAATGTGTATTGTTTAGACTTCTGGCTACGGACATGTGATGTTAATTTGTGTCCTGTTTGGACATTTTTTTTTATTTTACTGATTTTCCATGTATTGCTGAACTTTTCTAGGAACTTGTGGAAGCGATTGGGTTGCTTGGATATTACGCAAAACTTTTTTTTTGTGACATTCTCCTAATTTAACTTGAATTTGTCTTAATTGCTGAACATAATTCTAGGAACTTGTAGGAGCGATTTGATTGTTTGGATACTTATTTGAGGACAGACTATTTCTAATTTCTTGATGGTCAATCAATTGTGCACTGGAGTTTGTTATTGTAACAAGATGTCGTCTGATGTTTGTGAGTTGATTCTTTAATCCTTTCTATACTAAATGGATTCTACCACCCAGTTACTTGTATAAAAAGTCTACATTAGAATGATCTATTATTCATCAGGAGGGGTATTCAGGAAAAATAAGCAGACGACAGACAGTAAAAGTACAGAAGGAGTCTTATTTATTGGAGGGAAATGTTGAACTTATTATCTGAACATTTCCTATAGGATAACTACTCATCAATGAGTATTTACTATAGAAAGGGTTAAACTTATTATCTGAACATTTCCTAAGGGATAACTACTCATCAATGAGTAATTAGTAAGAAACGGTTAAAGGGACCCAAGGCCTTCAAAGTGGATTCATGCAAAATAAAATAAATTTTAAAATGGATGTAAGGTGGGGGGGGGGGGGGGGGGGGGGGGGGGGGGGTGGTGGTATAGCCTCTTTAACTTTGTATAATAAAGCTTTGTAATATTTTGTATAAAAATCAATCGCGAAATCATCCGCCGGTTGAACTGGCCCATATACAAGAGGCAGAGGCACCACCATCTTAAATCACTGACTTCCGCTGTAAATAATACAGATAGGTGACTGATGAGCACAGTTTTACTGCAATCAGAGATCGATAAACGCATGTTTTTTTTCTCAGCATGTTGATAAAATTAGTGGAAGTGCTGGTCTGGACTAGGGGCAGGCGGGTTACCGGAAACATCACTATTTATTTTTAGGCCTTACTGTCAATCCATCACAAATTATCTATATAAACACCTCAAAAAAAGAAAGTCCCCCCCCCCCTAATATATTCTGTAATATTGTCCGAGATATTTAATGGATTTTGATGAAACTTTCCTCAAATGATTTGTGGTAACAGAGACGTCAAGTGTGCTAAGCACTCTGCTGTGATGTGAGATATGGCTGAGTGAGCACGAATTGAATGGAAGAGGGACACTTTTCAAAAGTTGCAAAAACACAGGTAGAGTGATCACAGTCATTCAGCTGTGCTTTGGTCCCCCAACGTCTCGCACGAGCTTGGGACAGACAGCCTTATTTGTTGGTACCACAATTTTGATTTTAAAAAACTGTTGTTAACTTGAGCAAGGAGTTCAATCCAATAAAAAAATTTGAACTAGTATTTATTTTTTTAAATCAAAATGTTTAACGATCAAAATGTGCGCAAATCCTGTTTCAGGTAGTAATTCTATAACATCGTTCAGCTAGGCTGGCTGCCAATGGACCTTTCCACAGCTGTCAATCAAATAATTATTACCAGATACTAGTATTTTCTACCAATCAAGTGACAGCCGGGTTCCCTGCTGCATTTAGAACTCTTTGTTCACCATAATTTTGATATACAGCGCATACTTTCAGTGTTAAATTGCCTATATTTATACAACTGTTTTGTTAGTCAAATAATAATGTTTGAAATTTATATTTGTGCCGTGATGTTGGAAATTTATCCATAATTATGACACTTTTTTTCAGAAGAAGATGAGGCCTAATCAGAATGAGGTCCCCAGAGGGTGAATTTAGTGATGCTGGCCCACTAAGCCAGACTATTTCAATCATGTCATTGTTCATGTGCATACTATCGGGGAAATGTCTGTTGAATGGGAGACTCCCTGTTAAACTTGAAATTATTATTGCTATTTATTATTATTTATCACTATTTAATGCAGCTCTCGAAATTATGAAAAATGTCGCACAGCAAATGTAATGCTGTGGCATGTTAGATTCTAAATGTTCAAAGCCACAGCATTTTCCAGAGCATTAATTGACTGCTTTATTTTTCATTATAATATATCAATCTCTACCAGAGCGCACCAGTCATACTTCCTTTCTGACTCTGTCACCGGCTGGGTACTAAGTTTCCATTTATATATTTAGCGTGGGCTTTTCCGAAATAATGGCGAAAACCGATCGCCCCAAAGTCAAATTTCCTATGTGCTTTGATAACGATTCCCGCACTAAAAACTTAATGACAGAACGTAGGATCAGAGGCTCAGAGCGGTAGTTTTGTTGAAGATTTTCACAAGCAACTCGTCAAAATTGGAGCAAATTAGAACTCTTGTGTCTAACTTGCCATGCGTGTTGTCATGACATTGTTGTCCATGTGCGTTTTGACTTTTGTGTTGATAAAATAATCAGAGAACCGAATCACACCGTTTCGAAATATAGTTCTTAGGTTTTAGTGGGACTTTTCAAACTTAAGGTTCAAAATTTATACAAATTTTGTTCGATGTTTTGTATGCTTAACAAGAGCAGCATGTTGCTCTGTTCGCTTAGTATATATCTTATTTTTGCGGAAGTCCACCAAATGTGGGTGAAATGTCGCCGGTTGCAGCGGTCTTACCGAGTCATCAAGGGAGGTAAACCCTGCATGGAGTTTGATAATATATGGGGGTATGATGCCTATATTTTGCAATTTAAAACATCTAACTCAACTTTATGATCCAAATGAAGTCTCCTTTCATGGGGCCAAGACAATATGCTATTGGCTGATAGCCCTGTTGGATGAAATTATTAATTATTCCAGAGTTCTTGGTACCGAAAGGGACAAAAAGGAAAATACTAATTTCAACGTCTCAAATGTACTAAAATCCATTGTTTTTTGTCGTCTCTTAATAATTGCTCAGATTTGTGAAATTCAAGATTTTTCGCCAGATACATTCAGAGAAAATTTTTGTTGAAAATCTCTTGTCATTTTTCACTGGATTTATGCAAAACTTGCATCTCCACCTTAATTAAAATTAATTATTCAATATCCTTGGAAAATAGGAATTGAGAAATAGTCCAGGCACATTAGACATGGAAGTGGAAAAGTAAGGAAATAAATCGGGGGAAAGCTGATTTTTTTATATTATTTTGGCCATAACATCGCGGACGCGTCACGAAAAGTCCCCTAAAATCCGATTTGAGCTTTCTGAGTTTCATCATTTTTTCCATATAATTAAACAAAACAATATTTTTCACAATGATGGAAATAATTGGATGTTGTAACAATTTTTCAGCCGAAACGTATACAAAAAGCACTCAATATTGTTCGATATACAATTCTCGAACCAACGACACCCATTCAAAAGGAAACATCGAATGAATTTCGCATATATAGATATGAAATAAAACACTGAGCCAAAATACTGACGATTTTGAAGACAAACTGATGTATTCGATGTCGGATTTCTCAGGCTTCTCAAAACATAGGCGCAAGCTATCTATTTTAAAAACTGCACAGACACCACCCCCGTCGCTACAATAGGCAGAACTAGCGAGTACGCACATCATAAGTTGTCAAAACTTGTAAAAACATAACCCTACCCCCGAATCTGGTTGTCAACGATCTGGTCGTATTTTGATATTCTATTTTGTCTAAGCTAGTCATATGCATTACTAAGTTATACCAGTATATGTGAAATATGAGTACGAGAGCGAATATAGTGACACGATCAGAATACTACAAACGCGGTCATGAAATGGCTGTCAAAATGGCCGCAACCACCAAGCTAAGCCGAAATGATGGCAACTTATTATATAACCACCTAGTAGGTAAAATACGTATTAACAATATACAAGTCTGTTGTTAAATATCTTTAAAGGTACACAGTTCATTAAAACAGGCCCATGTGGAGGATTTATCGGCCATTGCAACGCAGGTCAAACCCAATGAATTACGTCTTTAAAATTTCGGGTTTTCTGTTTACAGTCGGGGCCAAAAATAATAATTTCGGGCATGCAACATACGAAGTAATGTTTCGCCACACAATGTATGGTAGTTTCGTTCGGCGTGATGATAAATTATTGAATGGAACGCAGAAACTTAAGTGCATATCCTTGCGGTATAAATAGTAGTTACATTTCCGGATTGTTCATCACTGTACATGATAATAAACCACACACGTATGTTGCAATTCTTATTATATTGCAAAGAAACCGCCACCTCTTCAAAAGATTAGCACTGCATCACACCAGATCAAATAGACAGCACATCGTACATTTGATATGCGACTAATTTTCGTGCTGCTTCCAAACCGGTCTCTTAGTAAACAATTTGTTCAACTTACTTCAGTCGGCAACTTGCAACTGGAATATGCTATTACGCAATGTACAATATTAGTTTTTCCGTATTTTGTTGTTTGAAAATATCTTGCCAAAACCACCCATGAACTTGTGCAAAATATCAGGTGATCATCGTTTAAAGCTGTTATTTCAGCGTTGAACATTGACTCAATGTTGCTAGTTATGGTTGTTAGTTCAGCAGATATGTGTAACATTAGGGAGAAGGGATACACACGGTAATGCGGTTGCAGAAAACATAGTACCCTTCGCGTATATGTGACCTTGGTGAATATAACCAAATATTATTTCCAGGTATAAAGACAGTCTCTGTCACAGAGTATGTGGGCAATTTTGGTCAAGTTTAGATTTTTTTAAAGAAAGTATATGGTACTCCTTTGTGTTTTGATAAATTGCTTTCATAGTATACCACCATGCATTCTTGTGATAACAGCGAAATATTCGTGATTTATTACTTATTCTTAGGCAAAAATTACTAATATTTTAAGACACGGAGAATATAATCTACACAATTCACCCATTACTCTATGAATATCTCTCATACTGCTCTATAGCAGTGTATTTCGAAAGGTTTGATGGTGTATATATCAAAAGAAACGATGACCGGTCACATTAGTGATACTGCTATGAGCACATATATTTCGGCTTCTATGAAAGGTCACAGAATCAATTCTTCGCTATTAAATTTCATTTTACAGTGTAGTGTACATATATATCACACGATTCAAGATAAATAGTGCAGAAAAATTTGCCTTATTCTCCCGTTTCTTTGCGGTCAAAAGTCCAGATTTAACCATTTTATGACACCTTGCTTTTCGCTATATCTCTCGCGATATATATTAGAGATAATTCGCACATACCCGATAAAATGTTCTCTTATTCTCTGCAATCATTCTTCCTCACATATTTCGAGCGTGTGTCACTCTTATGGGACTAGCTATTCAATTATGCATCAAATGTAAATTTCATTCTATTTTGGCCATTTTGGCGGCCATTTTGGGACTTCAATTCAACTTATATGGTTCACGGCTAAGCATTGTTTGTATGTATGTCAATGTATTATGAATTTGGAATTAATTGATCTACACATGACTGCATTCCCATATGGCCTGATGGAGATGCTTCAGAATTTGAACCATTCCGAAAAATCAAGATATCTCAAAAAGCTCAACTCGGATTTTAGGGGACTTTTGCCACGTTGTTCATAAACATGTTCTTATTGATCCCTGAAAAAATCAGTTTTCCCCGATTTTTACACTAGTGAAACCTTATGTGCCTGGACTAAAATGGGGACTATTTAGAACTCTAGCAATCATTTCATTGCAATGCTATGGGGCTCATATATATACACACTGACTACATGTACATCGTTGATTGAATCCCAGTGCCTAAAACGACTGACAAAGAAACCTGTTCATTTTAACTTCAGTGTTAATCCCTACTTGTACTATAGATAACGATATTGATACTGAGGTGTGGGCCCCATAAAATACTGAAACCAGGTCTGAGAATAAGGTGCCTGTCATTTGCAGAATGAGGTCTCGAGAGGGTGAATTTTCTGACTCTATCCCACATAGCGGGCTAGTATCACTAAATTCACACTTTGGGGACCTCATTCTGCTTAGGCCTCATTCTGCAAATGACAGGCACACTAAACTCAGACTTGGCCAAAACCGATACCGAACCATAAATTTCAATACCGCCCATATCTAAATTTTTATTTTATTTGACAGTTTACTACCGGCAGCCATTGCAGCCGCCCTTTTGCTGGCCATTGAGGATGGACTCCCAGAGCACGGGTTCGGCCATACAGTACAACCAATATGGCAGCAGCACGTCCCTGCAGAGTCATCGTACGGGGTACCAGTCATCCTATGAGAGACCCGGATCTGATATTAAGAAAACTGCTTATCTAAAAAAACTAAAGGTAAATAGTCAGTCTTTCTTACTTACTATACTAAGTGGATTCTTCCACTCATATATACATCGAAATGATCTATTATTCAACTGGAGGGGTTTAAGTAAAAAAAAGCAGACAACAGACTATTAAAAAAGAACAGAGTCTTACATGTATTTATTGCAGTGAAATGTTCAGATAAATAGTATGGCCGTTTGTTGAACTCATTATCTGAACATTTCCTATGGGATAACTACTTATTAATTCTATAACCAGGCTTGATCGGGAGAGGGGAAACAAAATATTTTAAGAGTGGCCTTACATATAGTGGCTGATTAGCTCCTGGCCTCTATAGACAGTACCAGCACACCAGCTTATAAAACTGTCTGTGTGAGTTAACAACCTGCATACCAGTCATATTATGCAATACATTATCACTGTGGAGTAATGAGGCTTCTCACACACACACACAGGTCTTACCAGGCCATTGACCTCTAACCCTTTATATGCTAAATACTCATTGATGAGTAGTTCCCTCAGGAAATTTTCAGATACTAAGTTCAACAAACGACATTGTTGAACTTATTATCTGAACATTTCGCACCACTGAATATGAATCCTTCTACATTTGAATTAGCTTTTCGTCTGTCTGCTGTCTGCTTTTATTACTTGATCATCCCTACAAACGGATAACAGACCATTCCAATGTATACTTTTATAACTGAGTGAGAGAATCCATTTAGTATAGAAAAAGGTTAATTTAAAGAAAGTGTTTATTAACCCCTTCTTTACTGAATGGTTTCTTCCACCCAGTTATAAATATATATAAAATATATATGGGAATGGTCTATTATTATACCCCTTTGTTAAAAAATGGGGAGGGGTATACTGTTTTGCACCTGTCCGGACGTACCAACGAATTGCTACTTATGTGTCTACAAAACTAAGTGACTAGAGAAATACATTGTATGTGACTACTTATTTTTACGTGGCCTCAAAAAAGGTTGTCACGAAATGCTACTTGCTTGGCTGCAAATCAAGTGTCAATGTATTATGTGGCTTAATGTTGGCGCATGTGAAGTAGTCAGCGGATTGTATTTTTTCAGCCCTTCATTCACAATCCAGAGCATTCACCTGATTAAGAAAAATATTATATATTTGTAATATGTCTAGGCTTCGATTAGGCTATAATTAGGCTCATGCTGGGCTTCGATTAGGCTATAATTAGGCTCATGCTAGGCTTAGATTAGGCTATAATTAGGCTCATGCTAGGCTTAGATTAGGCTATAATTAGGCTCATGCTAGGCTTAGATTAGGCTATAATTAGTCTATAATTAAGCTCATGCTAGGCTTAGATTAGGCTATAATTAGTCTATAATTAAGCTCATGCTAGGCTTAGATTAGGTTATAATTAGGCTTATGCTAGGGTTAGGCTTGGTTTACTACTTTTTCAAGTGACTCTCTCAAGCTGCTTAGATTACATTCCAGGTCTCCAATAAGGTTGCTAATGTGACTGGCCACTTAACTTGGAAAAGTGGGGGTGTCCATAGAACCCTGGTTGGACATCCATATTAATGGGCAAATTGTTGCCATTTTTTAAAGGACTACTTTTCTAGTGACTCCCTCAAGTCACTTAGATCACATTTCAGGTGTCAAACAAGGTTGCCAATATGGCTAGACACTTGTCTTCTTAGTCACATTAGTAGCATTTTGTGAGAACGGACATCCGTCCAGATGTAGGGACGTCCATCTGATGTCTGTTCTTGTCATAACTTGAACAGTAGTGCTCAGATCTCAATGAAATTTGGTATGGATGTTCACTACTATGAGGACATATCTATTGTTCTGTAAGGATTTTCCATTCTATTGTTTATCTGGAAATGTTGGCTTTTTTGTCCTTCCAATGTCTGTTCAGGTCATAATTTGATCAGTAGTCCTCGGATGTCAATGATATATTGTACAGATGTTCACTACTATGAGGACATTCAATAGAGGGTTCAATCGTTTGTTTGGATTTTCCATTCTAGAGTTATTCATCTTTGTTTATCTGTAAATGTTGGCTTTTTGATCCGCCTGATGTCTGTTCAGGCCATAACTTGAACAGTAATGCTCGGATCTCAATGAAATTTGGTTTGGATGTTCACCACTATGAGAACATTAAATGCATGGTGTGTTCAAATGTTTTGTTTTGGTTTTTCATTCTATAGTTATTCATCTTTGTTTGTATGAAAGTGCTAGGTCATAGGTTATATATATGCCCACATTAGACAGTATGCCATAAGGGGATATGCACCAGACGACAGTCCATCTCTTGTTCATTTTGAAGTGATGTTCAGGAAAAATGAGCTGACGAAAAGACAATTTACAGTGTAATATTACTGTTGAACTTATTATCTGAACATTTCCTAAGGGAACTACATGTACTTGTCCAGGAGTATTTAATAAAGTAAGGGTTAATCATTGGATAAGTGCCGTTGAGAAAGGGAAACTTAACATTTATATTTTGGGGGACCCTGCATTGCTCGGGTAAAGAATGAGTAAATTATTAGTGCCCCTCAAGACCTTCAAGTCATAAATTAATTATTAGAAGATATGTGAAGGAAAATTGGCACACAGAGATAATTTGACACAGGAATTGTAATGTGACTTCAGATGACTTAAAGAGGGACTAATAATTTGCAATAAAATAGCTGATGTTTACCTCAGGTGACTAATAATTTAAATTACTTGAAGGGGCACTACTAATTTACTCATTCTTTACCTGAGCAATAAAAAACAAAGTGCTTAACATTCATAAATATTCTCTGACCACAATCAATGATAACTGTACAGTCTTACTCAAGCACAGACCCCAAACAGTGATAACTGTACAGTCTCAAGCACAGACCCCAATCAGTGATAACTGTATAGTCTTACTCAAGCACAGACCCCAAGCAGTGATAACTGTACAGTCTTACTCAAGCACAGACCCCAATCAGTGATAACTGTACAGTCTTACTCACAGACTCCAATCAGTGATAACTGTACAGTCTTACTCAAGCACAGACCCCAATCAGTGATAACTGTACAATCTTACTCAAGCACAGACCCCAATCAGTGATAACTGTATAGTCTTACTCAAGCACAGACCCCAAGCAGTGATAACTGTACAATCTTACTCAAGCACAGACCCCAATCAATGATATCTGTACAGTCTTACTCAAGCACAGACCCCAAACAGTGATAACTGTACAGTCTCAAGCACAGACCCCAATCAGTGATAACTGTATAGTCTTACTCAAGCACAGACCCCAAGCAGTGATAACTGTACAGTCTTACTCAAGCACAGACCCCAATCAGTGATAACTGTACAGTCTTACTCACAGACTCCAATCAGTGATAACTGTACAGTCTTACTCACGCACAGACCCCAATCAGTGATAACTGTACAATCTTACTCAAGCACAGACCCCAATCAGTGATAACTGTATAGTCTTACTCAAGCACAGACCCCAATCAGTGATAACTGTACAGTCTTACTCAAGCACAGACCCCAATCAGTGATAACTGTACAGTCTTACTCACAGACTCCAATCAGTGATAACTTTACAGTCTTACTCAAGCACAGACCCCAATCAGTGATAACTGTATAGTCTTACTCAAGCACAGACCCCAATCGGTGATAACTGTACAGTCTTACTCAAGCACAGACCCCCAATCAGTGATAACTGTACAGTCTCAAGCACAGACCCCAATCAGTGATAACTGTACAGTCTTACTCAAGCACAGACTCCAATCAGTGATAACTGTACAGTCTTACTCAAGCACAGACCCCAATCAGTGATAACTGTACAGTCTTACTCAAGCACAGACCCCAATCAGTGATAACTGTACAGTCTTACTCAAGCACAGACCCCAATCAGTGATAACTGTACAGTCTTACTCAAGCACAGACCCCAATCAGTAATAACTGTACAGTCTTACTCACAGACCCCAATCAGTGATAACTGTACAATCTTACTCAAGCACAGACCCCAATCAGTGATAACTTTACAGTCTTACTCAAGCACAGACCCCAATCAGTGATAACTGTACAGTCTTACTCAAGCACAGACTCCAATCAGTGATAACTGTACAGTCTTACTCAAGCACAGACCCCAATCAGTGATAACTGTACAGTCTCAAGCACAGACCCCAATCAGTGATAACTATACAGTCTTACTCAAGCACAGACCCCAATCAGTGATAACTGTACAGTCTTACTCAAGCACAGACCCCCAAATTTGAAATAATAGTTCAACAAATGGTCGTTTGTTGAACTTATTATCTGAACATTTCCTATGGGAACTACTCGTCAATGAGTATTGAGTATAGAAAGGGTTAACCCTTTACCCAACAAAACGGCCAAAAACGCCCAAATAAAGCTTCAACAGCCTAAAATACCCTGTGCCAATGCATTCTCTTATATATGCGAGTCGACCATAGGTCGCCTCGCATATATAAGAGAATGCATTGGCCTAACAATTTTTTATCATTTTTTTTAAATAAATGTTTTTTACAATTTTTAGGACATAAAATAAAAACATCCATTACCCTGCAGGGAGCCCCACACATATATAGAAGCACCTAGAAGAGTGTCGTCTGCTCATGTTTGTCTGGGGCTCTTTATGGGTGAAAATATAAAATTGTTAAAGAATACAAGAAAAAATTATTAAAATCGTAAAAAATTGTTAGGCCAATGCATTCTCTTATATATGCGAGGCGACCTATGGTCGACTTGCATATATAAGAGAATGCATTGGCACAGGGCTGTTCTGTTGGGTAAAGGGTTAATCTACTGGGTCAAGCCTGAGTCATTTGCAGAATGAGGTCCCCAGATAGGTGAATTTTGTGACGCTATCCCGCATAGCAGGCTAGCATCATTAAATTTACCCATAAATAGTATGCAACACAAGAGCCCATTAATAGAACAAATATATTGAGTAAGAACATCATTATAATCAGTAAATATGCTTATTGGACATACAATGTAGGCATACTGTTGTATGAGAGAGAAGTCACTTTCTCCCTGGACCAAAATAGGGAGAAGTGGTACATTTTAGGGAGATGTTATCTCTCATATCGTCCTCTAGGCTGGTCCCTGGTTAACCTTTCCATGACTGGCGCTTCCTGAAATTTTGCGAAAACCCTGTGCCAATGCATTCTTATTTATGGGAGTCTCCCATAGGGAGCCTTGCATATATAAGAGAATCCTTTGGCCTAACAATATTTACCTTGACCTTGTAAGCCAGTGCATTCTCTTATATATGTGAGGATCCCTATTGGAAACTTGAACATATAAGAAAATGCACTGGCACAGGATCTTTAACCCTTTCATGACAGGAGCAGTGCTGGTGCAGCATTAAATATCCTGTCAATGCGTTCTATTATATATGTGAGTCTGCCATAGGGAGCCTGGCATATATAATAATGCCCTGGCTTACACGGTCAAGATAAATATTGTTAGGCCAATGTATTCTCTGATATATGCAAGATCTCCCTATGGGAGACTCGCATATTTAATTAAGAGAATGCATTGGCACAGGGTTTTTGCAAAATTTCAGGAAGCTCCAGTTATGGAAGTGTTAATGCTGCACCGGTGCAGCTCCCGTCATGAAAGGGGTAATAACAAAAACCATAGTTTAAAACTCTACCATGCCGTTTTTTGCTGGAGAAAACAGGAAAAAACTGCTATATGTTTTCTCCTTCATAGGATTTATCATAAACTCAAAATGGAATTGTGAGGTACATGTAATGCTCTAATTAATCGACTTCTTAACCACAGCAGAATTATGGGTTACTTTTCAGGATTTAGTCGGAAATATGGCTTGTTGCCATTCATCGGAAAGCTCTCCTACCCCACCCCCCCCCCCCCCCCCCCCCCCCCCCCCCCCCCCCCCTGTTGATTTTTGCAACAGTCTGATCAACACAAAAATATGGCTTGTTGAAATTCATCGGAAAGCTCTCGGGGAGAGCTTTCCGATGAATGGCAACAAGCCATATTTCCGACTAAATCCTGAAAAGTTACCCATAATTCTCTGCTGTGGTTAAGAAGTCGATTACTTAGAGCATTACTGTACTTGTAGAAGCATAAAGTGTACAATAAACAAGAAGGAAAGATGTGATATAATGACTGTCAGTTACATGCATTAGTATGTTTATGACGGACTGGGATTTCAAGGCCAGATAATTATTGGGAGAACATAGATTATTAATGATTTTCCCCAGCCACCAATAGAGTAAACTGTCTGCAACCTATATGAGGTGCTATTCATGAAACAACAGTCTGACCTGTCACGTTGAGTGACATCTGTGTTTACCGTTACCCGACTAACCTGCCGAAATCAGGCCAACCTGATTCAAATTTCAGTAAAAACAATTTTTGTGCATATAATTGCCATTAAAAACACATCTATATCACTAAACATTTCCTATATACTATGTTTACATTAAGCAACAATAATTTTAGATAGAATTTTCAACAACAATTTTCTTCTATTAAATTACATGTACATGTCCATTTGTGGTTGCAGATGAATCCCAATCTCAGGATTAAATCTGCAGTATGTAATACCTGCCTGTGGTAATCTTGTTTGTTCAACTCCCATGTCTTATGGGAAGAAGTATTATTTGTTGGAGGGAAATACACATGTGGAGGTGTGTCTTAGGTCCTGAAGTGTATGTCAGGCCAAATATTTAAATGAGGTTTAAGTTATCTAACAAGTCATGTTTAATATTATTATAAAGTCATAAAAAACCCTATTGATACATGTATATGTTGATATATATGTCTGTTAATATACTAGTATGTCCATATTGTGCTTTGAGGAAGATATGCCACCACAACCTGAAAACTGAGAGAATAATTGCAAGGTTGAGCACCTGGAACCAATTCCTTGTCCACATTGACATTACTTATATTATTGTGTTACATTAACTGTTTACTGGCAATATACAGTAACTGAGAGCTTTCCGATGAAAGGCAACAAGCCATATTTCCGACTAAATCCTGAAAAGTTACCCATAATTCTGCTGTGGTTAAGGGGTCGATTACTTAGGGCATTACTGTACATGGACAGCCTTCACACAATTATGAAGCATTGGCATTAATGTCCCTCTTAAAAGTTCGAGGGAAACAAAATATTTAAAAAAAAAATTCCCTACCTGCCTGCCTGGAATTTTTTGGCAACATACATGTAATAGGAAACACATATTTTTTTTTTTGGGCCTTATACGTGATGGCAGTCATTTGACATCATGTATTTTGTGTGTCATACTTAGTGACCTCTCAGTTCACATATACCTTACTCCTATTTAAATTTGGCAGTAATATATTTCACGCAATGAATGAACATATAAAAATAGAAAATAATTTGGTTATTTTCATAAATTTTAAACCAAATTGGCAACAAACAACATTCTTAGTTTAATGAACTAAACACCTCAAAAAGTAAGTTCTCCCTCATATAATCCCCTGTATATATATTTGTTAGTCACTTGATTGTGTTGAAATTTTGAACGAATTTAGAAGTCGATTGTGGTAGTTTATTATCCAGATATCATATAATTATCATCAAGGTGACTAATCGATGAACATCACCAACTTCAACTGGGGAACTTCAATCTGATCCTAGGTCTCCCATAGCACTTTAGGCATAAGCAGAATGGGGTTCCCAGATGGTCAGTTTGGTGATGATAGCCCACTCTGGTATAGTGTCACTAAATTCACCCTCTTGTGACATTCTGCAAATGTCAGACTCACTATTTTTGACCGGGAGTGATTTGAGTGAGTTATACATGATGGCAGTGGCCATTCGGTCGCGTTGTAGTTGCCTTTTGGTCACGGTGTACTTGCCGTTCGGACGCAGTGTACTTGCTGTTTGGCCGCGGTGCTCAACTGCAGTTACAAACTCTGACACCGCGGCCGAACGGCAAATACACCGCGGTGCCAATGGACACTTGTTTTGTCCAGTGGGGTACATAAGCATGAAGTGGTGAGGGTGAAATGAAAATGATCTAACTTTTTTTTTTTGAGTTAGCTTTCTTTTTTTTCCTGTGTTCTGTTGTTGAAGCTGCTGAATGTTGTTGTTGTTGTTGTCGCATTTGATGGATCCGAGCTGCAATTTGTCTGTCTGTTTCTGCATCTAGAATGGCTTTTTCTTCCCATTCTTTCTGCTGTTGTTGGTTTGTGACAGCCGCGACTCCTGCAATTAATCTTCTGGACGATGCGATTGCCTCTTCTATGGACCGGGTGGAGCTGGCGCTGTTGCTGCCCGTGGAGATGGGGGACACTGGGTTAAGATGAAATTCAAGGTGGTAGAGTATCCATCTCCACGGTGATGCTGGCGGCAGGAACATCGGGGGTGGTGTCCGCGTCCCTATCTCCGCTCGCCATGATGACGACAGCAGGGACCTCCGGCAGATCAACGGAGTCCCTGCTAGCTGGTGAGATGTCGTCGACGACCGATTCAGCAACCAAGTGGGGGGAGCTGGGCGTCTCTCAGCTCGCCCCTGTATCCACTTGGCTCTTCTTGCGGCGCCCCTTCTTCTCCTGGAGGGGGTCTTCTTCCGCCTCTTCTTCCTGGTCTGGTCCCAAAGGTCCAGATCCCCGTACCGGATGGTAGGTCGCTGGTGGAATTCAGCTTCCGAGGTACCGCCAGCAGAGGGTACTGCTGGAGCAATCCGGTACTCCAAGGATAGACGCACAATGCCCCCTTTAGCCTGGGTTAGAGTCCAGCTAAAGGTGTCCACAATGCGCAGTCTATCCAAGGCCGCGACAACGGCAGACGGGATTAGCAACATAATCCTCTGCCAAGTCTAAAAACATTCACTCCGAATCGCTTGGGCGGCTAAGATCTTTTCAGATCGACCACACAACTCACAAGCGATCCGGGCTCAGCTAGCCGGAAAGAGACAAGCCACAGAGCTAAAAGCTTTGTGACTTGTTCGCTCAACGGCTAACCAAGGAATGAGCTGTTAAGTTTCATCGATTAAGTACTTCTGATTTTTGTCAGTAAAATGGACAGGTGCAGATCTATGCACTGTTGGTAACTTCAACACTAATATCTGTGTTTGCAAGGTGATAACCTCAATTGATTTTCACACTCTCCCAAAGCCAGGATTGTTATTGTATCATCACTGTCATGATGTGTGAAAATGCTATATAAACAATGACACATCACAAGTGCAGAAGTCCAGTGAAAATGACTAACATAACTGTACATGTACATACAATGTGGGCAATTGAAGGGGGAACTACAGTAATGCTCTAATTAATTGACTCCATAACCACAGCAGAATTATGGGTAACTTTTCAGGATTTAGTCGGAAATATGGCTTGTTGCCATTCATCGGAAAGTTCTCGCCGAGAGCTTTCCGATGAATGGCAACAAGCCATATTTCCAACTAAATCCTGAAAAGTTACCCATAATTCTGCTGTGGTTATGGAGTCGATTAATTAGAGCATTTCTGTACATGTACATGGTTACTCTTATTAAGCACCACAAGTCGTCTCAATCTCGCAACATATTCCTTACTAAAATGGCTTCCGATGAGAATGGACCATGTGTTTCAAGTTCGCTTTTAAATGTATTTTAAAATGCCATGTCACACAATAATATAGCTTCTTTCCGAGATTCATAATTTTCAAGATGCCGAGGTAATGCATCTTGTAAAAATGACTGTCGTTAGATATATTACAAAAATAGAACCAGATTAGAACAAAAAACCAAGAGTGATTTTTGGCCATTTCCGATAACCAACACAGATCGATGTTTACATTTGAATCAAACTGTGCAACAGAAGCCATTATAACTTCAATATCGAATTGACTATCTAATATCGAAGCAATGCTAATAGCTCCCCACCTTGTTGAAATAAGTCAATCGGAGGTGTACATGTCCATCTTTTGTCGAAAAGTATCACCCTTAGACATCAAAAGCTGGCAAAAATAAATATAACGATATCAGTTCCCTGTTCCTCGAGGGTCCTGCATGAGCCCCGATGTCGATGGCCAAAGTCATTGATTGAGTGATTGATACATTGGCCTAACAATATTTACCTTGATCTTGTAAGCCAGTGCATTCTCTTATATATGCGAGTCTCACTCATGGGAGCAGGCTAGCATCACCAAATTAGCCTCTGGGGACCTCATTCAGATAATAATTTCAACAAACGACCATTGTTGAACTTATTATCTGAACTTTTCCCTCCAATGAATTCCTTTTGAACTTTCTATTTATCTGCCGTCCTGAACATCCTTTAAGATTAATATAGACCCTTCCAGCATATACTTTTAGTACTATATGGGAGAATCCATTTAGTATAGAAAGAGTTAAGATTATATGTTGCTTTAAATATACCCATGCATCAGTAATCAGATGGTTGGTCACATTTAAATATACCCATGCATCAGTAATCAGATGGTTGGTCATATTTACACAACAGTAGAGAATGTGAAAATGTAGAGCAAGCCTTGAAATAGTGTGTCTGTCATTTGCAAAATGAGGTCCCCAGAGGGTCAATTTAGTGATACTATCACGCACAGCAGGCCAAAATCACCAAATTCACACTCTGGGGACCTCATTCTGCTTAGACCTCACCTTCTGGGAAGTATCTATAGATTCAAATTAACATTGATTTTAGTTACTTTTTCCCTTCTGTTCTAATTTGCAGAAGATAAAATGCATAATTGAGGTGACTATTAAATGGGTGAACATCACTAACTTCAACTGCGGAACTTCTATCTGATCCTAGGTCACCCATAGCAGTTGAGGTCTAAGCAGAATGAGGTTTCCAGATGGTGAATTTGGTGATGTTAGCCCACTGTGCATGGTACTATCAATGAATTCACCCTCTGGGGATTTTATTCTACAAATGACAGACATACTATTTCCAGTCTTGATGTAGATGTCAGGAGTGAAGCACTTGTGTATTGGGCGTTGCACCAAGTAGACGTTGCACCAAACAGACACAATTACCTTACTGCACTTACTTAAGGACAGAAGTTCAGCTCTGACTTGACGATACATGTACTCATTATTAAAACTGCATTTGTTACCACACACAAGGATGCTTTATAATGTCAGATTTAACCCTTTCATGGTGAGAGCTGTGCTGGTGCAGCATAAAAGATCCTGTGCCAGTGCATTCTCTTATATATGCGAGTCTCCTGTAGGGAGCCTTGCATATTTTAGAGAATGCATTGGCCTATAAAGTCAAGGTAAATATTGTTAGGCCAATGTATTCTCTTTTATAATCGTTTATATGTGAGGCTCCCTATACATTGTATATAAGAGAATGCATTGGCCTATAAAGTCAAGGTAAATATTGTTAGGCCAATGTATTCTCTTTTATAATCGTTTATATGTGAGGCTCCCTATACATTGTATATAAGAGAATGCATTGGGTCAGGGTTTTTGCAAAATTTCAGGAAACTCCAGTCATGAAAGGGTTAACCCTTTACCCAACAGAAGGGCCCTGTGCCAATGCATTCTCTTATATATGCGAGTCGACCATAGGTCGCCTCGCATATATAAGAGAATGCATTGGCTTAACACATTAAAAATTATAAAATTGTTAGAGAATGTAAGAAAAAATGGTAAAAAGTGTTAAAAAAAGATTATTTTTTTAGGCCAATGCATTCTCTTATATATGCGAGGCGACCTATGGTCGACTCGCATATATAAGAGAATGCATTGGCACAGGGCATAACTGTAACTATCACAATGTGGTCAAGGAGCCGGTTCCAATGATATCCATACATGTATGTGTATGGTTCTATTGAGACAGACCGAAGATATTTTAGGCTGTTGAAGCTTTATTTGGCCGTTTTTGGCCGGTTTGTTGGGTAAAGGGTTAATGTGCCACTGAGTGTAAGGCGATCATGCCTCAAAATATGGTGCTGGACATTTGCAGAATGTAGAATGAGGTCCCCAGAGGGTGAATATAGTGATGCTACCCCGTACAGTGGGCAGCATCACCAAACTCATCTTCTGGGGACCTCTTTCTACATGCTCGCAATTGCTATGGGAGATGTGCTCCCATTGGGCCCCTCGATTATCCATTGGCATCTGGCAATTTGGGGATATAGAGAAATTAAACTAATAAAGAAAATGAACTTTCTAAAGAGGTATCTAAAGAAACTAAAAAATATTTGCTTATTTTGATAATATTTTTCATATGTCAGGATTAATATTCTCTTCGGCGGGAATAAAACAAACGGAAAAACTAAATGTTATTTTGGTGACAGATTTATTTTGGGTCAGAAAATCCGTAAAACAAGAAATATAAAATATAAAATGCCTAAAAAATCTATAATGCAGTAAACCACCTTACGTTAGTATGAAAAATACAAATTATTCTCTATGGCCTAAATTTGTACTCATATCTAATTGGATAACTTGAGGGTCGTTCACCTGACAATGTGCCTTCAAGCACAGCATAGTTGTTCTAAAGCTGCCACTCTTAGCAGCTATATTGTTGTTATTTCCGGATATGAAATTGTGTGGGCAGTTTAATACGTGTATAGTCGAGAGTGCTCAGACATGTATATACTCTTGTCGGACATCATTAGTAGCAAATCAATAGGAACTGTTTTGTTGTCCACGGTGAATCAGTGACCGCGTTATCCAACAACTGGGTGCAGGCATTTATTGGTTTGATGAATTTCCGGTTGAGTAATGGAACTGTACGTCACATTGATATGGTCACTAAATGTTATTTTCAGTCTGCCTTTGTTAACTCTGGTAATCAGTGAAGTGAGTGAGAGAAGTGAGTTAACACTTTTGTTGCCAAATGGATTGTCCCAAAATGGTACATTAGAATAATAAGCTTATTGTTACACTGGTGTAAATGTTTTCCATAGGCCTCAGTGCTAACGTTTTAGCGTGTACTGTTGGCAATATAAATTTTGGGTCCAAAATTTTCTTTAAATCTGAATAATTGACATTTGGGGGAACTTTTTACGCAAAAAAGTCATGTCCGTCTAGCAGGGAATTCACCTTTAAATCTTGTGTTTTCGTAACTAGTGTCAGAACCGCATAAAAAAATACTGTCATATTTTAGACCACACCAAAAATTCAAACTTCACAACAAAGGGTTAATTCCTGTGCCAATGGCTATTTTACCTATGGAAAATCACAGGGAAGAGGTGTGACTATTTTTTTATGCAAAAAGCACACAAGGCTATTAACCAATCAGGGCCCAGTGTCTATTTTATTCTCTCCTATATATTCCTCCCGCATCCGCTAGATGTCACTCCGAACCCTATTTACACCAGTGTAACCTTATGTAATACACACACAGTATCAAGCTGGTTACACATAAAAATTAGTGATGCAGCAGCAGTAACTTAGCAAATAACATTTTTATCATCGCGGTGCGAGATGATAGCTTATACAGTAATGCTCTAAGTAATCGAATTCTTAACCACAGCAGAATTATGGGTAACTTTTCAGGATTTAGTCGGAAATATGGCCTGTTGCCATTCATCGGAAAGCTTTCCCTGAGAGCTTTCCGATGAATGGCAACAAGCCATATTTCCAACAAAATCCTGAAAAGTTACCCATAATTCTGCTGTGGTTAAGAAGTCGATTACTTAGAGCATTACTGTACATGGAAGCTGCAGAATCATTATAAATGCCAGAAGTATTGTGTTTCATTAAATTAGTTTCGAGAATGGAGGCGGTGTCTGATGACACAATTATTCTAATCACATTAGCATATTTGTATAGAAGAGAAATAGAAGGTTTTGGGTACATCCCATTAAGAGGAAGAGACACTTACATGGTGTCTTTAGCCATTTATATCGTGAACTGTATTAAGACGAGGAGAAATTCATAATACAGTATTTTAGGACTTCTATGAAACAGTTCACTTAGATACTCTACAGTAATGCCCTAAGTAATCGACTCCTTTACCACAGCAGAATTATGGGTAATTTTTCAAGATTTAGTCGGAAATATGGCTTGTTGCCATTCATTGGAAAGCTCTCACTGAGAGCTTTCCGTCGAATGGCAACAAGCCATATTTCCAAATAAATCTTGAAAAATTACCCATAATTATGCTGTGGTTAAAGAGTCGATTATTTAGGGCATAACTGTACTTCATCAGAGATGACATCAAGAAAGAAAACAGGGTGCAGAAGCCAATCAGCCCACAGTGATGTGTGGAATGCTTTGATATGACAGTGATGTGTCGCGCAATCGCTCTGCATAATGGCTCACTGTTCCATTGGTAATAATCGCGCCACTAATTGTAAATGTAGTCGTCGCAGCGGTGCCTATGTGTAAGGTCCCAAGCTTCATGACTGCACGAACACGATCGCCCTGAAAAAGGCTGTGTTGCATCCATGTGTAAGCAGCTTTATGCGTGCTTCTTTGCCTGATAAAGCCATATTCTCGTGGGCTGTACTCTGTTGAAGTGAACAGGTACCAAAATACTACCTGAATTCAGCCACTTTCTTAAAGGGACCGAAGGCACTAGCAGTGGATAAATGTGCAAAAATATAAAAGGGACCCAATACATTTACAGTGGGTAAATGTGCAAAAATATAAAAGTCTGTAAAAACATCACCACCAAGAAGAACATGGATAAATATATTTTCCTATATTCATTGTCCCCCCAAAAACTAAATTTCGGGGGACTATTAAAATAGCCGGTGTCCGTCCGTGTGTCCGTCCGGCCGTGCTTCCGGAAATGGTTTCCGGATGATAACTTTAGTTTCGGTTATTAGATCAAAAGCAAATTTCATAGGTGAGTTTATCAGACCAAAATACAGGTCAAGTTCGAATATGTGTTTGCTCTGCCCATTTTTGCGAGAGTTCTGGCCCTTTTTTTCACTTAGAATCTTGTAATTTTCTGATTTCCGGATGATAACTTCAGTTTGTGTGATCATATCTGAACCAAATTTGGTATGTGAGTTTATCAGCCCTATGTACAGGTCAAGTTCGAATATGGGTATGCTCCGCCCATTTTTGCGAGAGTTGTGGCCCTTTTTCAACTTTTTTTACTTAGAAAATTTCTCACTTTTTCGGTTTCCGGATGATATCTCAAGTTTGGATCCTTTAATTGCAAATATGTGGATCAGTCATATCAAGATACAGGTCAAGTTCAAGTTTGATCCGATGATTTTTCTCAGAGTTATGGGCTTTTCGACTTTTCTTCATTTTGTGCCAATTTGAGGTTATATTTTGACTTTAAGAGTTTTTTTTTAAGATTTTGTTATTTGTATGCATGTCAGTAATGAGACAATGCACAAGTGTCTTATCCATATAGTATACTTCTACAAAGCCTCCGCTCCAAATGAAGCCACCGGTTCGGGGGACACTGGCCGGGCGGCCTTTTATTATTGATAGTTCTCCAGAGCTTAGCTTCAAATTTCGCATGTTGAAACCATTTTTATGTAATCAAAACTGTTGCAGTGATTTGTTAACAAACATTGCTAAATGGGCAGTAAGTTCAAATGTTTGAGTCTGATTATGATTTTCAGAATATTTTTCATGCTTTGACCTTTTCTTATGTTTACTGTCATGATTTGATTAAACGGACAATTTCTTGTTCGAACCCCAAAATTATGTATACAGTAATGCCCTAATTAATCGACTCTTTAACCACAGCAGAATTTATGGGTAACTTTTCAGGATTTAGTCGGAAATATGGCTTGTTGCCTTTCATCGGAAAGCTCTCGGGGAGTGCTTTCGATGAATGGCAACAAGCCATATTTCCGACTAAATCCTGAAAAGTTACCCATAATTCTGCTGTGGTTAAGGATTCGATTATTTAGGGCATTACTGTACATAATTTGGTAAGAGGTTTTACATGTACCGGTAGACCATGGGAAGAAAACCTATAGCCGTCATGCATCGCTTTGAAACGTTTACAGTACTACATAAATTTTATGATTAAAACGGAGAAAGCAGTTCTTGAAGTTTTTAACCCTTTCATAATTGGAGCTGTGTTGGTGCAGTATTGAAGACCAGGCTTCTCAAAGTACCGACAGTTCCAGACCTATTGGTCCCGGGACAGTTCCGCGTGTGGTACTGCGGTACCAGCACTGAAAGTCTCAATTGTTGAGTCTATGATACATGCGTACAATCTGTGTGACTTGAATTTATATAATAAGTTGAAACATATTGTGATCGAATGGACGTAGATGACGTAGTCGCCATAAATGTAATTGATTTTATATCCAAATTGGTAACAGACAATGTCATTCCTATGTATGAATATGATATGTAGCATGCTCCTAAGGTTTTATCCATTTTTTTTTTAATTCGCCATAGCATGCTTAAGCATACCCAAAACAAATTCAACCCATAAATTTATTTTTTTATTTTTTTTAGGGCCGATTTTACAGACCGTAAATTAGGGCCGATGTGATCGGCCCCTGGCACTGAAAGGGTTAAATTATTTCAACATAAAAGAAAAAACCGCCCGCCTAAACAATCATTCCAATCAAGCCTCGAGGATAAGTGCATGTCAGTTGCAGATTGATCGTTTGATGTCTTGAAATATAGAAATATACATCGTATATCCCCCTCAACATTGATTCAGCTGCAGTTCCTGCACGTGACGTCAGTCTGGGCCACGTGCATCGTGACTCAGTCTAGTCAGTCAGCGATTGGTCATTGGTAATTGTCTTTTATGTTTAGGTCACTGTATGTGTATGTTTCTATACTTATAGAAGTGTCGCTAATTGGTCACTTTGGGTTGAGGCTATCGAAATGGGCTTTACCGAGGCTCAAATCAAATTTAGTGGACAAGGTCATTTGTTGAACTTATTATCTTTCTGTACTTTTACTTATCTGTCTCCAAATGAATAATAGACCATTCCGATGTATACTTTTTAATTGACTGGGAGAATCTATTTAGTATAGAAATGGTTAAATCATTTTAAAAATTATTTTTTAGGCTACAGCAATTTTATTAGTTGGCTTTCGAACATCATGTGGAGGAGGGGGGAAAAACCCAGACAGCTTTGACATAACCATTCACGATTATTCCACACGATCCTAGTGAATGCATATCTCATATATTCACCCTGAAATAATTTTTTGCCAATAAAAATAAATATAAAATCAACACATAAAATCTTAATTATTCTCAAGTAGTATTGGTCCAATGTAATAAACCATTAGAAAATCATGTGCCAATGTATTCTCTTATATATGCAAGTCTATCATAGGGAGCCTTACATATATAAGAAAATACATTGGCCTAACAATATTTACCTTGACCTAGTACAAGAGAATGCACTGGCAAATGATCTTTCAGGTCTGCAAATTTCATAATTTTGTGGAACCTATTTTTTGTTTGCATATTTCCTGCCTTGGTAACCCATAGGTTAAAAGAAGGGTTACTTACACAAACTGATTTATCACTACTACTGGTATTATTACCTACAGTAAGCTTTCCGATGAATGGCAACAAGCCATATTTCCGACTAAATCCTGAAAAATTACCCATAATTCTGCTGTGGTTAAGGAGTCGATTATTTAGAGCATTACTGTACATGTAGCAATGAGTAACTGATTGAAGTAATAATTTGAAATGATCGTTTTGGGACTTGATTGAGCAATAATTAAGGTGAGAATCGGTTTTGTGAGACATACAGAAAACTTTTGTAATACCTGTTTTTCGTTCTTGTCATTTTCGGTAATGTCCAGGCAAACTGAATGGTTGTTTTCTCAAATTTACAGGCCTTACTTAATGCTGCACCAGCACAGCTCCCATCATGCACCTCACCTTTGCCTTTTCTCAGATCATCACATGTTCCCTTTATACATGTACTCGTTGACAAGAGTTATAACGTCGTTAAACTCCTGTCGCGCGGCCCCCTTGCCCTTCCGAGTTGGTATGATACACATGCTGATCTGGGGATTTTTGAACATTGCAGTTATGTGGGGAAGTCTGCGGTTTATCAAGCAAATAACCTGCATAGCATCACTCCGTTTGTGCAAAATATCGTTCGTGCCCAAGTGAATAATTATTTATTTATCTTGGTCAGGGACTACATGTATATCTTGTACCTTTTCCACTCTTTCTAGAAGAGATTTATTGTCCTCAAAACAAGCCCCTGAATATTGGATAATTCTCATATTGTCTTGCTTGCACCGAGAACTACAGTATCAATGACTGGGGTACTGGTACTGAAAGTCTCAATTGATGAGTCTATGATACATGCGTACAATCTGTTGTGACTTAAAATAAACCTCATTTAAAGGTTAAATTGGTGTTGCCTTACAGTAATGTCCAAAATAATCGACTCCTTAACCACAGCAGAATTATGGGTAACTTTTCAGGATTTAGTCGGAATTATGGTTGGTTGCCATTCATTGGAAAGCTCTCAGGGAGAGCTTTCCGATGAATGGCAACTAGCCATATTTACGACTAAATCCTGAAAACTTTCCCATAATTCTGCTGTAGTTAAGGAGTCGATTATTTAGGGCATTACTGTACAGCAATATGTATAGAATGAATTTGTTTTATATTGGATAAATTATCTAATTTCAGACGATGAAAAAGAAATTCTTTATGCTAAGATCAACAAGCAGCAGTGGTCCCGCCAGGCTGGAGTACTACGACAGCGAGAAAAAGTACAAGAGTGGACAGCCTCCAAAGAGGCAAATAGAACTCCATTCATGTTTCAACATCAACAAGAAACGTGATACGAGACACAGCTACGCCATAGCGATATTTACTAAGGACGAGTGCTTCTCAATCGTTTTGGACAACGAAAAGGAGCAGGAGGTTTGGCTTCAGCTTCTCTTACAGTACCACAACGAGTATCTCCCAGACGACGAATCAGTCAAACAACATTACGGTATGTTTCTACTTTTTCTATACTAAATGGATTTTCACACCCAGTTACAGCCTTGATAACCCCTTTCATGACCCTGTGCCAATGCATTCTCTTATATATGTGATAGGGAGCCTCACATATATAAGAGAATGCACTGGCTTACAAGAACAAGGTAAATACGGTTAGGCCAATGTATTCTCTTATGAATGCGAGGCTCCATATATAAGAGAATGCACTGGCTTACAAGAACAAGGTAAATACGGTTAGGCCAATGTATTGTATTCTCTTATGAATGCGAGGCTCCATATTGGAGACTCGCATATATAAGAGAATGCATTGGCACAGGGTTTTTGTAAAAATTCACGAAGCTCCTGTCATTAAAGGGTTAATTAGCATAAATTTGTCTAGGCTAAAAAGTTGCCTAGGCCGGAAAAATTTTCTCGGCTAAAAGTCCTAAGATCCTTATAGTTAGTTACATGTATATGCTCGATTGGGCTCTGCATATATAACTTCAGTTTACAATTGGAACTTACTAGTCCATTAACATGGAAAACTTTGTTTGGATTTGGTTTAAAATTGCTGATAATCCTTGTTATTTTAGTAGTCCTTAGCATTCAACAAGGACTTTTGCTGTCTGCAGACTGCAGACTTCCACAGTGTGAAATTAAGACAATGTTTGCAGCAAATTTTTTTTCAATTTTGCACAAAAAACATTGGCAGGCTGTGAAATTTGCCTCTGCTACAAAATAGCCGACGGAATTTCTTTTTGCTTAGACATTTGCCTCGGCTCAGCCGATAGCCCACGCTAATTAACGGTAACCATGTAGCCTGTAGGTGGGCGGTATCTATGAATAGGTCCTTTAACAGGGCTGCTGAGTTATAGTACTTAGTGTACCACGGAATGGTCTATTATTAATTTGGAGGAGTGTTCATGATACATGTATATAAGCAGTAATACAGATAATAAAAGAGCAGAAGTTTCCTATTTGGTGGTGGGAAATGTTCAGGTAATTGGTTCAACAAATGACACAACCGATGGTCATTTGTTGAACTTATTATCCGAACATTTCCTAAGGCATGACTACTATCAATGATGCTTTAGTATAGAAAGGTTTAATCATTGCTTACACAATTATTTGTCCACCAGATACATATTACATAAAATGCATTGAACTTTAGAATACATAAGGATATTATAATATAGGTATGGTGATATTATAATAGGTATGGTGATATTATAATAGGTATGAAGGTCCGTGGTCCAGTTGTTAGCGTGTCAGACTTTTCTTCACTGGCAACACGTCGAGACGAGTTCACAACCCGACGCTGGTCTAATGTGAGTTTCGCACAGCAGTGGCTTGTCCGATTTGATCAGCATGCAATGGAGCTTTCCACAGAGGCAACACCCACAGCGGTATTACCACCCACTTGTAATAAGCGACGATTGCCCTTATGTTATAACTAGCTGAACTCCTCGGTGGTCATTGCTTACATTTAATTTTGGAATGTTTTATACCAGTATGAACTTGCTCAATTTAACATTTAAATGTTAATTTAAAATTTAGATTTAATTTTGTTTTAAATAAAATTTTATTTAATTATTATATATTTTAGCCTGAACTGCTGACTCAATTTAAATTTAATTTATTTTTAAATTAAATTTTGTTTTTAAATTAAATTAAATTAAATTATTGTATGTTTTTAGATTGAACTGCTGACTCAATTTAACATTTAACAAAAACAATTAAATAAAATTTAATTTATAAAAAAATTTAATTAAAAAAACAAACGCCTTTATAACATCCGCCAGGGAACCCCGAGCCACCACACCAAATTTGGTTTAAATCGGTCCAGGGTTATGGGAGAAAAATCACGAACATACAGATACTACTCTTTTGTATACAAAGCTACACCGGAGAACATACATTTTTTAAAACTTTTAATTGTGAAAATTATGACAAGCATCATGCAAAATGAAAATATGTGTTATAACCATGGATAAATTTCCAACATCATGGCGCAAATAGAAATTTCAGTACATTATGATTTGACAACAAAATTGTTGTTTGAAAATGGCCAATTTAACACTGAATTGCATGGATAGCCAAATTAGGGTGAAGAAAGATGGCATCAGCTTTTGTATACAGCCAAAGACTGGCTCAGTTGCTAATAATTATTTGATTGACAGCTGTGGAAAGGTCCATTGTGAGATCGTACGCTGTTCGAATTTCATGCCAAGTTGTTATCTTTGAGCAAGGTTGCTTGTTCTGTGTCTGCTTCGCACCACCCATGCGTTAAAAAGGTTACCTGTTATGAGCAGTGAAAGATCTCATCAGTATGCTAGCCACATACTGGCTGTACCTCCTCCTGTCCCCCGGGAGCGGTAGTTGGTTACTGAGTGTTCAGGCTCATCAGGTTAATAATTGTTGGAAATATGGATTGTTGCCATTCATTGGAAAGCTGTCAGTGAAAGCTTTCCAATGAATGGCAACAAGCCATATTTCTGACTAATTCCTAAAAAATTACCCATAATTCTGCTGTGGTTTAGGGGTCGATTATTTAGGACATTACTGTAACTTGTTCAATCAGAATGTCCTTCATTATCATCTTTAAACCATACCATAAGATTCCATGTAATATTCTAACTGCTAACTTTACCATAAGATTCCATGTACTATTCTAACTGCTAACTTTACCATAAGATTCCATGTAATATTCTAACTGCTAACTTTACCATAAGATTCCATGTAATATTCTAACTGCTAACTTTACCATAAGATTCCATGTACTATTCTAACTGCTAACTTTACCATAAGATTCCATGTACTATTCTAACTGCTAATATTCACTCTTGTATCAATGAAACTGACTATTGTTATTCATATCAACTGAATTCACCGTGGGGAATTACATGGTTTTGAGTTGATGAGTATCACGCATTCAAAATGTCCGAGGCAATCTAAAACGTGACCAGATGCGAGGAAAAAAGGTAATAAACTAATATATGACATATTACATATTTTGACAGCTACGAGCAGATGTTATACTAATTTACAAACAAGCTGGTTCCTCATTTATGTCCAAATTCATATTTGTTTATTCTAACATTCTGACCAAAGTTGTCAGTCGAAGGATTCTCCAAGATGTATGGACTGGTGTATTCCAGGCACCTCCGACTGGCAACTTTTGTCAGAATGTTATAGAAAACTACTAAGTATTTTCGAACAAATAAGGTATCAACTTGTTTCAAAAATAAACTAGCATATGCTCTTTACAGTCAAACTGCTATGTTTTGTGTCAGTTCCTCGTATATTATGTTTTTGTGCATTTGCATATTTTGAATGGGTGGTACTCACCAACCTCGAAACAACGTGATTTCCCCACCGTGGAATTGGCAATTTTGCTTATTTAAGCTTTAATTTATTACAGAATACGTATGGCAGGGTG
Organism: Siphonodentalium dalli; assembly: GCA_032622095.1. Classification (NCBI taxonomy): domain Eukaryota; kingdom Metazoa; phylum Mollusca; class Scaphopoda; order Gadilida; family Siphonodentaliidae; genus Siphonodentalium; species Siphonodentalium dalli. Next base: position 225,244,589 of record CP136063.1, read on the forward strand.
TGATTAAACCAAAGGATATCGGCCAAACAAAGAACATTCATGGTGTTTGCCGACTGTGCCTGGATGAATCGTCACTTTATCTGGTCAAGATTAACCAGGACACGCCTCTCTATACATTCGAGGTAAACACAACAATTTGTTATGCAGCTCAACTTTACTTCAACCTATCTTTCCTCCTACCAAAAACATGAACCTCCTTAATTTTGTAAATTGTCTGAGCAAATTTTACAATTATTATGTTTACCCATACCATGTATGGTAAACATAGTGTCGTTGTCCGGATTGACCACTCGTCGTTCGTCCGTCCGTCCGTCCGTCTGTCCGTCCGTCTGTCCGTCCGTCTGTCCGTCCGTCTGTCCGTCCGTAGACACTTTACGTGTAATGCGATAACTCAAACATTTTTTACCTGATCAAAACCAAATTTTGTGTATGGGGTTTTCAGCCCAAAATACAGATCGAGTTCGAATATGGGTTTGATCCAACTTTTTTGTACAGAGTTATGGCCCTTTTTCGACTTAGAATTCACGCATTCTGCCATAACTCAAACATTTTTTATCTGATCGGAACCAAATTTGGTATGTGAGTTTCTCGGCCCAAAATACAGATCGAGTTCGAATATGGGTTTGATCCGATTAATTTTAAAGGAGTTATGACCCTTTTTCGAAAAAAAATTGAAAAATTGAATCGATTTAAATTTTTTTTTTTTTTTAACTTTTATAATAATAATAAAAAAAATGTCATTGACATTGTCATTTGTTTTCATTTAGATATTGATGATTATGATAAAAAGATTTCCAATGTGTCCCTTTAATTTTTTTAAATAAGTTTTAAAAAATTGAAAAACTAACACCATTATAACTCTGCCAAGGGTACCCCGAATCACCACACCAAATTTGATTAAATCGGTCCAAAATCTTGTGTTATGTACTGGTAAATCTGTTTGGAGCAACATTAAATCCAATCCACCAATTGCCTTTGGACTTATGCCAATGTGCAAATAATCTGATACATAAGGCTATGGCATCTAATTTAAAATAAAGATTCAACAATAAACATCACATGCTATTAACAGTAGACATGGACATCTGTGCTGCTATATAATTGATATTAATGGGTCAGTGGTGAGGTTGCTTATCTGTATACTAGGACACATTATTATTGTAAACTTAAATTGGACTCTCTTAACCCAAGGATTCCATGTCCAGGTCACACCTACACATTTAACCCATGGGCTTGCTGGCTGTGGCGGTTTAGCATTACATATTCTGTACCAGTGCATTCTCTTATATAAATGCCAGTGACCCATAAATTCCAATAATTTGTGTTATGTACATTTGTCTATAATAGTACATAACAGTATACTCTATAATTGAACACCAAAACTCTCATTTATCCGATCATATTAAATTTTTATCGCCAAGGGATGGGTTAACATCTGCCGATCGTGATCGGCCTCTCGTTTGTTCTTGATTTTAATAAAAAATATTTAATAAAATACACAACAATATTTCTATGAATGCAAAAATCATCAACATCAATCATCATTGGTATAGATCCATTTAACCCTTTACCCAACAGAAGGGCCCTGTGCCAATGCATTCTCTTATATATGCGAGTCGACCATAGGTCGCCTCGCATATATAAGAGAATGCATTGGCCTAACACATTAAAAATTATAAAATTGTTAAAGAATGTAAGAAAAAATGGTAAAAAGTGTTAAAAAAAAGATTTTTTTTAGGCCAATGCATTCTCTTATATATGCGAGGCGACCTATGGTCAACTCGCATATATAAGAGAATGCATTGGCACAGGGCATAACTGTAACTATCACAATGTGGTCAAGGAGCCGGTTCCAATGATATCCATATTTGTATGGTTCTATTTAGACAGACCGAAGATATTTTAGGCTGTTGCAGCTTTATTTGGCCGGTTTTGGCCGGTTTGTTGGGTAAAGGGTTAAACAATAGCAGGATGTACAAGCCATACTTTGCAGTATCAGGTCCGCAGAGGGTAAATTTAGTAATGCTATCCCGCACAGCAGGCTAGTGTCACCAAGGAATAGTGAAGCGTGGGCTAGCATCACTAAATTCACCCTCTGGGGACCTCATTCTGCTCAGGCTTCAATTTCTCTGGTAAGATTCTTTTTTTATCAAATTTCTATAGAAACTTCTTCTCGTAGATTCTATTTCTTTTTTAGTTTAGTTTCTCTTGGCAGACGACACATTGCATAATCGAGGTTCCCTATGGGTGTGTACATCACAATAGTCAACGCAATCTGGGAACGCAATCTGAGTCTTAGTCTCCCATAGCAGATGAGGCCATGCAGAGTGAGGTCCCCTGAGGGTGAATTTGGTGATGCTAGCCCGCTATATGGGATAGCATCACTAAATTCACCCTCTGGGGACCTCATTCTGCAAATGACAGGCACACTAAACTCAGGCTTGTGAGGGAGGCGCTTGAGAACCAAGGATTTTTATGTATTTGTCTTTACTTATGTTTTCGCTCAGTTTTAAATTTGAACTCTTTAAATTTGCTCACCTTGGTGCACAAATTCAAAACTGACAAAAATATTTCCACAGTAGACAAGTATCCGAATGGCAATTCGCAATGGTTCCTGGATGTAAATACATGTCTAAAGACCGTATTGATATGTAACTGTACAGCTATCAATATAATACTGTTACTTATTTGGTTGTTATGATGGTTGTTGCAGTCTGGATATAGTGTGTCTGACATTTGAAGAATGAGGTCCCCAGAGGGTGAATTTAGTGACACTATCCCGCAGAGCTGGCTAGCATCACCAAATTCACCATCTGGGAACCTCATTCTGCTGAGGCCTCAACTATGGAAGACCTAAGCTCAGATTTAAGTTCTCCAGTTGAAGTTGGTGTTGTTCACTCATTAGTCACCTCAATTATGCATTTTATCTTCTGCAAATTAGCGGATATAGAAACTGAACAGAAACTAACTTAAAACAATGTTAATTTGAGAATATAGATACTTCCCTGAAGATGAGGCCTAAGCAGAATGAGGTCACCTTAATTACGCATTTTATCTTCTGCAAATTAGGGGATATAGAAACTGAACAGAAGGGAAAAAGTAACTAAAAACAATGTTAATTTGAGACTATAGATACTTTCCTGAAGATGAGGCCTTAGCAGAATGAGGTCCCCAGAGGTTGAATTTGGTGATTCTAGCCCACTGCATGGTAGCATAACTAAATTCACCCTCTGGGGACCTCATTCTGCAAATGTCATACACTCTATTTCAAGGCTTGATTATTTCCATACCTTCTATTTGGTTTTTATGATGGTTATTTCTACTATTTTTGGTCCAATAATAAAATTAAATAGTTATGACTTTTGGTGAACTTATTATCTAACCATTTCCCTCAATAAATCAGTCTATTTCTGCACTTCTATTTATCTGTCGTCTGCTTTCATCACTTTAACATCCCTCCAAATGAATAACAGACCATTCCGATGTAGACTTTTTGACTGACTAGGAGAATCCATTTAGTATAGAAAGGATTATAGTTAGGTAATATACAACTCATTACACATAATCAGTCTTAGTTTTAATGTTTTGAGTCGCACTATTTTTCGCTCAGTTTTAAATTTGCCCATATGGGGTTCATGAAAAATAGTACTGCTCAAATTTAAATACAAGTAAGGTAACACTGATATTGTAATTGCAGCGACCATGGATCCGCAAGGTGGGGCGACAAGGCAACGTGTTTTTTCTCGAGGTTGGGCGCTCAGCACCGACTGGACCTGGGAGTCTCTACATGCAGATGGAAGACAGCCTTACAGCTGAGAACATGGAGGAAACATTCAGACTGTGAGTCAAATCTTCACTTGTTGTGACACCAATAGGCTTGACATTTTTGGCCAAAGGCCAAGTTGAAAAATTCTTTGACAAAACCTGGCCATTGGCCAATATTGCCGACAACTTGAACCCTGATAACCTTTTGGAAATTACTTTGAAATTTAACTGTCCGGAATGTAGTATGATTTTTTTACTTTATTTAATAACAACTGTGGTATGTCACCATGTTTGAAGCCCCCAGTCCATGTGCAATACTGTGCTCTCTCCAGAACCCATATTTACATGAATGGTTATATATTTATGTCTAACATTTTTGAAAAGCAGTCATAATATAAATATGCTTGATACGTTAAATGGAGACTACCAGGCTGCAATGAAGTGCAGACAACAGTTAATAGAAAGTCCAGAAGAAATCCTATTCATTGGTGGAAAATGTTCAGATAATATTGTCGTTTGTTGAACTTATTATCTGAACATTTCCTGAGGGATAACTACTCGTCAATGAGTATTTAGTAAAGAAAGTCTTAAAGGGAAGGAAACCCTCAACAAATCAAGTCGTTAATATATTAGGGTTAGTATGAGATGCCTTATCTCTGATCTTTTGTGGAAATTTGTGCTGATACTTTACACACGAACTGAGAACAGCTTGCTTAATGCACATGCCTTTTTGCGTTAGGCCAAAAAAAAACCCTCTTTGTTTCCGATACCGTGCCTGGCTGAGATATTCTTGCCTGCCTCAATTTTTTTTCTAATTTCTCCAGAAAGCTAGTCTATATAGTTACCTGTTGAGAATGTCAATGTGAATATTTATCGTTTTCCCAATCCCAAAAGCAAAAATAGGTGGGTTATTAACCTCAACATTGATCAAAATCTTACTGCAGAGTAAATTAATTCAAGGGACAAAATGCTTTTATCCAATACTTCATGCTTGTCTTATTTTCAATGCACATGGATCTACCATATTCCATGGCACCATGACTACACTATTATATCGCTTAGGCCAAAAAAAAAACGTTTTTTGATTCTCAGGCATAGCCGCATCTGGAAAAAAGGCCTGCGTTGAACCATTTTATTACGATTTTCAAATTTTACCAAAGCTGTCAAATGATAACACGAAAATAGGAAACTAGAAAACAGAAATTAGTTATGTTTCAAACATCGAATATGATAGACATACAATGGTGCATGTGTTGGTATTCAAAAACAGACACTAGGCAACGATAACTACCAGGTATATTGTCACCACAAGCTGCCCAAACCCCAAGTTTATTAAGTCTAATGTGTTCAAATATTTCGGTATTTTATCAATTCGAAAAGGTAAACGGTAAACAATTTTGAGATTTACAATTTCGGGAAGCAAACCGGAAAGAAATATGGTGAGTATTGGTGATGTGTATGCTGGTTTAATATTTGAAGTTTTTATGGCTAGCATGTATTGAGGTACATAATACTTATTCAGATACGGCAGAATAAATCATTCTAGACTTTCTAAAAAGATCACTATATATATCTTTTCGTTTCGATTGTATTCACGTTCCGTATTTTTATTTGAGTAATTGAACCGGATATTTAGCTCTGTTTGTTGTTATTAAACATGCTTGTTACGAATATTAGAAACTCAAATATGCTCATCCCATTAAATGTGACAACAGGTGATAAAATGTTAGTAGACTGGTCCATCTACAATGTTGAGAACGATCTTATTATGGTCATTCTTTATAGTGGGATACATTAGTTTATATCAAAACAATGTTCTCCTTACATTTTCTTAACCTGGGAAGGTATAATAACCCATGCTAACTATGGGCATTATCCCCATAACAAAAATAACAATTAAGAATAAAACCCTCGCTCCCTCATCGATTCTCAAAAAAAAATAATCAAAACACTTTTTTTTTTTGCCTTACTTCTGAAAGGTTTTAAAAAAAAACAAATTTGCAAAAAAAATTAAAAAAATTCCCAATGTTATCGGAAACAGATAAGTTTTTTGTTTTGGCCTTATGCAAGAGTTTCCTTTCCCTTTAATATAATTAGTCTTAGTTACACTTTCTAATGTTTGTAGGTATATGGCCAAAAACCTGACAATGGAGGACTCAATGTCACACAGACCTAGAAGTTACACCGGTACATTCCCCCGCCGCAGTGTTGATATGTCTACAGATGATCCAACTGGGATTCGATTACGGACAAACAGTGCGAGTATCCCTCAGAGGTAAGGTGTTATCATGATGTGGCTGTTTTATGTTTTATACCATTATTGCAAAGGGGATGTCGGACCTGATAACTTAAACCCTTTAATTATGGGAGCTGCGTTGGTTGCAGCATTAAAGACCCTATGCCAATGCATTCTCTTATATATGCAAGTCGACCATAGGTCGCCTCGCATATATAAGAGAATGCATTGGCCTAACTATTTTTTATAAATTTTTCTTACATTCTTTAACAATTTTTATCATTTTTTATCATGTTTTCTTACATTATTTGACAATTTTTATCATTTTTTATAATATTATCTTACATTCTAAAACAATTTTTATCATTTTGTCTTATATTCTTTAATAGTTTTATCATTTTTATCATTTTGTCTTAATTCTTCAACAATTTTATCATATTTTATCATTTTTTCTTTTATTCTTTAAACAAATTTATCTACTTTTTTTTCCCATTCTTTAACAATTTTTTTAAATTAAAATTTTTTTCTTCTTTTTTTAACAACTATAGAAAATAATATAATAACGAACCAAAGCCAGATTCTTTGGGTCATATATAGACTATATCTGATTTTGTGACATCACCAATTATTATCTTATATGAAGTTACTGTTTTTAATTTCGCGAGCGCTTTTGTCGCACAGTAGATCGGTGGGCTTAAAGCATTAATGTCGTAATTGGAAAATCTTGTTACTGTGTCTTTCGATTACTGGTATTGCAAATGAGAATTATGAATATTGAATTACAATGCAAGTTCATTCGTAGTGTTAGTTTACCTTTTATTGAGAAAATAATACACAATAAATAACGACACTGTAGTAACTACAGTCGACACACATCGGGGCGAGTGAAAAGTGATAGAAATTCCTGATGTGAATTATAATAAGAATGCATCACAAATTTACCCTTCTACTGTGCGAAGGTGGGCATTTAATGTACAGCACTTGGTACTGTGCGAAACGAAATAATATATATTTAATAAGGATTATTGTTATCATAAGACTACATAGTACATACATGGTGACACCTTTGAATGAATTGAACAGCTATGAAATGGACAAGCTTCTCGGTATAGTATCTCCTCCGCAGTGCTCACCCAGCGTCTAGAAAAGAAATAAATTGGTTAAATTTGATAAAAAAAAAAGGGGGAAAAAGCCACAGCTACCCTAATGTGAGTGGTTATGCTTTGGTTCGTTAATTACGCTAGCGTATGATCATATTATTTATTAGGCCATTGCATTCTCTTATATATGTGAGGCGACCTATGGTCGACTCACATATATAAGAGAATGCATTGGCACAGGGTTTTCAAATAAAATTCATGAAGCTCCAGTTATCAAAGGGTTAAGACAGGGTAAATGGACACCACACAGGCTTTGTGGATTGGCAGAAAACTACCAGTATAATGAGTCAACTGGTAACCGAATTGGGGTCTTTAGGCGATCTACGAGTCAACAAAAATAGTTAGGGCAGATTTTATATTACGCTTCATCACGGCAGCCTGCTTAAGCGGTCAATTATGTCAAACACAGCCATCCTGTGTTTAAATTGCTTTTGAATGACAAACATATGGCAATTAAAGTTTATCTTAAGTGGGGGTATTCTGGAGCATAGACAGGAAATATATAAACTTGGTTTTATCTCAAAAATGTTATAGAAACGAGTTTTATTCCATTCCAAACAGGCATAGATCAAGCAAACTAAATTTAAAACATATCTGGTGATAGTGATGGTGACGATTTTCTGAGTATGAATTCTTTGCGAATTTTAATGTTTGTGTATTTGATATATTGTGTGCAGTTAGTAAATATCCAGAAAACAGCTTGTCTCTGATGATAAAGATCATAGTGGAGACTAAATTGATTACTCTAACTCTAGTGATAATGAACTGTCTGACCTGGATTCAGAGCATGGAAGTAAAATAAGTAATTACTCTATAGTGGATAATGTGACAGTGATTACAAGGATATGTGGAACATTAATTGAAAACACAACTTGTTCATATATAAAGACCTATTTCTTGAGTTTATATACGTTTCTCCAGTTGATAAGGAATACCTTCATTGTTAATGCTAGATTGGATAATTTTGTTATACACCACACCTGTAAAGGTATGTTTATGTAATTATAATTATAGATAATAATTTGTCTGACCAATTGATTACGTGGAGGAATATCATCTGTGATTTTTTTATTTGATATCCAATCTAATCTTGAATAAATGCGTGGTATATATATACCAATGACTTTTGTCACATGTGTCCATCTTACCTGCAATAACAACATTGTCCAATGTATTTGCCAAGCACATGCACATGCATAATAAAAAGGTTATTGTAGGTCCCTAATGAAACTGAAAATGCAATAAAACATTTGAAATTGTATGGCTTTTCAAACAGATTGAGCCAATATATGTGAACTTTAAAATGCACACATGTATATTTTACCTGTTGTCATAGCACAGTACATCACAGGTAAATGGACTATAGGTTCCCGGATGTTTAGTTTAACATGAACGTAAAACTATATTAGAGATGTAGTATTTATTATTGCACCACCAATAACAGAAAACAAGATGTAAAAAGAGATTTTACATAAATGTTACCTGTTCTCACCTGTTTTTACCTGTAATTACTTAACGAGACGAATTGACAGTCACACAAACATACTCATTTGATACTTCAATATCTCCCGGACACGACAATACATAGATTGCCATAGGTATCAATTACTATTATAGTGTATAGTACACATAACATGCACATACTATTTTCTTGATATTATTGCCAGATATTCAGGGTTGTGGGATATTTGTAACTATGATATTCAGTGATGAAAGAGTTAAGCATGCTATAAAAGTATAAGGCTTATTTCACTTTCATCACTGGAGCTTCCTGATATTTTGTGAAAACCCTGTTCTAATGCATTCTCTTATATATGCGAGTCTCCCAATGGAGCCTCGCGTATATAAGATATTACATTGGCCAATTGATATTTACATTTGACCTTTTAAGCCAGTGCATTCTCTTATATATGTGAGGCTCCCAATGGGAGACTCGCCTATATAAGAGAATTCATTGGCACTTGATCTTTAATGCTGCACCAGTGCAGCTCCCGCCATGAAAGGGATACATATCCCTCAAAGGTATGTTGTCATGCAGTAGCTGCTTCCCAACAGTAATATACGACTAGACTAATTGTGTTTGTCATGTGAAATGTCCATATCGGTACTATTAAAAACAAAACATGTTTATACGACAGCAAATGTTAGTTAGACGTGTTTATTGCAACGATGACAATTGTTCGATTGTGGATCTATTACGTTCGTCATTTGTGAAGCAGCTATTGTTTACGTGTTATGAAATGTACAAGTAATGCCAGTTTTGCTTCGGGGCCTTCCGTTGAATGGAATGTGTGTTTGCACAATTAGTCATTTATATTGCATGTTATGCAACTTCTCATTTACAAGTGAGGTTATGTTGAAGTTTCTTCCATTTGTATTAACGTTCACAAATTCGTCCTTATTTATTTACTTGAACCGTGAATGGTTGGTCGCCATTGTTTTAGTTGACACAAAACACGATTACGGATTGTTAAAATAGTTCCGGCTCTTAATTAAATAGATAAAGTAGGTAGGGTGAGACAGTTGGTCACATGTTGGGTGAGACAGGGAAATCTCACCCAGCTATCCCATACGGGCTGTCTGTGCTAAAATGTGTAGGGGAGATAACTCTATCTCTATCTGAGATCACCTGAAGTGGAATTGATTGTATGTATCATGCCAGAAATTTGAAATAAAATCATTATTAACCCTTCCATGACCGGAGCTTTCTGAAAGTTTGTGAAAACCTTTTGCCAATGCATTCTCATTGGGAGCTTCACATATATAAGAGAATCATATATAAGAGAATACAGTAATGCCCTAATTAATCGACCCCTTAACCACAGCAGATTTATGGGTAACTTTTCAGGATTTAGTCGGAAATATGGCTTATTGCCATTCAACGGAAAGCTCTCCCCGATTACTTAGGGCATTACTGTATATTGGCCTAACAGTATTCAATATTTACCTTGACCTTGTAATCCAATGCATTCTCTTAAATGCGAGGCTCCCTGTGGGGGACTTGCAAAAATAAGAAAATGCACTGGTACATGATCTTTAATGCTGTACCAGCACAGCTCCTGTTATGAAAGGGTTAATTGACAGAAGCATTTCCCGATAGGGGTCTTCGATTCTTATTTATTATTTATACCAACGAATTAATTTAAAACTTGTTATAGGAAGAGATAGACCATCTTTAATTGTCATTTGATCAAGTTTAGAGTCACTTCATGTTATTGGTATGTCATTCAAGCCTGCAAATAGTGTGTCTGCCATTTGCAGAATGAGGTCCCCAATGGTGAATTTAGTGATGCTAGCCCATACAGCGGAGTAGCATCACCAAATTTACTCTCTGGGGACCTTATTCAGCTTAGGCCTCATCTTCTGGGAAGCATCTATAGTCTTAAATTAACTTTGTTTTTAGTTACTTTTTCCATTCTGGGAAGTATCTATATCCTCTAATTTGCAGACGATAAAATGCATAATCGAGGTGACTAATGGGTGAATATCACCAACTTTAACTGGAGAACTTCAATCTGATCCTAGATCTCCCATAGCAGTTGATGCCTAAGTAGAATGAGGTTCCCAGAGGGTGAATTTGGTGATGCTAGCCCACTGTGCAGGTTAGCAACACTAAATTCACCCTCTGGGGACCTCATTCTGCAAATGTCAGACACACTAAATTCAGACTTGGAGTCACATCTTGTTATTCCTATGGTATGACATTTTCCTTTCTATTTTGTTGCAGTCCATGGAAGAATGGTAGGATGACACATTCATGGATTGACATAAATTCCACTATACTCAGTGGTTTGTCCCCCACCAACGATATGATGGCAATCAGTCCAAGCTCCGGAAGGTACCTTATAGATAATATTATTAATAGGGGCACTGTACACTAAATCCAGCAATTTATGGGGCCATCTTTTATTATACTCAACAGAATAATGTAACAAATGAATGAATTTGAGTGATGGATGAGTGCAAATTACACTCATGTGCTCTATATGTTTTTACATGGTTCATAAAGTAAATGAGTGTATTTTGCACTCATTCATGACTCAAATTCATTCATTTGCTGCATATATTCTGTTGAGTATAATAGAAGTATGTGAAGAAATTTCTATAGAAATTTGATATTAAAGAAACTTCCCAGAGAAGATGAGGCCATTTGCAGAATGAGGTACCCTGAGGGTGAATTTAGTGATGCTAGCCCGCTATGCGGGATAGCATCACTATATTCACCCTCTGGGTACCTCATTCTGCAAATGACAGCACACTAATCTCAGGCTTGTATATAGTACTGGGTTATTTTGGGCTCATTTATAGTAGACAACTTGAGTCCATTAAAAGTCATAAGATATATCTATTCATCGTATGTATGGTGATATTATGAAGTACAAATGTGGCTCTGAAATAGATAATTGAAAGACCTGTATTATAATTATGCTGATGAATATGGCTAAATTAACAATTCTTGTTATTAGTATATTCTTTAAATGATGATTTATGAAAGAAAAAAATTAAAGGTGATTGAATTAAATAAATTACAGCTTGTGAAACTTATAAAATGTAGCTTTTTAAATTATAATATTATACAATTTAAATTACGTTCGTAAATACTCAGTATTTTAAATTCTAATATGATATGCTATTGTAAAAGGATGAATATAATAAAATGTAATATTTACCTGTCAGTTCAACGGGACCACAATTTACCTGACCTGACTCCACTCCATGGGACTATTTCTAAAATGCCAGGATATAATATTAGGCGAGAAAATTTATTGTTGGTGAGGAGTAATCAGCATGCTTCGCTGCGATGATTGGCTAAAATGATATCACGCATGTGCTGTGAGGTGCTATTGTGCCCAAGTATAGAAAATATTAGTATTAACCTCTAGAGTTCTGTAAATATGAATATATTATTATTATACTGTTATTATTATTATTTTCTTTGTATTAAAACATAAATAATCATTACTTTATATAGCACTTTGCATAAATATTTAGAGGATATTAATTGGTTGGTTTGATATTAGGCTCGATATCAGCCTGAGGTAACCTCTCATATCAGCCTGATACTGAAGGCTGAAGGCTGATATGAAGTTACCAAGGGCTAAATATCAAGCCTAATATCGAACCAACAATTAAATCGCCTGTTAGTACTGACAACTCTTTCAAATGAGTGACGTCACAAAAATATATATCTACACATTATTTAGCAGTGTTCAGTAGATTTACAGCATGTCATAAAATCATATTACCTTACTCGTATTTAAATTCGCGCAGTACTATTCGTGCACCCGTCGGTGCGCGAATTTATAACTGAGCGAAAAATAGTACGACTCTGAATTTAAAATATACCACAGGGAAAACAAGAGAGTTATGTTGATAAGTTACATACATTACGAAACGTTGGACACTGAATAGACAATTACGCCTATACATGTACATACAATATCAAACAATTCAAAACCATTATTAAAGCCAAGCGACATACAAATCATGGTAACATCGACGATGTTGAAATGCTTGTAAGAAAAGAACATATTCTAGATTGCATTTGCATGAAAGCGCACACCTCCCCATTCACCAGCCTGGAGTGACACCGTGGCTATACAGTCTGAGTTAGCTTTGTCATCACAATCCGAAACTAAGTGTTGATTTTTCTGAAATCAGTTGCCTTGATGTCCAAATAATTTTATCAATTGCCAATTGCTATCCCTGAGAGTATCATTTTCTGCAACCTTATGTCTTATGTTTCGACACTCGCGGTTTGAACGACATTTGATATCGATAGTAAAGCAGTTAGTTAATAATTAGTTATACTCGCATCTCTATTGTGGTTTATCGTACAACAATAAGCCAATCAACGAACAATACAATGGTTGAAGGGTACATCACAGGAGGACTAGTAATCCCTTCAACCATCAGTACTAATGCTATGAGATTAACTGCATCTTAATAGAGGTGTTATCTTTCCCTAAACCTTATAAAACACCACTAATATAATTAAGATGTAAGAGTTTCCTGAAATTAATGGTATTGATTGACCAATATTTTTCAAATTGTTTGAGGAATTAAAAAGTGACTTGCCAAAAATATTTGCAAATAAGGCAAGTGGCAGCACGAACCCTGAACATATGTTATGTTTTGCATTTCATCAAATTGTTATGCTAAACAGTAGTTCATATTCAAAAGAGCACTATGAAATATATTGATTCAAATCAAGCCTTGAATTAGTGTGTCTGTCAATTGCAGAATGAGGTCCCCAGAGGGTGAATTTAGTGACGCTACCTCACACAGTTGGCTAGCATCACTAAATTCTGCTTAGGCATCATCTTCTAGGAAAAATATCTATAGCCTCAAATTAACATTTCTTTTAGTTACTAATCTAATTTGCAGAAGATAGAATGCATAATCAAGGTTACTAATGGGTGAACATCACCAACTTTCAACTGGGGAACATCAATCTGATCCTAGGTCTCCCATAGCAGTTGAGGCCTCAGCGGAATGAGGTCCCCAGAGGGTGAATTTGGTGATGCTAGCCCACTGTGCGGGATAACATCACTATATTCTGGGGACCTCATTCTGCCAATGTCAGACACACTAAATTCACGCTTGTTAGCTTCTTCACATAGATTCTATTTCTTTTTTAGTCTAGTTTCTCTATATTCACACATTGCATAATCGAGGTTCCCAATGGGTGTACGTCACAATATTCATCATTTGGGAACTTCAATCTGAGACTATGTCTCACATAGCTGATAAGACCATGCAGAATGAGTTCCCCAGAATGTGAATTTGGTGATGCTAGCCCACTGTGCAGGATAGCATCACTAAATTCACCCTCTGGGGACCTCATTCTGCATATGACAGACACACTATTTCCAGACTGGATTCAAATGTGATAATAGCGTTATATGTTCTCGTTCTCATTCCAGTTTCTATGACAGAGGGCGCTGCGACAGCATGAACTCAAAAGCATCCAGAAGTACGATATCAGCCGATGGCTTAGACTCTAGTCCCGGAGAATTTTCCCATCTGTAAGTTGAAATTATCAAATGCACATGAATGTATTCTAATTAAGAAATAACTCTTGTTTTTAATAAGTTTATGCTGTTATAACCAAAAAGAATAAAGAAAAATTCAATAACACATGTTATTGTCCCACGAAAACAATTTCGGGACTATAGAAATCAGCTGTGTCTGTCTGTCCGTCCCAGGTGGTTTCCAGATGATAACTTTAGTTTTATTTATCGGATTGTTTTGCAATTTCTTATCTGGATTACCTACATGGAAATACAGGTCAAGTTCAAATTTGAGTTCGTTATGCCCTTTTTTGTCGTAGTTATGGTCCTTATCGACTTAGAATTTGCCAATTATTTTGGTTTCCGGGTGATCACTTTAGTTTTATTATAAATTTGTCTTTAAATTTTTCAGTATTAATCTTAATCTAAGGAGAGTGACTGTTATTTCTTGTAACTATTCTCTAGTATTGGGCAGAAATGTCTTGTAATATATTTACATTAATTTATATTAGTTCTCTGCGAGCAGCTATTATGTCTTGGGAACAAACACCTATCAATCACACCTCCAGTTGCAAAGAGGCTACACTTTCATTGGTTAATCAATTGAAATAAACTAGGCTGGCATCTTTCCAAACTCATGTGAGGTTGCTGGACAGAAACTAGTTAGCAAACCTGTGCGAAGAGGCCGACACTCATTAAGGTTATTGACATATAACCTTAAACGGACATGGCTCATTCGAACCACCAATTTTTTTTCTATGCTATTTGGAGCGACGGATACGATAGATTGATAAATAAACGAACTATTTATATACCGGCTTCATATGGCCTGAAAAACACTTGCCAAAGTCACAGCCATTTTTCAGCTTATTTCAACTTTTCGCCAGAAGTCAGACAAACGCTCTTTATTGCTACCATATCAGGAATTGACTACCACGGAACGCTCTTTTCTGTTCCATGTCACAGAAATGGTTGTTTTGTGTTTGGGACCCAACCACCGTATTCACAGTTGTATTTTTCATTACTTCAATAGGTCTTTTTGGGTTACATAATGCTCGTAGAAAGGTAGTTCAGATATTTATCGACCTATTTCGATACTGCGAATAATATTATGTGTATTTTGGAGCGCAATCCGCCATGTGGCTTTAACAGCTGCTTAAGTGACAGCAAATTGTTTTACAGTATTCTGTGAATTGATAGCTTATTATTAAATTATTAATATTAGGCTATCATGGACATTTATAATGTAGTTCTTTTCTGAGATTTCGGTATTCAAGGACATCGGTGTTCACTAAAAAAAAATGTATTTACTCCAGTCAAGCCTCTCCGAATATCAGTAACATAAAAGTTTGTCTGTCATTTGCAGAATGAGGTCACCAGAGGGTGAATTCAGTGACGCTATCCCACAAAGTGGACTAGCGTCACCAAATTCATCCTCTGGGGACCTCAATCTCAGACCTCATCTTCTGGGAAGTATCTATCGTCTCAAATTAACATTGTTTTTAGTTACTTTTTCCCCTTCTGTTCAGTTTCTATATCCCCTAATTTGTAGAAGATAAAATTCATAATCGAGGTGACTATTGGGTGAACATCACCAACTTTAACTGGAGAACTTCCATCTGATCCTGGTCTCCCATAGCAGTTGAGGCCAAAGCAGAATGAGGATCCCAGAGGGTGAATTCGGTGATGCTAGCGTCACTAAATTAACCCTCTGGGGACCTCATTCTGCAAATATCAGACACACTATTTCCAGGCTTGGTTTCAACCAGGGACCAACCTAGAGGTTTCTAATTGGGAGAAGTCACTTCTCTCTGTTTGGTTATTAGGGAGAAGTGGGCTGCAATCTGGCAGAAATAACAATGGCTGAAGTTCAATGTTCCACCATTCTATGAGCCAATAAGTATTATACAACACAAGAGCCCATTTATAAAACCATTATAGTGAGTAAGAACACCATTTTATACCACGATCGCCTATCTTACTATATAAATAAAGCCATCTGTTTAAATTTTACATTTAATCAACACCTGTTGATTAAACGTGCCTACTGTTGATTAAACTTCGCAGAGTGGATTAAACTTTCTCCATACAATTTGAACGGAAAAGTGTTTATCCATCGCATTGTAAAGTTTGTGGCTAAACTTCGCAGAGTGGATTAAACTTTCTCTATACAATTTGAACGGAAAAGTGTTTATCCATCGCATTGTAAAGATCGTGGCATAAACAAAATATATGCATAGTGTTTCTGAATAACAAATTTAATCCACTCGTGGGATTGGCGATTTACACCACTCGCTAAAGCTCGTGGTGTAAATCGCCAATCCCACTCGTGGATTAAATTTGTTATTCAGAAACACTATGCGTATATTCTATATATATAACTGCAGTTATAAACTGATGGGACATATTCATGCTTGTATATAAGAGAGAATTCACTTCTCCCTGGGACAATTTTAAGGAGAATATGTCTCCCACAAGCCTTGAAATAGTGTGTCTGTCATTTG
The DNA here is from genome assembly GCA_032622095.1 of Siphonodentalium dalli. NCBI lineage: Eukaryota > Metazoa > Mollusca > Scaphopoda > Gadilida > Siphonodentaliidae > Siphonodentalium > Siphonodentalium dalli. Next base: position 225,261,267 of record CP136063.1, read on the forward strand.
CAGAATGAGGTCCCCAGAGGGTGAATTTAGTGATGCTACCCCGCATAGCTGGCTAGCATCACCAAATTCACCCTCTGGGGACCTCATTCTGCAAATGACAGACACCCTATTTCAAGGCTAGTCTCCCAAGTCAACATCTAGACTGATCACATGGTTTCAACAATGCAGAGATTTATTTTGTGGAATTACTGTATACACTCATCAGTAAGCCTGGGGTCTGTAAATTGTTTTGGGTCTGGGCTTACCTTCGAGGACCCCCACATGCAGTATCTCAATTTACATTCATAGTGCAAATCTAATGTTGTGTTTTTTATGAATCATGATGTATATTATAGTGTACACATTTCTATTTGTGAGGAAACGCATTGGACAAAATATTTGTGTGTTTTCTATTTATTTCATTTTAATATTTATTGATGTGTATGTGGATAAGTGCTGAATTTTTGTCATCTTGATTCCCGGTAACCTGACATCAATGTAAACTCGCCCACTAAGATCTAAAAATGGGGGTGGGCTTATCTTTGAGGACTACCCCATGATTTTTTTGGGAGCAAAAAATATAAGACTGGTCTTATACCCAGGGATGGCCTTACTGACGGTGTAACAATGTTTTCTTATACCCAGGGATGGCCTTACTGACAGTTGTATACAGTATAACATAGACTGGGCTTATACCCAGGGATGGGCTTACTGACGGGTGTAACAATGTTTTCTTTGAAATGTCAGCAAGGTATTACCTAAGGTCATAAAAAATAAGTACCTATATTATCATCTGATTTTCTTGGAAAATTGGGGCGAGGGAAAGGATTTAATGTTTTATTATTTATTTTCTGTGCACCATTCAGCTACCAAAAGTTCCTCTATACTCACAACAGGCTTATTTTGCCACATCCTAGCGATACTCTTGTTTCCACTGGGGCTGACCCTCCCAAATGTGTTATAGATGCTATGGTGTCAATTGGGTTACCCTTGGACAATTTGTCCAATTTACTGTGAGATCAGTGAATTCCACAATCCATTGTTACAACTATGAACTAGGTGTGGGGGGGTCTTGAGTATATAAAAAATAAATGTTGAGGCGGGCCGAAATATCTGGGAGGGTGCTGTTGATAATCTGCTTATTTCTTGTGGTCAAAATACTCAGGAAGGTATGATGTGACTCCACCTAACTCTGTTTGACTGTTTTGCAGGAAATCTATGTCACCAGATTGTGGTTCTCATCTGGACGACTTTGACATGCACGGTATGATGCCACACAGCCACTATTCATCTGGAAATTCCTCACCTGGAGATAAAGGTACATTATATTTGCCCCCCCCCCCCCCCAAATTGTCTTAACCATTATAATCACCATGTCTGTGCATGTGTGCACCTGTCTGTGTTTTCCGGATTATATGTTCAACAATATTTCTCTGAATTCTGTGGGATTTGGTATGTATTGACATTTGATAACATGTAGATCAAGATTGAAGTTGAGTCACATGTGACATTTGACTGAGTTTGAAGGAGTTCACCCCCTTTGAATTTTTTTTCTTTATATGTTTTCCCTTTGGGTAGCAGTACACGATTTATCAGGTTGTATGGGGTCTTGAAAAATAGAAAAATAAGTATATGGGGGGGGGGGGTGCATAACAGCCAGAGTAGCCTGTCTAAAATGTGACATTACTTGTTTGGAGGTTTAATTATTTTTCAAAACTGGAAAAGGTCACAAAAAAGCTTATTACTGACATTCACTCTGTCATGGTTTTTTCGTGTTGAAAATTGTCAATTTGAGTAAAAAAAAATGGTATAACAAGACAAAGGCCAAGTTTGATTTTGGTCAAGGTCCGATGATTTTTATGCCTTTGGCAAGTGGCAGTGCAAACCCTGGCCGTCTACTTTATATATATATATATTTATATATTCCAGTTGACATTGCAGGTTTTCATGAGACTGGTAGCCATGATGGCAGCCTGATACATGATGGCTATATGGTTATGGAGATGAGTATAGGATCTAACAGTGGTGACTTACCCGAGTCAAATGAACCTTATGTCAACATGACTCAAGGCTCCAACAAAGGTATGTATGGGTTGTAAGATATGGGGGCTTGGAACATCATTGAATACAGGTGTAAACCTGTTTCATTAACATGGACAATGGTGTGGAATAAATCTAGGTACACATCAAGCCTGATTATAGCGTGTCTGTCATTTGCAGAATGACGTCCCCAGAGGGTGAATTTTGTGATGCTATCCTGCATAGCGGGCTAGTATCACTAGTTTTTAGTTTAGTTTCTCTATATCCCCAAATTGGCAGACGACACATTGCATATTCAAGGTTCACAATGGGTGTACATCACAATATTCACCATTTGGGAACTTCAATCTGTGTCTATGTCTCCCATAGAAGATGAGGCCTAAGCAGAATGAGGTCCCCAGATGGTGAATTTAGTTATGCTAGTCCGTTATGCGGGATAGCGTCACTAAATACACCCTCTGGGGACCTCATTCTGCAAATGACAGGCGTGACACATTTCTAAGCGCCACATGGACTATTTGGAAGTTAAATTAATCAAAAGAAGCAGATGGGTGACTATGCCTGGTGTCTTTATATATTTTGGATATAAAAGCATACTATATGACATGTGTATGCATACCAGTACCAATAAATCATGCACCCTATGCATTAAATGTCAAAGATTTTCAGTGCTGTAGTTTCATGATTGAATTATACTGGTAGTTTATGTTAAATGGGATTGTGGTATTCAGAACGTATGCGTAAGCCTCGAAGTCTCAAAAGGGTTAATTTTGACATTTAGAATTATGTATATGATGAGTATGCAGGTGTAGAGTGTGTAAGTTATAATGTACAGGTATGTAGTAAATATAATATAACTAAATGTCACTGGTATCGTCGTCAGTTCTCAAGCCTGCAAACAACGGGTCGGACACGGTCATTGACCAATGCAAAACACCGAAATGTCCGGTTCAAATCTATTTGTGTTACCAGCTTATTTTAAAAATCGTGCATGTTTTTAAACTAGTAACCCATGTGTGTTTATTTATTTTCGTAATTAAATTTAGTGAGTAGCGACTGCGCATCCCAGACTGCTGGTTCTAAGGCCAAAACAAAAACCGTCTCTGTTTCGGGTACCCGGTCTGGCTGAGATTTTTTTGCGGCCTCAATTTTGTATTTAATTTTCCAGAAGTCCATAGTAACAAGTCAATATCTATTGTTTTCCAAATCCAACAATAGAACTAAACACCCATCGCATACACAACTGACGCATCTGCAGGCCGGTGCGTACGATCGCGCATTCTAGATATAAATAAGACAACCCGGTCGGCCATGTTTACCCAGTGAATAGCGTGGCGTAAATCAAACTATACCCTGACGAGTCACTTCGGAAATCCCCTGTCTTTTGTGGGCTGTGTATTTTAAAAATTGGAATATATTATACCAGTACTACCTTAAATTCCTTCGCGGAAAAGAATGCTTGAAAGACAACTCTGTTCGCGACAAAATTAAGCAGTGAAAAACACGTGCGTTTTGGTGGGAAAATGACAGTCCGTATTCCGCAATCAGCCCTGGGGATAAGCGTCAGCAAATGACAATACCGAGGTGAAAGCTGAAATCGACGTCACCATTGACCAGAAGAAAGCATTATCCAATATAAAATGCAAAGGTATCCTTGTGTATTCACAGAAACCCGAGTTTAACTCACTTTATATAAACAATTGTCTGCCACACTAACTGGGTCACTGTGTCACCAACCAAACACGTGCTGGTCACACGAATCAACTCAGTGTAACTATTTACGGCAGGCTCTTTGATGTTACCGACCAAGTAGCAAATACTATTATGATAGAAACAACTCACACTGTATGCAAATATTAAACACACATTTCTGAACATCTGATGTGCATACATGTAATGTAAGGAATATGTGATAACTTGCTGTTCAATTGCACTGAAAGTTAGCAGGTAATCAATTCTGCTAACTAAAACTTTCCGGAATGAAACGAAATAGGTCGGAAATATGTGATTTAAACCACAATACAATTTATTGATTTGGTAATATGGACAAATTGTCACTGAAAAATAATTATCTTCTATGAAGAGAAATGTGAGGGAATGAACACACAATAGGTTTGATTGAAAGGGCAAGTATATATTCCATAAAACCATCTCTCTTTCAACACTAACACTGGAAAATTGCGTAGGCAGAAATGAATAAAATGGCATAAAATGTGTAACCTCAAGCCCAATCTACATCACAGAGATATTCTATGCAAGAGGAATAACTCTAAACCCATGGGCATTGCCTAATACATTGAATCTTCGCACTGGGACACATTCTAGTAACCAATATATGCATTGAAATTTGTGTCTGAAACTTTATTGGAACAAACTTGTGAATTGATATACATGTACACCTGCTTCAAGGAGAATGACATGCCTCACTAAGTATGTGATATTAAAAACTCGGGAATAAATGTTAAAGGGGTAAAACCGTAACAGGTTTTGAAAGTGTAAATGAAGCTCGGTTTACATTTAAAATCCATGACAGGTACTGAACTTGATATGACAGGCACCAATCAGTTGGTGCCTGCCATAGTGACAGGCACGATCCGAGGAATTTTAAGAAATTATTTGCAGGCTTGTCAGTTCTGATGTCATGTTTAATCCTTTCATGACGGGAGCTTCCTGAATTTTTGCGAAAACCCTGTGCCAATGCATTCTCTTACATATGCGAGTCGACCATACGTCGCCTCACATATATAAGAGAATGCATTGGCCTAACAAATTTGATATTATTTTGTTATAATAGTGAAAGAATGTAAGAAATAATGAAAACAAATTCTATAAAATTGTTAAAGAATGTAAGAAAAAATGATAAAAATAGATAAAGAATGTAAGAAAAATTTCTAAAAAATTGTTAGGTCAATGCATTCTCTATGGTCGACTCGCATATATAAGAGATTGCATTGGCACAGGGTTTTTAATCTTGCGCCAGCACAGCTCCTGTCCTGAAAGGTGTAAGCAACGATCCATTGCTTTTTATCACTACTAGTAATAAGAAAATAAGCATACTCCAGGCATTGCCACCTAGCAGCGGCTAAGTCGACCAGTATAGAGTAATGCCCTAATTAATCGACTCCATAACCACAGCAGAATTATGGGTAATTTTTCAGGATTTAGTCGGAAATATGGCTTGTTGCTGCTAACCACGAAATTAAAAAACCAACGAAAAATTAATCTTCAAAACTAGATCGATTTTGAGAAATAAGAAATGTCACGTGGGAGGTAACTCTATTGTCCCAATTTAATATCAAAGCCTAGGGAGGTAACTCTATCAAACAAGGAGTGCATTAATGGAAGAGTAGCTACGGTCTAATTACAATGTTTAATCAATCTAACTCCATATAAATAACATAACAATAACACATCAACAATTACAGGTCACGCATACCCCCCACAGTTGTTTCACTAACCTTCCTGTTCAATAACGCAGAATATTTTCGAGATGCACTGGCAACACCACTGTCTATTGAATGACTCACAATTTTCGCACGGGTTTCCTCATCGTAAGTCACATACTCGCCACGTTTTCGTTTTCGAGATTGTTGACAGGAATTGGAGCCGAGTTTATTGTCAACAGAATCGTTAGCTACTTGCGTAAGTAGAGCTGTATCATAAACCGAACTATGGTTCGGGTCAGGTAATCCAGGAGTTGTAGGAGGACGAAGATCAATCTTACCACTTTTTAACCAGCTTTTAAGAGACATATTTGCATTATGCTGTTGACCATTTGGGGTTGTATTTCATATTGTTCAGACTAATAGATGTTGGCTTCAGTAAATAATCCCCAGTCACACATTGATTGTTTTGAGAAGCGAGTACTTTCACCAAGCTTTTGTATGCTTAAGTAATACAATCCCGTCGTTAATATTCTCGATAGCCGGCAACAAAAGCTTGTACACGCGACGTGCTGATTACGCCTGCAGTGCGGATGCGCAATTACCGACGGCTCGTCTACACGTCTATTAGTTGGATTGTTGCTATTGGGGATTTGGAGGTGACATTTAGCACCGGCGGAACCACGAATTTATGAACCCACGAAAAAGTCATAAATGGCTGAACCACGAAAATTGATACCACTGGACCACGGAGCTCCACTCTTTTACCATCATCTTCCATTTTATTTTCAGTTCCAGCCAGTATGGGCTCGGAATCAGCTGACCCATACATGTTCATGGGAAAGCAGTCGTCTTCGCCAGTACACTTTAGTAATAATCCTGACCAAGGTTTCCACGAGATGTGCAGTACATCAGCTCCACACACTGGGCTAACTAATACTCTGCCTACGGTGAACGAAGGTGGAAGTAAGTATATATGACTTAGGCTTAAGCAAAAAATAACGTTGTTTCCAGTAGAGGAGGGAAAAAAATAAGGGGTGGGGGAGTTGGGAATTAATTTTTTTTGTTTTTGTTTTTGTGTGGAAATTCAATAAATGGAAGCCTTCTGAATATAAGCCCCTGGTGGTAGTGTATATTATAACAATAGACAGTGGGGCACATTATGTAGATATTGGAAATAATAATGCTGCTAATTCACTTTTTGTTATACCCACAATATATGGGCAGAGGGATGCTCGTATCCCGGTCCTATAGTAAAGCTATCCCTGTCTTGGACTCTGTGGGCTAACTAATACTCTGTCTATGGTGAATGAAGCTGGAAGTAAGTTATATATGACTTCACTCCTAAAAGATATGGATTGCCTTCACGATGGGTATTGATGTTAAAATAATATGTAACCATTAAAACCACCATAAACGGAAAGAATATTAAAATAGAGACATATTTTGTTCTCATACCAATCATACATATCGCATTATTGTCAGATCGTATGCAGTGTTAGTGAACAAAAGCCATGTTATCTTACAGTACATTTACAATGTACGTTAACAATGTGCGGTAAGCAAAACACTCAAATCTGGGGAGATCCCACTAATGAACTTTAGCTAAAACTGTATCATGTTGTTTACAACGTACTTTTTTGCACTTGCTAATCCTCACCACTCAATATTTTGATGTTGAATGGGTCACAGTGAAAAAAATCAAATCTCCTTAAAAAATCACAACGGTGTTGAGTGTTTTGCTTATCACACACTCTTTATGTTCTGTGTATAAACAAACGCTCAGGTCGCACAAGTGTGTTTTGTGGTTAATATAGTTTTCACACTATCATTATACTATATTATTAGTATATTCTTGAGAAATTTTTCATAGTTTGGTAACTTTTATTTCTAATTTTTAACTGACAACCAAGGCCATCAGTGCTTTTAAAGATCGTCTCTTTGTAAACATGTTTTATATAGTTTCTTGTTTTATATGGTTTCTTGGGTATAAAATATAGATATGAATCAGAGACCCCTGTCTGGAATAGCTTCTATCGATTAATATCGATTGTCCATCTGTCTGTAGACACTTTATGCATGGTGCGATAACTCAAATGTTTTCTATCTGACCGGAACCTAATTTTTTATATGAGTTTCTCAGCCCGAAATACAAAACGAGTTTGAATATGGGTTGGATCAAAGTTATGGCCCTTTTTCAACTTAGAATTTATGCATGTTTCCATAACTCATACATTTTTTATCTGATTGGAACCAAATTTTTATATGTGAATTTCTGCATATTTGCATTTTCTTTTATATTGAATTCCTTGCTCAATTTAACAACAAATTTCTTCAATGATATTGAGGCTCATTTAAACATCTCAGGAACCACTGTGCTGATTAATCTGACATACGGTGTTAAGGGGTCTTGGATGGTAGTTATTTTCACTGACCTGTCAAAAAGAGCCAGAGCTGGTGTCACACCCACCTGCTAACCCCCCCTAGCATATTTGGAAAATATTAACCCATTTTAACCATTCCATGTCTTTGAACATTTTCCATTATTAAGTAACTATATTATTTTGATATCTCACATAGCAATTTTCAACAACATAAATAGAACTGCTAACACTATGATAGTGGTGACAGGCACTGTAGTTTAGATGTTATAGTGACCCTTTGCTTTTGACTCATAAATTCCAATAATTTGTGTTATTATGTACATTTGTCTATACTACTTTATTACATAACAGTATACACTATGATCTATGATCCCGATCATAGCAATTTACTATCATGATCGGCCTCTTGTTTCAATAATTACACAGCATAAAAATGTTTGCCGATCAAAACCGTATATACAGTAAAACCTCTCCAATCTGGACCCTCTACAATCCGAATCTCTCTCTAATTCGAATGAATTGTTTGGTCCCGAATTTACCCAAGTGCATTGTTACTAATGATTACCTCTGTTATCCGAAACCTCTGTGCTCCGAATACCGGATGGCTTTATTAGTCCATAAGTGAACAAATACACTAATGTTTACCTCCAAAATCCAAATGCTGAAAGTGATGGAAGAGACCGAACGTAATCAGTTAATAGGTAATGATGTGAACGTTTCCGTTTTTGAGTTGACCTGTGTGTTACCCCGATCAGTGTCACGGTTAGTTACAAACGGACGAAGTGTTGTTGGTAAATGAATCAAATTTATTACAAATTAAATCGAATATAATGCCTGATAATAAAAAGATACGGCCGTATTTATTATATTTAATCTTATTCTAAATAAATTCCGAAAGGGATACCAGGCGAACGCTCGTGCACACAGGTAAGGTACTTTCGTACTATTGAATAAGCGTACAATTTAATTAGCGGTCTTTTGTCTCGGCGAAGCTTTGAAACGGATTAAAACAACAGGTGTCTAATTGGATACGCCTAAACCAGAATTTGTTACTGCACTGCACCACCTTCAGATACACATAGATACATGTTTGCTTATTTCGCAAATTGATTGAACAATGGTGACTTCACAGATAATTAGAGCAGCGACACGTTGTTTTTACATTAGTTATTGCGCTGGAAGGGACTCTTTGTTTGTACAACAATTGTCCAAACTAAACACTAATTAGCTAAAAGTACAGGATGTGGTTTATTGTCACCATCACAGTTTTAATTTTAATCAACTTACTGTATACACCCGTCAGTAAGCCCGAGGGGCTCGTGCACGTTTTTGCTAAAAAAGTGGGTACTGGGCTTACTCACGACGACCGCCCCGTGCAAAAATTCAGTTAGCCTTCAGGTGCCAACCTACCATCATGTTTTATTCCAAAACCATATTTTTGTATTGAATAAAGATAATAATATGTTTTATTTATATTATTAAGAAGATAAAATCACAGGATAATTACCAGAAACAGTGATAGACAGATCTACACATTTGGGATCAATTTGAATAAGGATTTTTGGATTAATTTGTAAACACAATAGGGTTGTATGATGAGTTCACAAGTTAATTTAGTTACACTAATGCTTACTAATCAAGTTAATTCTTATAAAAACACAACTGTGTGATGCAGGTGAACTTACATCACTCTTCTGCATTATCAAAGGATCCTACAAAAACACCCAAGTCATTGCTCCACATCCCATTGGATTTACTATGATAGAGGTGTGAACAATAAGTGACACATCCTTTGATTTTATTGATTTAATACCTCTTTGACTGACCCAACAACTAAGAATAGAATAAGATGTGTATAATTCACAACAATATTAACACAAGTGTATACTATAATACATCTTTATTATTTAAGAAAAACAACTGGAAAAAATAATAAAAGCACAGATGTGTATCTTCTCCTATTCTGCAGGACAGAAAGACATGATTGTATTCACTTTCCAAATGCTCAAAAATGGGGGTGGGCTTATCTACGAGGACCACCCCATGTTTTGTTTAGGGTAAAAAACCCAGACTGGGCTTATCTTCGAGGATGGGCTTACTGACGGGTGTATTCAGTATCATAATTAATGAGCCGTCGGAAAAATGACAGATCAGAGTTGAAATCTAACAACATTTTCAAAAAACGTGAATCACCGTAAAATGTATCATTTCCATGTTTCCCGGTTTATCTGTACATATTTATGTCTTATTATAACATGTTTATCTATTGCAATTTATTTTTTGTTGTATTTTGTAGTTTATTGAATAAAGTTTAATTAATCAGTACGGAGGTGTTCGGGTCTCGATAACTCTTACCGGCAACGGCAATATATTCCGATGGTTTTGCGATTTTCTGTAAACCGAACACCTCTCTAAACCGAACAGAAGGGCCGGTCCGAAGGGTGTTCGGTTTAGAGAGGTTTGGGATTCGCCCCAAAAAATAAATATACAGTGTAATTACATCAGGAATCCAAGATTTTATACCGTCAATAATGTGGTCTCTCAAGTCAGGTTTCACTGTATTCAGGAGATAAACCTACTCTGTTGAGTTTAATATTTGGAGATTCAAGCAGGAAAAATGTTTGTGAACGAGCCTGAGAAACGGTATGTTTATCTCCATTGTAATTCAATCCACCAAAAAAACTTCATGAAATGTGCTTTTAATCAGTGTCTGAAAAACTTCCTGTCAATGGTATCTATAGGAAACATCTGTGAGCAATTGACTCATTTACACTCCTTTACACTCGTTATCATGACGCGTGCTCCGATCAGTTGCCGATGCTGGTGAATTGAAAACTAACATTATAACTGTCTACCAAATCAGAATGCGCATTTTAGACACAAATATTCAACTTTAATTACAATATTTCTTTATCGTTCACAGGTGCTGAAGGTTATGTATCCCCAGGAAATATCGATACAAATACTGACGTTAGCCACCTCAAACCAGACAAGGTCTTCAGTCGACTTATGGACGAAAGTCTTCATTCTGATTTCCCAAAACGTGCAAATTCAGTCGGTAGTCGTCCTATGAATAAACCATCTGCTAAATTCTTGCAACACATCGAGCAACAGCGGAAGAGCATGGACACTCGAAGTTCATCGAGTGCTCCTCATTTATTGGCAGAGAAAGCTCGGAAAAATTCTCAAAAGCATCAAATGCATCAGAAAGTGTCGTCTAGTCCTGGAACTTGGGGGATGAAAATTGACCATGATTTCATTATGGAGAACGAACCTTATCGGCCGAGGACTTCCAGTGATAGTTTTAACCATAATCGTCCTCGGTCTTCAAGTTTCGGTAGAGATTTTTATCGCCCGCGCTCTTCTAGTCATGGGCAAGCGTCACGACCGAGGATCGGTCACTTTGAGTCTATTCGAACGACATCACAGGAATTGTTTGATCGCGATCCTTCAATAAAGCACGGCCAAATAACTTCATCAGCAGCAGCCCTCATTCGTAAACATACCGAAGATGATTCAACAAAAAAGCATGGACAAATTACGTCATCGGCAGCTGTTATTCGTAAACATACCGAGGATCTCCAAAAGCAGACTTCACAGATTAAGGCAGACTATGTAGATATGGCGTCCGAAAGTAAGAAGGTTGCCCGTGACGCTCAAGGTTATGTTGACATGACTGTCGGATGTCAGAAAGATTGTGGGTCTATTCGATCTCATTCTAGAAGTCCTAAAGCTTCGTTTTCCGAAGGAAGCGGCATTTTGTTTGATAGAAGTAAGCACAGTGACGGTTCAATATCTAAACCGGCCAGACTTTCCGATGCTCATTTTCATGGGAAAACGGAGTATTTGAGTTCGTCACTGCCTAATAAATCTGAACTAGAGTCTGGCTATGCCGATATGACCATTGGCAATCAAAACTTTGAGACCAGTGTTCAGTCATCAGTCTCCAAATCAGATAATCAGTCCGATTTCATGGCTACGGAATATGTCAACACGAGGCGTTTGAGTCAACAGAAAGCAGAGCAGTCTGACTACATGGAATATGATCCGGCTGCAGAAACCGTCAAAACAAAACGATTGATTCAACAGAAAGCTGACGTTTCTGCATACATGGAGTATGACCCTGCAAATGACCCCATGAAATTGAAGCGTTCTAGTACACAAAAACCTGTTGATTCAGCATATATGGAGTATGACCCTGCGAATGACCCCATGAAATTGAAGCGTTCTAGTACACAAAAACCTGTTGATTCAGCATATATGGAGTATGACCCTGCGAATGACCCCATGAAATTGAAGCGTTCTAGTGCACAAAAACCTGATGATTCAGCATATATGGAGTATGACCCAGCGAACGACCCTCTGAAATTGAAGCGTTCTAGTACACAAAAACCTGATGATTCAGCATATATGGAGTATGACCCAGCGAACGACCCTCTGAAATTGAAGCGTTCTAGTACACAAAAACCTGATGATTCAGCATATATGGAGTATGATCCAGCTGTCGATCCTCTCAAGCTGAAAACGACTAATACACAGAAAACTGTGCCTCATACACAGAAAACTGTGCCTCATACACAGAAAACTGTGCCTAATACACAGAAAACTGTGCCTAAAACACAGAAAACTGCGTCTAATACACAGAAAACTGATGACTCAGTATACATAGAATACGCCCCTGCTCAGGATCCTCTTAAGTTGAAACTCTCTAAATTACCAAAATCAGATGAGTCGGCTTATATGGAGTACGATCCGGCTCAAGATCCATTAAAATTAAAGAGTCCTCGTCCAAATGATGCGTCAAAAACTGAGGTAAATCCCTATATGGACCTCGGTCCTCAGAATGCGCCCACAGGGAGGGCACGTGAACTGTCAATAAAATATAAAGGGTCTGTGAAGCATGGGAAATCCAAGAGTTTACCAAGTCCGATGTCGCAGCTTCCTTCTAACGAGAATGAGTACATGGATTTTAACCCCGCTGTGCCGGGAGATCGACTTCCTCGTTCTGGTGGGAGCTTTGGTAGTAGTGTTGAAGAGACATCCGATTATGTTGGTTATGATCCGAAGGTCCGTCCAGGTGTGACTGGTTCTTCAAGGCAGCGAGGTGATGGTGATTATTACGTGGAGCATGAACCAGGACAGATCCGTCCAGGCATATCCATCAAGAAGCCAGCTCCAGCCGTGTGTTACCTTGGCAACAGCGGTCCTAAGCAGCCAATCCCTGCCGTTTGCTATTTAGGTAGTGGTACAAAAAAAGAAGCGAGCGTAAAGGAAACAGATAGCAAAGAGACAAAACCTGTGAAGAAAAGAGAAAGTGATAGACAACCTGAAGCTAAGTCCAGTTCAAAGTCAAAGAAAACTGAGGCTAAAGAAAAATCAAGGAAATCGGGGAAAGGACATCGAAAGTCGAAAATTTCCAAAGAATCGGTAGCAGCTAAAAAGAATCCTATTGAGCAAGTGGATGAATATGTTGCATTAGACTCAAGAGCATTAAAATCCAAGCAACAAGAAGAGGAATCTTCAATCATAACCCAAAAAGAATTTTCTTCTCATCCTATTACTGTGAAAAGTGTAACGACTGTTAATACTCATAAATTAAGTCAATCGTCAGATAAAAATGACAGCACAAATTCTGTAAAGATTGACAAAACAAATCAATGTGTTCAGAGTTCTTGTGAAAATCCAACACCACGAACAGTAAAACCACAGCCAGGCGACGATAAAAACACATCAGTATTGAAAACCTCTACGAAATCACTCAAACCTGATCCAGCCAAAGAGAACTTAGTATCACGTATACCGAAAAGAGCGAGCTCTAGTAGCTTACAAGGGGACTTAGATAAGACAGCTTCTGATTCTGACCGAAATAGTAGGCATAGTTTCTCTGATACAAGTGCTTATGAAATGATGAACTTTCCCAGCAACACCCTTAAGACAATGACGGCATCCAAAACATCACTGAACAGTAATAAGGAATTGAACTATGCTGATCTAGATTTGCCTAGTGACACAAATCGCGGCAGTGATAATAGCTTGCATTCTCCGCGTATAAAAAGTCGACATGCATCTGCTGCGAGTGACCAGAATCTTGAGCCATTACACTATGCTCAGATCGACTTCAAAAGTTCAGAAAATCTAGCAAATTTGGCAAAAGCCACAGAGAAGGGTGAGGAGAAATAACGCTTGTTTATTGTTAAATAATTGTGAAAAATTGTATTGGATATGTGTGATTTTATAGCTGTATTCGATATTGAGTAAACAAGTCGGGGAAATAGTGTGTCTGTCATTTGCATAACGAGGTCCTCAGAGGGTGAATTTAGTGACACTATCCCTCACGGCAGGCTGGCATCACTGAATTCACCCTCTGGGGGACCTCATTCTGCTTAGGCCTGATGGGAAGTATCTATAGTCTCAAATTAACTTTGTTTTTAGTTACTTTTTCCCTTCTGGGAAGTTTCTATATCTTCTAATTTTCAGAAGATAAAATGCATAATCGAGGTGACAAATGGGTGAACATCACCAACTTCAACTGGGGAACTTCAATCTGATCCTAGGTCCCCATAGCAGTTGAGGCCTAAGCAGAATGAGGTTCTCAAAGGGTGAATTTGGTGATGCTAGCCTGCCGTGTGGGATAGCATCACTAAATTAACCCTCCAGGGACCTCATTCTGCAAATGACAGACACACTATTTGCCGACTTGTGAGTAAAGGAGTATTCAGATGAATCCGCTGCATTGAAAATGGAATAATACAGACAATAACACAAAGGTGTATAGACGGTTGCGATGCATCCATCAGGTTCTATCTATTAACACACACAACGGAGATATCCTATTATAAATGCACAGTAAGCTGTGAAGCATACATTATATGGTAATTTAAGTATGTGCATACCTTATATGGTAAATTAACCCTTTCAGTGCCAAGTCCGATTTTTGTATCAACCTATATTTCCTTGATCCTTTTTCAAATTTATTGATTATAATAATCTGATACATTGATGGAAAGAGCTTTAAGAGCTCTTTCCATCAATGTATCACATTATTATAATCAATAAATTTGAAAAATGATCAGCTCTTTCCATCAATGTATCACATTATTATAATCAATAAATTTGAAAAATGATCAAGGAAATATGGGTTGATACATAAATCGGACTTGGCACTGAAAGGGTTAAACAAGCATCACGTTTCTTGTTATTAATCAATAAAAGATGGTGGCTGTCTTTGAAATGAAGGAAAATCAACATGTATTTTTGCTTTGTGGGTACAATTAAGGGGCGGTGAATGCAGCTGAAGGCAAGGTCGTCACATTTCTCTAAAAATGGCATTCTTTCAGTCCAAGAAATAGCATAAATGTAAAATAGATATAATTTTGCCACAAATTTTTTTTTAGTACTTTTCAGGAACAAACTAATAGTTCAATCAGAATGTAAATTGACACATCGCGAACATCTAAATACCTTAGGTGTGTTCAGATGAATATGTTACAGTAATGCTCTAAGGAATCGACTTCTTAACCACAGCAGAATTATGGGTAACTTTTCAGGATTTAATCGGAAATATGGCTTGTTGCCATTCATCTGATGTATGGCAACAAGCCATATTTCCGACGAAATCCTGAAAAGTTACCCATAATTCTGCTGTGGTTAAGAAGTCGATTACTTGGAGCATTACTGTATGTTGAAATTGGAACAATACAGACAATAACACTAAGGCGTTTAGATGGTTGCGATGCATCCGTTACGTTATATCCATTAACGCACTCAGTTATATCCATTAACGCACTCAGCAGAGATATTCTATTTTCAATGCAACATTAGTTGTAATCATAGTATTAGTTGATGGGATTTGGCATTATTGTAGAATTCATTTATAACAGATAGATTGATTTGCAATCGGAAGCTCTGTGTCATAATGCAACGTTCTCGTGTGAATGGTTTAAGTCAGACGGCAGATTGTTTCATCACAACGGACCAACACAGTGGATTCGTCTGAAGGCTAATGTATATGTGATTTTATAGATGTATTGAGATAACATGTGGTCACACCCCTGGTTAACCCTTTCATGATGGGAGCTGCGCTGATGCAGCATCAAAGACCCTGTGCCAGTGCATTCTCTTATATATGCGATTCTCCCATAGGGAGCCTCGCATATATAAGAGAATGCACTGGCTTACAAGGTCAGGGTAAATATTAGGCCAATGTATGTTCTTATACATGTATATGTGAGGCTCCCTATGGGAGACTCGCATATATAAGAGAATGCATTCGCACAAGGTTTTCGCAAAATTTCAGGAAGCTCCAGTCATGAAATGGTTAAGTGGGCCTGCTGAATTGCTATGATGTTGGTGGGTCCTGCTAATTTGCTATGATGCTTATAGGCCAATGCGTTGCTGTAAATTAAATGTACCATTATTTTTTTTAAGTTTTCATTTTTGAAATGTTGGTCTTATCCAAGCGTGTGTCTGTAAGAAGCATTCAAGAACATATATATTTCAAAATATTTTAATTATGGTGGCTGTGGTATTTACATGTTTTTGAATGTTTTATACAGTGTCTTTTCCTCGATTCATTCAGATCACCAAAACACTGAAAATGAAAAGTTTAAATTAAAATCCGTACTTTTCTTAACAGCATCGCTATGGCCTACCAGCATCATAGCAGGACTCACAAGCATCGTAGTAAATTAGCAGGGCCCACCAACATCATAGCAAATTAGCAGGACCTCTTAACCAGGGGTTGGTCAATCGAGATGTAAAGCTGTTGCAACTCAGTATAGAGATCTGTACTCTCTTACCAGACAACACTTACAACAACAAATGTTTTCATGAAACTTTTTTGAAGACATGTTTGTTTTATTATTCCAGAAAACCTATACCATGTCTTCTCGGTCCACAACAGCTTGGGATATCGGTTAGGTTGATGCTGTACCTGCTTGGGATATCGGTTAGGTTGATGCTGTAACAGTTTGGGATATCGGTTAGGTTGATGCTGTAACAGCTTGGGATATCGGTTAGGTTGATGTTGTTTTGGACCAAGTCCTGTCCTGTTACTCTTCTATTAAATGTATGTCTTTTCAATGTCATAGAAGAGTAACGGGATGGGACTCGGTCCAAAACAGCATCAACCCAACCGATATCCCAAGCTGTTGTGGAATGAAAAGACGTGGTGTGAGAAAACTGTGTGAGAAACATCTTATGTCACATATATTCAACTTTAAACTCATCAAAAAGTTAATTTTCCAATAAAAAAACATTGTTTTGAAGACAGAGAGGATCTCTAATGAGTCGCATTTCTATACGAAATTTATTAACCGATTGCACTAAATTAGATTCGAGCCGAGTTTTAGCGACTCTCAAATCAAATTTAGTGGACGAGGTTAATAAATTTTGTGTAGAATTGCAATGAATTTGAGATCCTTCTTATCACATAATCCCATTTTAGCAAGGAAAAACTTTATTGAAACGGCTGGGGTTAAAATAATTAATATTGATTTCCTTATCACAACCGAAGAGGGATTTAGTAGGAAATATGGCTTGTTGTCATTCATTGGAAAGAGCTTTCCGATGAGTGGCAACAAGCCATATTTCCGACAACATCCTGGAAAGTTACCCATAATTCTGCTGTGGTTAAGGAGTCGATTATTTAGGGCATTACTGTACTAGCCAGAATAGTGGCAATAACCCTTTTTCGCCTTATTTTTGGCATAAACGATACTGATTTCTAGGTACTCCTGGATGTTGTCGTTGGCAATATATTTTTTAGCAAACTTGGGTGTGATAACTGCTTAAAATGAGAAGCATTTTTACCAAATGATGCAATATTTTTTAGCACACTTGGGTCAAAATTTTACCAAATTTTGTTTGTGAATGTCTTGATTGCGCTCAATACCAGTTACCAGTCTAGCCCAGATTTTTATTTTATAATTTATGCCTCTTTAATATACTTTTCCGAAAAAGTTTTCACGGACTATTATAATCAACATATAGTCCGTCTGTGTGTCCAGGTCATAACTTTGACAATATTAATCAGAATTCCATGGGACTTGGAAATCGGTATTTTTGGGTTCCAGATGATCAAGCCTTGAAATAGGGTGTCTGTCATTTGCAGAATGAGGTCCCCAGAGGGTGAACTTAGTGACCTCATTCTGCTAATGATAATTGAGCAATATTCAACAGAATTTCATGATATTTTGAATGTGGTTCACAATTGAAAAGACATACATCAAGTTCGAATTTGGTCATGGTCAGATGATTTTTGATGGAGTTATGTCCCTTTTTTTTACTCTTAGAAATAAGATTTTATTGGGTTGTCCAATGATAACTTGCTTAAGCATTAAACAAAAACAATTCTTGCTAATTGTTATGTACTTCATTGAAGAGACACATGTCAACTTCAAATTTGATTATGGTAATTTTACATAGCCTTATTTTTTGTTGGTTCGCAATTGGAACACACTGACAGTTTAATGTCTACAGCATACAATCACTTGTTGTTCAGAGTTTTTATCAATTTCTAGCTGGCAGAACACATTACTAAAATTAATAGGGTTATAAATATTTTGACATCATGGCATATTGATTTCAATGGTCTCCTTCAAGGGACACCTTAACCAGGGGTGGTAGTTAAGCCTTGAAATAGTGTGTCTGTCATTTGCAGTACGAGGTCCCCACAGGATGAATTTAGTGATGCGCAGGCTAGCATCACTAAGTCCATCATCTGGTGACCTCATTCTGCTTAGGACACATCTTCTGGGAAGTATCTATAGTCTCAAATTAGCATTTATTTTAGTTACTTTTTCCCTTCTGTTTAGTTTCTATATCTCAGTTTCTATATCGCCTAATTTGCAGAAGATAAAATGCATAATTGAGGTGACTAATGGGTGAACATCACCAACTTCAACTAGGGAACTTCAATCTGATCCTAGGACCTAAGCAGAATGAGGTCCCCAGAGGGTAAATTTGGTGATGCTAGCCCATCGTGCAGGATAGCGTCACTAAATTCACCCTCTGGAGACCTCATTCTGCAAATGACAGACACAACATTTCAAGGTTTGGTGGTAGTGAAGTGGGCCTCAGCCTCATAGATTGAGTGATTAGTCGAAGCATCTTTGTTGCACCTCTTGTTTTCTTATTTTACACATTTTATTGCAGTATTCTTGTAGTTTGTATAAATAACTGTTATACTGTTGTTATTGTATATGCAATATACATGTAATATCCTGTTGTGTGAACTATATAAATTGTTTTATATTTGTTGGATAAAAAAAATTTTATGATATCCAAAAATCTTGTTAAGTCATGTGCATTATGTTCAAATGGTTTTGACTGCATCCATATGTTTGGAATTTTTGTGAGAATTTGTCGGTTATTTTTGAAAGTTGAGTTTTAGGAAAAACCATTGATCTTATATCAGGGTTTGGAAAGGATGTAATTTGTTGGAACACTTGTTAAACATACAGGTTGTAAAATTACAACGAACATATTGACTATTTAAAACAGGTTACTTTGGGGGGGGGGGGGGGGGTACATGAAATTCACCAATATCATTTAAAACAGGTTGCTTATTTTTGTCTATATAAAATCTACCATGATCTTAACTTTCAAAAAAGTTAGTTTCTAGCCTTTCATGAGTTATCATGACTGATATTGCAGCCTCATAGAGAATTGGTCCCCATGGCTAATTTTGTAGTCTCAAATATACAAATTAGGCCAAATAAAAAATATCATTTGAGTTTCAGACATAGCCGCATTGAATTAAATGGCCCGCATTTATTTAGATTTTTTATATTATCACCAAATAAAGTAAACAAAACAAAAGTTTTCAAAATTATTGTTGGTATGTTTTTTTTACCAACATGTCCATATGTATTGAGCATTAATTGCAACATAAATGAACTCTGAACATATCTCTGTGTTGATAGATTGACTATCATGTATACATATAGTGACATAGAACATGAAGTAGATGACTAGTATTGACTACATCAAAGAAAATGATTAGCTGATCATCATAGTCTGGTGTACTTATTGTAACTCCAGAACAATTGAAAGGCACTGGATGAAATTTAGGATCACAAGTTATAATGGAGAGTTGTCAATTTATAGACAATAATAACAATGATGAATAGTCGGGGAGGGGCATTAGAACATTATTGGTAATCTCTGTCATATACTAGTAGCACAATGTAATTTTTATATATCAGATTAAATCAGTGTATATGGAAAACAGTTTCTGACTATTTAAATAAGGGAAGCTATCATGATCCATGCTTACGATGTGCACAAAATAATTAAAAATAAAAATAAAGTCCTCCCTCCCTCATTGATTCAGAAAAATTGTCCGAGACTCAAATACTATTTTTTTATTTGGCCTTCTCTGTAAAATTTTCACTCTCGTTAAGCTCTGATTTGTTCCGAATAATACCTGTTTTGTTACATAAATCAATGGTTTCAGTGGGTAGGAAGGTGTATATATATATCGTTGTTTTTTAAAGTTCCAGTTTCTTGGTGGACAATTTATTTATTTTATCAAGTGCAGTTTAATTTTAAGCCTTGCATTTGCATGATGACTGGAGCTTCCTGAAATTTTGGCGAAAACTATTGCGCCATTGCATTCTCTTATTTATGCGAGTCTTCCATAGGGAGCTCTGACTCATTCTTAAACTCAAAACAGCAGGGCGCTCGGCCTGTCATCAGCTTATATCAGCTTTTGGCGGACAAGACATGATATCTCTTGTTGTGGACTCGAGCATCTTCGGGCATCCCCCCTTTACTCACACATGTTGGTCGTACAAAGCAATATCTGGCCCTCCACTAAATAATCGACTCCTTAACCGCATCGGAATTATGGGTAATTCTTCAGGATTTTGTTGGAAATATGGCTTGTTGCCATTCATTGGAAAGCTCTCACTGAGAGCTTTCCGATGAATGGCAACAAGCCATATTTTCGACTAAATCCTGAAAAATTACCCATAATTCCGCTGTGGTTAAGGAGTCGATTATTTAGGGCAATACTGTACCTTATACCACACGTCGTGATGGTTAATAATAATATTCTCCCATGGGGAAATGTTCACTACTCCACATTTTTTGTGAGATTTTTTATTATGCATGGTTATTAGTAACCCTACCTCACGTACAGTAATTCCCAAAGTAATTGACCAATTAACCACAACAGAATTATGTGTAATTTTTCAGGATTTAGTCGAAAATATGGCTTGCTGCCATTCATCGGAAAGCTCTCGTCGAGAGCTTTCCGATGAATGGCAACAAGCCATATTTCCGACTAAATCCTGATAAATTACCCATAATTCTGCTGTGGTTAAGTGGTCAATTACTTTGGGCATTACTGTATTATATATGTGGGTCTTATTGATGAATGTTGCTTTTTCAGGATTTTTAGCTCAACTTTACTTTGTAAAGTTTTGAGCTATTGCCATGGCTTTGTCGTCCGTCGTCCGTGTGCGCGTGTGTGCGTGTGTACGTAAGGCGTCAACAATAGAGGCTACAGGTCGTACCTTTGATCGGATCATTATGAAATTTGTCATAGCTGTTGACATCAACATTTGTACCGGAATGATTCATTTTGGGGTCATTCGGAAAAAAAACATGGCCGCCAGCGGCCATCTTAGATTTCAAAATTCAATCCATTAGCACGGGCTACAGGCCGTACTGTTCGTCTGATCGTCATGAAATTTGTCATGGATGTTAATATTGACATGTAGATGGGAACGAGTAATTTTGGGGTCATTCGGCCAAAAAACATGGCCGCCAGCAGCCATCTTCGATTTTACTCTTTGCATGACTAAATCCTTTAGCACGGGCTACAGGTCGTACCTTTAGTCAGATCATCATAAAATTTGTCATGGATGTTAACAATGACATGTAGATGGGAATGAGTCATTTTTGGGTTATTCGGGCAAAAAACATGGCCGCCAGCAGCCATCTTGTATTTTACTCTTTGTATGACTAAATCCTTTAGCACGAGCTACAGGTCATACCTTTAGTCTGATAATCATGAAATTTGTCATGGCTGTTGAAATTGGAATGTAGATGGGAACGAGTCATTTTGGGGTCATTCGGACTAAAAACATGGCCGCCAGTGGCCATCTTTGTTTTCAAAATTCAATCCATTAGCACGGGCCACAGGTCGCACTGTTCGTCTGATCATCATGAAATTTGTCATGGATGTTAATATTGACATGTAGAAGGGAACAAGTTATTTTGGGGTCATTCGGCCCAAAAACATGGCCGCCAGCAGCCATCTTGGATTTTACTCTTTGTATGACTAAATTCTTTAGCACGGGCTACAGGTCGTACCTTTAGTCTGATCATCATAAAATTTGTCATGGATGTTAACAATGACATGTAGATTGGAACAAGTCATTTTGGGGTCATTCGGCCAAAAAACATGGCCGCCAGCAGCCGTCTTGGATTTTACTCTTTGCATGACTAAATCCTTTAGCACGGGCTACAGGTCCTACTTTTAGTCTGATCATCATAAAATTTGTCAATAATGTTAATAATCACATGTAGATGGGAACGAGTCATTTTGGGGTCATTCGGCCAAAAAACATGGCCGCCAGCAGCCATCTTGGATTTTACTCTTTGTAAGACTAAATTCTTTAGCACGGGCTACAGGTCGTACCTTTAGTCTGATCATCATAAAATTTGTCATGGTTCTTAACAATGACATGTAGATGGGAACGAGTAATTTTGGGGTCAATCGGCCAAAAAACATGGTCGCCAGCAGCCATCTTGGATTTTACTCTTTGTATGACTAAATCCTTTAGCACGGGCTACAGGTTGTACCTTTAGTCTGATCATCATAAAATTTGTCATGAATGTTAATAATGACATGTAGATGGGAACGAGTCATTTTGGGGTCATTTGGCCAAAAAACATGGCCGCCAGCAGCCAACTTGGATTTTACTCTTTGTATGACTAAATCCTTTACCACGGGCTACAGGTCGTACCTTTAGTCTGATTTCGGGGTCATTCGGACAAAAAACATGGCCGCCAGTGGCCATCTTGGATTTCAAAATTTAATCCATTAGCACGGGCCACAGGTCGTACCTTTAGTCTGATCGTCATAAAATTTGTCATTGATGTTAACGATGACATGTAGTTGGGAATGACTCATTTTGGGGTCATTCGGCTGAAAACATGGCCGCCAGCAGCCATCTTGGATTTTACTTTTCTCTTCATGTCTATAAACTAGTATTAGACATTCAACTTTCCAC
The DNA here is from genome assembly GCA_032622095.1 of Siphonodentalium dalli. Taxonomy (NCBI): domain Eukaryota; kingdom Metazoa; phylum Mollusca; class Scaphopoda; order Gadilida; family Siphonodentaliidae; genus Siphonodentalium; species Siphonodentalium dalli. The sequence continues at coordinate 225,284,298 of CP136063.1, forward strand.
ATTCCTAATCGCTCCATTGACTGTAATATATTAAATTATTCCCTTTCCAAGTTGAGCTACAGTGTCATTGACACTTTCATTTTATTTTCTTTCAACATTTTAAAGGATTGTTATGATTACAGCAAAAAACTATCCGATTTGTGACCATAAAACTATTTGTATGCTTTATATGTCAGACGATAATGAGATCGAAACCTAGGAACCCAATCATTGGAGATTATGATCAAGTCTGGATATAGTGTGTCTGACATGTGCAGAATGAGGTCCCCAGAGGGTGAATTTAGTGATGCTATCCCAGACAGTGGGCTATCATCGCCAAATTCACCCTCTGGGAACATCATTCTGCTTAGGTCTCATCTTCTGGAATGTATCTAGTCTCAAATTAACATTGTTTTAAGTTACTTTTCCCCCTTCTGTTCAGTTTCTATATTCCCTAATTTGCAAAAGATAAATTTTATACTAGTAATCGAGGTGACTAGTGGGTGAACATCACCAACTTGAACTGGGGAACTTCAATCTGATCCTCGGTCTGCTATAGCAGTTGAGGCCTAAGAGGGTGAATTTGGTGATGCTAGCCCACAGTGTGTGATAGCGTCACTATAAATTCACCCTCTGGGGGACCTCATTCTGCCAATGTCAGACACACTATATCCAGACTTGGTTTTGATGGTCAGATTGAGATTGAGATATCAACTTTGATTTTTCCTGAAAACCCCTCCAAATAAATAATAGACCATTCAAGCGTAAACTTTTATACGTATGCATTTAGTATAGAAAACCAGGGTTATACCGCAGATCAAGATGGTTAATAATAATATTCTCCACAAGCCTGAGTAGAGTGTGCCTGTCTTTTGCAGAATGAGGTCCCCAGAGGGTTAATTTAGTGATGCTATCCCACATTGAAGACTAGCACCACCAAATTCACCCTCTGGGGACCTCATTCTGCATGGCCTCATCTGCTATGAGAGACATTGACTCAGATTTGAAGTTCCCAAATGGTGAATATCGTGATGTACAACCATTGGGAACGTTGATTATGCACTGTTTCGTCTTCCAATTTGGGGATATAGAGAAACTAAACGAAAAAAGCCATATAATCTATGTGCAGAAGTTTCTATAGAAATTTAATAATAAAGAAACCTTCCAGGGAAGATGAGGCATAAGGTGCCCAGATGGTGAATATAGTGATGCTAGCCGACTATGCAGGACAGCATCACTAAATTCACCCTCTGGGGAAGCTCCAGTCATGGAATGGTCAATAGAAACCTAAGATATACTCTGCACAAATGTAAATTTCTACTGTTTGATGCAACGCGATTGAAACCCTGGTAGAAAATAGAACCCAATTCTCCAAAATTAGATGATTGCTTCATATATTTCTTCCAGCCTGTAACTTGGTATATGATTGATTTGGAAATGAATATGATTGAATTGTGCAACAAAGGTCATGAATCTTTTAATTTTGCATATAATTTCTTTACAACTATTACCCCAAATAGTTCACAACATGCTTGCAAGACTGATTATAAACCTTAGGTAGAGGACATTGTCAATGATAAGTCATATTATAAGCCTTAGGTAGAGGACATTGTCAATGATAAGTCATATTATAAGCCTTAGGTAGAGGACATTGTCGATGACAAGACTGATTATAAGCCTTAGGTCGAGGACATTGTCCAAGACAAGACTGATTATAAGCCTTAGGTCAGGTATATTGTCAATGACAAGCCTGATTATAAGCCTTAGGTCGAGGACATTGTCAATGATAAGTCATATTATAAGCCTTAGGTCGGGGTTATTGTTGATGACAAGTCTGATTATAAGCCTTGGGTAGAGGAAACTGTCCTAAACAAAATTTGAAGTGACCTACTCGATTGATTTGTTGGACAACTTGACTAAAGTATTTTCTTCTGATACAAGTAGACTGAACAATATAATGATCGGTTGGCCAATATTTTTGGCTAATTCTGATTTTTTTTGGCCAAATTAAAAAAAACTTTGGCCAAATTAAATCTTCATTTTCTTCAATTAATGAATATTTTTGTTTTATTTAACATCTAACATTCTATATTCTTTTCTATATACTTATGTCCACACCTTCAAATACTGTGTCTAGACTTCTTTAATCCCACCATTGTTACTTGACAATATACCACTACCCACCATCTACCATTCAGCGTTATGACAGACAACGGATTCAATGGTGTTAATCCTCATTTAAACGGTTTCATTACATTGTTTGGTAGTGCACTGCCATGATTGCCTTTTATTACCCATTAAGCTGTATCACCGAATGATTAGAAGATGATCATACTATAAATTTTATTCTCATGTCGCTCCAATTACAAAATCAATTTGGGTTTTCGAATTAGATTTCCGATTTTGGGGTAAAAACGAGGCGACTAATGGGTGATGTTAGGGTGAACATCAACTTAAACTGGGGCAATTCAACCTGATTCTCCCATAGCAGTTGAGGTCCTAGCAGAATGAGGTTCCCAGAGGGTGAATTTGTTGATGCCATCCTGCCATGCACTACAGCATTACTAAATTCAATTTCATGCCTTGCTTATAACTGCCTACTATTTTGACCTACTCGATTTCAGACTGACCTGCCCAATCACCATTGTGTAGGTCATTTTGACCTTAACCTTTAGAAAATGATTATCAGGCTTGCATGATTGATGCTGACCTATGTTTTCTTGTCGTTAAGTAACCTGCCTGTATGGTTACTGTATTGTACCCAGTGTCCACTACATATACTTTGTATCACCGGTACCCCAAGTTTTATGACTTGCACTTTTCGTTTTGTGTGTGAATGATAAGACTACTTGTTGGTATTTATTTGTATGTACAGTAATGCCCTAATTAATCGACTCCCTAACCACAGCAGAATTATGGGTAACTTTTCAGGATTTAGTCGGAAATATGGCTTGTTGCCATTCATCGGAAAGCTCTCCCCCGAGAGCTTTCCGATGAATGTCAACAAGCCATATTTCCGACTAAATCCTGAAAAGTTACCCATAATTCTGCTGTCATTAGGGAGTCGATTAATTAGGGCATTACTGTACTTTATTATGTAAAAATATATTTATAATACTTCACTACATGTGTTATTGTTTATTCCCAACAATGTTGCCAAGCCTGGATATAGTGAGTCTGATATTTGCAGAATGAGGTCCCCAGAGGGTGAATTTAGTGGGCTTGGTCATCTGTGATCCGTTTACAATTTAAATGTATCACACACTACAGGCCACATCCCTCATTCGATCGCCACCAAACTTCATGTGGACCATCGGGGGGGTGACCTGTCGATGGGAGCTTACCATTTTTTCTGAATTCTGTTAAAAACATGGCCATCTTGGATTTCACTCTTTGTATGACTAAATCTGTTGGGTGTTTAGTATTACATAGATATACTTCAGTGTCATTGACACTTTCATTTAATCAGTTGTCAGTTGTACAGTAATGTCCTAAATAATCGACCCCTAAACCATAGCAGAATTATGGGAATGTTTTTAGGATTTAGTCGGAAATATGGCTTGCTGCCATTCATCGGAAAGCTCTCGGTGAGAGCTTTCCAATGGATGGCAACAAGCCATATTTCCGACTAAATCCTGAAAAATTTCCCATAATTCTTCTGTGGTTAAAGGGTCATATAATTTGGGCATTAGTGTACCTGTAGACCATGGGAAGAAAATCTAGGTGTCATCGCTCTGAAACTTCAGTTTACTATGGTGCTATATCATTTTGATGATTAGAATGAACAGAAAGCAGTATGTGAAGTTTTTAAATAGTTTCATGGTAAGATAACGCAATATACTTTTTTCGAACAGTCGTGCATTATTCCGTTCACCCCTCGGTGAGAGCTTTCCAATGGATGGCAACAAGCCATATTTCCGGCTAAATCCGGAAAAATTTCCCATAATTCTTCTGTGGTTAAAGGGTCATATAATTTGGGCATTAGTGTACCTGTAGACCATGGGAAGAAAATCTAGGTGTCATCGCTCTGAAACTTCAGTTTACTATGGTGCTATATCATTTTGATGATTAGAATGAACAGAAAGCAGTATGTGAAGTTTTTAAATAGTTTCATGGTAAGATAACACAATATACTTTTTTCGAACAGTCGTGCATTATTCCGTCCCCCCCCCCTCGGTGAGAGCTTTCCAATGGATGGCAACAAGCCATATTTCCGGCTAAATCCTGAAAAATTTCCCATAATTCTTCTGTGGTTAAAGGGTCATATAATTTGGGCATTAGTGTACCTGTAGACCATGGGAAGAAAATCTAGGTGTCATCGCTCTGAAACGTTTACTATGGTGCTATATCATTTTGATGATTAGAATGAACAGAAAGCAGTATGTGAAGTTTTTAAATAGTTTCATGGTAAGATAACGCAATATACTTTTTTCGAACAGTCGTGCATTATTCCGTTTCCCCCCCCAAATCCCCCCCCCCCCCCCCCCGAGTAATAGTAATATATATAATAGTATAATTAATACCAGAGGTCTACCCTTAGAGCCATTTGAAGATATGAAGTGCCCACCATGTTTTTCAACGAAATTCAGAAATATTTTATGGCTTCTTCATGCGCCAAAGGATTTAGTCGTGCAAAGAAAAATATCAGATGGCTGACGGAAAATTGTTCAAATTTTAAAGCTTCCATCCAGAGGTGATCCTAAACATGCCTATTAAGTTTCAAAACAATTCTCCAATAAATGTGGGCTGCAGGGTGTGCCAATGGATTCAAATTTGAAATCCATGATGGCTGCTGGCGGCAATTTTTTTTTTTTAAATTGGAAAAAATTTAAGGCTCCCATCTTGAGGTCACCCTGAAGATCCATATGAAGTTTGGTGACGATCGGATGAGTTATGCGGCATGTTGGGTATGCTGAAGGAAATTATTGACGCATGCACACACACAGACGACAGATGCCAACCTATGGTAATAGCTCCATTGAGCTAATGAAAGTATTTAACTATCCCGATGAATTGATGCTATGATTAATTTTTCCAAGCAGGGAAGTGACTTGCCAAATTGAACAGTTAATGTCACATAATTTTGCGTTACATTCGTACAGGCACGCAACTGTCCATAATAGACTGCATTAACATTCCACAGAATTGCCACAATTTTCAATCAATTTTGGCATTAATATGCATAGTATACACAAGACATGTTGGTAGCTGAACATAAGTTTTTTATTTTATTTTGAACATGTACCGGTAGGCTATAGTCTGGCTTCAGAAGACAAAATGTCTACAATCGTGCATAATTCATGACACGTAGTGTCGCTCTCATATCGTGATATGTATCGTATTGTGGCATCAGCATATCTTTACACCCCCTGCATAGGAATAAATTGTCATATCCAGCGAGTTCAAATTATTCTCTAATTCTTCATACTTGTGCCTTGAGTTTCAGATACTGAAAAATAGAGGGAAAAAACATAATAAATAAGTGTTCAGACTATTCTATTGTGTGTGTTATGTTGATCGTGTCACCGCAACGGACCAATGCAATGCAACGCAGTCGTCTGAACGCTACTGAGCATTTATCAGGGATTCACTAAACAGGGTTTCTGCTGTAGGGGCAGCGGGTCCCTATTAAGATCCCTTTCCCATCACCCAAATTTCCCCTCCAACATGTTTTCATATCTGATCCAAGGATTAAAGCCTACAACACATGTGTATACATGTATCTGCCACTAAATAAAACCAACAGGGATTAATAAACGAAAATCATTAAAGCTGATCACCAGTGAACCATTTGGTAGGAAACGAATGCTTTTCAGGGCTACACACATTGACAATTGTTATTGCTGTATTCTGAAAGATATCAGATATCACCAAAAGCTACATGGATGATTCTGTCTGGATACATCGCGATTACGTTCTCAACGAATTTTAACAATTTCCTCTACCATTGTTGGTGGCGGTAAAAACAATTGTCAGTACACTTATTTTACCGGCGAATTTAACTTCACTTTTTGTCAGAAAATACTAGTAGATATTCGTCGTTTTTTTATGGATTGAGATTTCCCCCAGCAGCCGTAGGGGTACCATTCCCCCAACCCCTTGCGGAAACCCTGCAATAAGTAATGTGAATCCTATACCAGATTATTCAAACTTGTTTATCATATACTTGTATATATAGAGGATCTACAACAACTCCCCAGTTTATAGCAAAATTTACAAAACTCGTCCAGTAAATTAGGTCTGGGCCGAGCCTTAATTTACTGGTCGAGTTTTGTAAATTTTCCCACGAGTTGTAGAATCTATTTATTACATGGTCAAAAACATCCTTAAATCAATAAATGGGATGTGAATAATATCATAATTACTCATGGGGATGTTTGTTTTGAAGTTATAATTATTGTGAATTCCCAGCAGACGTATCAATTCACATGAACTGTGCCATTTCCAATGTGGAATTTGGGTGGTAGTAAATATGAGCTATTTTTTCATATTCATATAGTAATATTTGTGCGATTTAAGTTGTGTGATTAAGATTTCATAACAAGTTATGAATATGAAAAAGAAACGCATGTATGATGTATCACTGCATATTCGCACACAAGGAAATAACCAGACAACTTTATAGCATAGCATCCGACTCTTGCTAAAAGACAATGGCCGTGCCCAATGGAAAATCTCGGACAAATACAGTAATGCCCTAAATAATTGACTCTTTAACAACAGAAGAATTGTGGGTAACTTTTCAGGATTTAGTCGGAAATATGGCTTGTTGCCATTCAACGGAGAGCTCTCACTCCAATGAATGGCAACAAGCTAAATCCTGAAAAGTTACCCATAATTATGCTGTGGTTAAGGAGTTGATTATTTAGGGCATTACTGTTTTACAGCTATTATTATCCACCATGCCGTACATTGTCGTATCTAAGAGGCAACTTACAAGTAGTCAATCATTACTCAAAGACTTTGACATCGCGCACACGTGCTTCACGCATGGTAATAACGTTACTCGGTAGTCACCAATCTAAGTCGGCACCTGTGATCTCACAAAAGAACTATCAAAAACAGCGCGCAGTGACATCAGCAGAAGTAGTATCGCGACAGTGTGTACATCTTTCTTTGACATCTTTGGCTTTGAAAGTGTATCGTGGTTCATTGAGTGTACATGTATAATGGAACAAGAGCCCAACATGCACAAACATCGGAATCGGACATCTGCCGATTGTGCCTCCAGTTAATCGTAAATAGGTCTGAGAGGCCTTTTCATCATCGGAAAATCACTACAGTAAATATATTTTTTGTGAATACTTGTTCCTTAATAATCTATTTCACAGTATGGGGTGGTCCCAGCTCGAGATTACATGATTTTTGTGAGTCCATATCAAAAGAGACATTGAACTGACTGTATGCAATCGAAATCAAAATCGGCTCAACAAAGTTAACTAAATCATGCAATCACAAGCTGGGACCTTCACATACTGCCACACTGTGTTCACAGTGTGAAGAGGTATGAATAGAAGTGTAAAGAGGTACCGTTAAGAGGTACAAATAGAAGTGTAAAGAGGTACCGTTAAGAGGTACAAATAGAAGCGTAAAGAGGTACCGTTACGAGGTACAAATAGAAGTGTAAAGAGGTACCGTTACGAGGTACAAATAGAAGGGTAATGAGGTACTGTTTTTCTTGGGTTCTCACATTCTTTCTGCTTTCTATTGCCTGTTGTATCCATAGCATCTCCATGGCAATATCGCTTTTTAAGTTACGCAACTTTTCTGGATTCCTCAAAGTGGCAGCATCAAGCTTCAAGTTCAATGCTGCAATTGCAAAACAGAAAGAAAATCATTAAACAAGTCTGACTTTGAGTGTTAAATTGTCAAATCATAATGCACTGAAATCCCCTCATCTAAAACAAGAACGGGCAAATATATTTTTTGGATGTTTCTTTAAAGCATGATATGGATAGATGAAAAAATATCGTCAATATCAGCATCTGCCATGTTGGTGTTGACATCCAATACGATAAAACATCACCGGGAGGCTTCACTGTTAAATTGATGTTGTTGTATATTTTATGTAAACTTATCCTTTTTTCTACTTTTTTTTTATATGTCTGGATTAATATTCCTATTGGCGGAAATAAAAAAAACCGGAAACTAAAATTTTATTTTTATTGACAAACAGCTTTATTTTGGGCAGGGAAATCCGTAAAACAAACGAGAGGCCGATCGTAATGTTTAACCCATACCTTGGCGATAGCGATTAGCTATAACTGATAATTGGTCCAAGATATGATCACAGTAATCCATATATCAGTACCTAACTTAAAATCAAAAGCTCAAATAATTTGTCTTAAGAAGGGGTTCAAGTATTTGGGGTGGGGGAGTAGTCGTTTTAAATCTCCTAACTCTGTCGCTATTCACACAAGGACCTCTCACTGCGAGATCCTATGGTTTAGCCATTAATCAATTTGACAGATAGGATAAACAATTATCCAGCAAGCAGGTTGTTTATCTTTACCTTCATACAACCAACCCCTGGAGCTCTGTACCATATGTCATCACTCAATAACACAGATTTCACTTGGAATGACATCTATTAAAGGTACTCTCATATACTCCGAATATTGGATGTTCACATGGTAATTTATTGATATCATTATATTACATGCAACTATTGCAATAAAATCTTCATATTTTCAAAACAGGACATCACACCTAATTAATGGTATAAAACTAAAACAAATAACAGTGTCAATGACAATTTATTTTTAATTAAATAATATTTTTTATTATTCTAAAAGTTTTTTTATATTTTTGTTTGTTATATTGAGCGAGGAGTTCAATCTAATAAAATTTAAAATTTTAATTCTTCTTCGAAAAAGGGTCATAACTCCTTTAAAATAAATCGGATCAAACCCATATTCGAACTCGATCTGTATTTTGGGCTGAGAAATATAATATTTATAAATAATATTACTTTTTCCTTAAGGGAAGCCCGAAACTGAACTATATGGATTACGTCTCCGGCCTTGTGTCAATCAGGAGGGTTAAAATTTTATTGCTGTGCCGACCCCACTCACATCCGTGTCCAGATTAGTCTCGCATGAATACACCCGCATTCTATCTATTGTCTAGTCAGTTTTTATTTCCGACTTAATCATGAGATTTGCGAGTCGCGGGGTTGGGAATGGCACCACCATGGGAGGGATCTATGATAGTTCAGTTTCGGGCTTCCCTTAAGGAAAAAGTAATATTATTTATAAATATTATATTTTTCCGCCAAGGAGAAGCCCTCAACTGAACTATATGGATTAGAATGCAAGCCCAGGAGGAGGCACGAGCAATAAAGTTAATTAATATCCAAATTCGATGGGAATGTACTCTTCCGAAACAGGATTCATGTAAATGTGATTTAGTCATGAATCAGATATGATTATGTTACGTGAAAGAGCTCCCAATTCAGATTACGACATTGCTCAAATGTGTACCGCCCGCCCCCCTTGTTTTTAGAATAAACATCCCAGGTAGTGCCATATAATTCATGCTAGCGAGACAACCGAGCAAGTATAACTTTGCTGCATCCTATTCTCTTTGTTATCTTCTTCGCTCTCTCGACAGTTCACATTATGAACCGATGTCACATGCAGCCATTGTGTATGCCATAAGATATCAGAATGCTTATGATACACCAGGGAGCAAATTAACTGGAATCGCATCGCGATTTGCCACTGAAATGTGGATACCGGTAATAGCGAGGAATTTTTTATACATGTATGATGTTATAAAAATGCTATCTAATCATGTCAATGTGAGATTATTTGCTAATCAGATATCGAAAGTAAATTGCTCCCTGTGATACACAAACCAGATATAAAAATGATATGCTGCAGATATCATAGCGAGGTAGGAGGTTTCATTATATCATGCCACACATCTGTACTCCAGCCTCGTATAATGTAGAGAGCAGGGAACGCCATCATGATCCAAGGTATCATTGCATACCAGTATATATGGGATTAGAGAACACCACTGAGGACTTGATGAACAAGCATAGAAGCATCAGTGATCTATGATGGCGCACATAACGAGTGTCGGGTACATTTCGAAATGATCAAATGTAGCAGAATGATCAAAATTGCAAAATGACCGGTGAAGGAGTGGCCTGGAGGTATCCCGAAGGTATTACGATTCCAGGAGATTGGACCCCATCGTGTGGAGATGTGGGCCACTGCACCGTGGGGAAGAGATAGAAGGCTGGTTGGTGCAGCTCTTGGAGGCACGCAACAAGTCTTCCCCACCCAGATCATTCAGCCTTTCTTTCCTACCGGTGAAGGAGTGGCCTGGAGGTATCCCTAAGGTATTACGAATCCAGGGGATTGGACCCCATCTTGTGGAGATGTGGGCCACTGCACCATGGGGAAGAGTTAGAAGGTTGGTTGGTGCAGCACTTGGAGGCACGCAATAACAAGTCTTCCCCACCCAGAACATTCAGCCTACCGGTGGAGGAGTGGCCTAGAGGTATCCCGAAGGTGTACGATTCCAGGGGAGTGGCTGGACCCCATCTGTGGAGATGTGGGCCACTGCACCGTGGGGAAGAGGCAGAAGGCTGGAGCAGCTCTTGGAGGCACGCAACAACTCTTCACTTCCCCACCCAGAACATCCTCCAAAGGCTACAGTGCTGGATCTTTCCTGACTGAGATAAATACTTGTACTTATCGCAGATTGTTGAATTAAATGAAGCAATATAAGATATCAACCAGTATCCTCATCCTGTACAAAATCACTTACCAGCGGAACATCAGAATCCTCGTCCGACAGTGTGCCTGGCGACCCACTGTCGACCCGCGATTCTTGCTCATCGTCGTCAAACCTGCCAACGCCACGCGATGCAGAGAAGCATGTCAAGATCGACGCCAGCCAACAGAATTGGCTGCATCAGGTTGGGATACCAGACTGTGGAAGAGGCCTACTCTGAAATGGTTCGACGCAAGACAAATGCTCTTGCATTTGGGATAAGTAGCTATGTCCTGTCCAAGGTCACCCCCTCAGAGTCAGAAGGCCATTTGGCTGGTGCGCTATGTCTATGAGAGCAAGAGCGTCACGTGACAACGAGTCTTCCCCACCCAGAACAGCCGCCAAAGGCTACTCCCAGGTGCCCAATAATTGTGGTGGCCTATAAACAGATCTTCGTGGCAGGAATCCAGGCCGAAATCAAAATACTGATGGAAATTTCACTCTATGTGGAATAATAGTATATCGATGTGAATTTTTACGAAATTTAATAATCGTATTGCCACTACCATTATGCACCTGAGAGAAAGGTGCCGGAGCAATCGCCCGTGAAGATTGGTTTCCCGAATCAACCACTTGCAGCACCCGCCTACCATTGGTTCACACTGCCGTAGCAGGACCTGGGGGGCCAGAACTGGTCCTGCCCGAGGTAAAGACTGGTACGGTTGCTCAAAGTAGGTAATCATTGACTAATATGCCCTTACCCAACTATAACAAGTAATACACCCGTGAATGAGCAACCTGCACGGTGTGTGGCCATCAAATTCGAATCATGTTCGACTGCAAGACATGCTGTTAGTTATAACAAAGCAAGGTTAATATACATAACACAATACAACCTAGGTTATTGAGTATAAAGTAAGGTTAATATAAAATCACGTTATACCCCTGGCCACGTGATCTTACCTGCTATGACAGGTAAGATACTGTCTTTTCTCGTATATGAGGACGATGAGTTCCGAATGCACATAGGCAAGAACTAGGCGGTTTCCGTTAGGAAAGTGCGCTTACAGCGGACGTGAAGATACGAATGCCTTCATTTTCGGCATGATTGTATCGAATCGTTTTGTCACATAATCAGTGGATATGTGACAATAGACGAAGAGCCATGTCTTGGCCGGTTTCGGAAATATATTGGCAGTAGATGTGCGCAATATAAACGCTGCGCATGTAAGCTCGCTTTAGACATGTAACAATACAAATGCAGTCCTTTCTGATATTCTGCGCAATATAAATGTGTTGCATGTAACTGCGCATCATACACGAGTGAAAGCTATTTGGCAGAATATCGTTTTGATATATGTGGAAATAGAAGTTAGTGAGCCAAGTGATGGTCTCTACTGGAAAGACTATTGGCAGTGAATCTGGAGCACGTGACAATATGTATTCTTTCTATTTCGCTGTTTGCCGTTATCATTCACTGATGAAACTGCAAAGTATGTCAGTATTGGGATGAAAACTGTTCACCATATGTAAGCATACTAGTAGTCAGTTCAGACAGCATACATGAGGCCCTGATACCATATGATTGTCATGTACAATGTATGGAACTATTACGGCGTGCAATACATTATTGCAAGCTCGCCCATGCCGAGGCATATTAGAGCCTACGGTAAGATGGCTTAGTGTCAGGCTACAAAGTTTTCACTTCATTGCAGTTGGTGAACAATAGTTCGTAGGAACCCAAACTGTACATACATGGATGTAAAGAATGCAACACAATATTTAGAACGTCAGACAACACATCAATTTGAAGTGTGGTTATATATGTGATAACGAATACCATCCCCCTGTTACGGAGTGTTAGTAACTATTGTACTGATGATACAATGAGTTATATGATATTTAATCGTGATAGACAAGGCAGAATTTTCTAAATACCTTGAAGTCGATGTAATGTGTTATTACATTTGCCATGTGTCTAACAAGACCACGCGCTCATACATACTGGCGGGCGTAGATTCGCAGGTATTGATCGTTAAAACAACGTTACAGATCGCTCAGTCGAAAGAACTGTGAATTGTCATCTGATAGTGATAACAAGTACTATCTTTCGTATTTATTCATGTAAATTATTACAAAGGAGGATATGGCTGTCCTGTGCAACTTTCTGCGAATTAACAGAGCAGTGCCATGTATGATTTGGCAGTATACATTAGGATACAAAGCAACGGAACTTACGAAATAACCGAAGCGAGTCGACGGAAACTTATGTAAAGTGAAACACGTGTAGCACGAAATTAGGATATATCGCATACCGTACTACATTGCGTCCTCAATTGTAAGTCATGATAGTCATCACGCCGTATGTGTGGCACAATATGCACTATGTGGTTTTGCCACAAGTAAGCTATGTGCTTCTTTAGTCATTGTCAAGATGGCCATCTTAATTCCAATTGTTGGAAGATAAAGCCGTCTTGAGGAAAACAGAAAACACGGAAACAAATTACGGATACAGTGAAACGAAAAAAGTTCCCGTTTCGGATGTGAGAAATATTAATTAACTATCGGGTACAATAAATTGCAAGTTTGTAATATCAACAATAAATATTGAGTCGATAAACTCGCAACACAGAAAGATACAACCTTGAGAAAATAGAAACGATCCTGTCCTGGCGAGGAGGAATAAAAACTGACTAGACAATAGATAGAATGCGGGTGTATTCATGCGAGACTAATCTGGACACGGATGTGAGTGGGGTCGGCACAGCAATAAAATTTTAACCCTCCTGATTGACACAAGGCCGGAGACGTAATCCATATAGTTCAGTTGAGGGCTTCTCCTTGGCGGAAAAACCCATATACAAAATCAGTTCCAATCAGATAGAAAATGTTTGAGTTATCGCATTATGCGTAAAGTGTTTACGGACAGACAGACGGACGGACAAATGACGAGTGGTCAATCCGGACGTTGACACTATGTGTACCATACTATGGTATGGGTACACATAAAAACAAAATAATAAGCCTAATGACATAAATACAGTACAATATGAGTGTGTTAATGTGTTTGTCGATACGACACGAGTGCAAGAGCAGAAGATTAAAACGAGAGACACAGCCTCAATTCTATTCTACCCCAATGATAAAAGTGCCGTTACCTGCCGTATCGACAAACACAGTAACACATGTGGCATTCTGTGGTTATTACACACCACCTATTCTAAAATCCATTAATTGAAAAATAAAGACTTACAAAATTTATTCAGAAACAGTCAGGGCATGTTCTGTCATGTGTGATGATGCTTTTATTTTATAATTCCAGTTTCATTGTCGAGGTGAAAGTCATTTACAATGTGTGATGTCAACATCTGTCAACAGAATGCGTATTACATATGTGGGTGACACAGATTTGTAAATACGACACAGCAAGAACACATTAATTCTAGGAACAAGCATGTAACCAAGCCTAAGTTTAGTGTGGCCGTCATTTGCAGAATGAGGCCCCCAGAGGGTGAATTTAGTGATGCTATCCCGCACAGCACAATAGCATCACCAAATTCACCCTCTTAGGACCTCATTCTGCATGGCCTCATCTGCTATGGGCGACAAAGACTCAGATTGAAGTTCCCAAATGGTAAATATTGTGATGTACACCCATTGGGAACCTCGATTACTCAATGTGTCGTCTGCTAATTTTGAGATATAGAGAAACTAAACTGAGATAGCAATAGAATCTAAGTTTCTATAGAAATTTGATTCTAAAGAAATTTTCCAGAGAAGATGAGGCCTAAGCAGAATGAGGTCCAAAGAGTGTGACTTTAGTGATGGCAGCCCACTATGCGGGATAGCATAATTAAATTCACCTTCTGGGGACCTCATTCTGCAAATGACACTATAAACTCAGGCTTGACCGGTTGACCCTTACCTGGTTTTGACAAATTCTTTGTATCCTCGGTCCACAGAGATGTCTCATCAAATAAAGATGAGTTTTCAATTCCATGATTTTGTTTAGTGTAAAGTGCTCTGTCTGTAGAAGCATCTTCACAAAGGCTATTGTCTTCTGTATCACGATGTTCATCATAATCGAAACATGCATCTGTGTATCCTTGATCGCCTATCATGCACGAGTCCCCTTTCAGTTGCTTATAGTCATGCTCAGAACTTTCACTGGTCTTTTTGATATCACAATCATTTTCAGATTTTTGAATAATTTCAATACAGTCACTTGTTCGTATTTCTTGTACGTCTTCTTCCCCACTATTTAGCTGTTCATTATACTGAATGAGACTTTTTTCAACAAACTCAGTTTGTACTTCTTTAGAAGTCAACTCCACCTGAATGTCTTGAGATGACAATACTGGCACAGTCCCATCAACAAGAGTCTGACTCACATGTTTATCATTGGCATGACCTTTGCCCTTCGGTTTTCTATGTACCTTTGTGTTATATGGCCGATGACCCTTGAAAACGTTTGGTTTGCAAAGCTCCTGTGATTTCCAGTCAACATTTACTAGGTCACTGCGCTCAATAAGTTCAACGAGTTTCTCATATTCCTGCCTGATCTTACTGAACTGTTTCCGGATGAGATGACCTCTGAACCATGCCTGTAATAATATAAATATTTGATTACAATTTTACGCAGTGAAACAGGAGGCCGTTATTATTAACATATTTGCCCATTCCCTACCTAAAGTGAAAATTTAGGTAGGTATATAGCCCTATTAATTACAGTTAATGAAGCAATAAAGGAATGCAGAAAGTTGGTATGTCTATGTAATACTAAACAGCCAACGGATTTAGTCATACAAAGAGTAAAATCCAAGATTGACCCTGCCAGCCATGTTTTTAACAGAATTAAGAAAAAAAGTAAGCTCCCATCTAGAGGTCACCCCAAAGATCCATACCGGTATGATGTTTGGTGACAATCGGATGAGGGATGTGGCTTGTAGGGTGTGCTAAATGATTTAGTCATACAAAGAGTAAAATCCATCCATGTTGCCATCTTTTTAAACAGAATTCGGGAAAATTGACAAAGAGTAAATCCCAAGTTGGCCGCTGGCAGCCATGTTTTTTAACAGAAATTGGAAAAATGGTATCCTCCCATTTAGAGGTCACCCGAGGATGCATATGAAGTTTAGTGATGCTCAGATGAGGGATGTGACCTGTATTAAGATACATTCCAGAAGAATGAACCTGACTGACCCTATTCTGAACATGCGACCCTAATAATTATTTTTACCATATTTTGTTTTTTGTATTTCCATGCACCGATTTCACCAACACCACTTTACAATAACCTCATCCATAAGTTTAATCAATTGCTATTCAATTCAGTTTGTTTCCCCTAAACTACTAGTCTACAATATAATGGAAGAACACACTACATGTACCTGTATTCATTTTTCAAACAACATAATTCATACAGTATTTTGACCCTTGGATCTGCCCTGGAATGTGACACACACAATCAATTAATAGGTACAATGTGGGACTCCAAACCACCATCATCATGTGTCTTTAAATGTTTCTGTCCCCTACCTATACGTATTCAGAAATTGGTGTCTTGATGTTGCATGAAATACCATAACCCATTGTGAGTCCCTATTTGATTGAAAAAGCATGCGCACGTTGGCAGTAGTAGTCGCTATAATTTCTTGTCTTTTGAAGTCAAAGGGCGTTCTGCATAAGTAGTTTATGAGGGCAGAGGCGGATTAGTAAAATGTACCACAGGCCCGTGGGGAAAATTACTAAAATACCAATATAGACTGCATGTATACCAGTGTACACTGGTATAGTCCATATATTAGTATTCTAGTAATTTTCACCAGGGGCCTGTGAAATGTACTGGTGACAATCTAAACAATTTGATGAAGATGGCTCCTCCGTTCAGTCAATAATGATTGACAGCATAGTCAAATCAGATGGCCAGTTGAAATGCAGTTGCGTGTGTTGTGGGCGTCATTCAAGACGTATGGTACAGTAGTATGACATTTCCGAATTCCGAATAGCTTTTATTGTATCACGGGTGTCTCTTTCTTTGATAGTGTGTCAAGGCGTTTAATCATGGTGGATTATTTGAAAGTGTAAAGTGCCAGTATAAGTAGTTGATTAATCCTCGGATACATATACATTGTAGCTGTCACTTGTGGGTATTTCAATGCTTCCTCATCAATATGTACATGTATATGTTATCAACTGAGGCTCTTATTTGTAATATCACACACCGTGTCACCTAATAGAATACAGGAGAAGTCGGCCCCGCGCGAAGACGGCCCCATATGAAGACGGCCCCCAGAGAAGTCGGCCCCATATATAACAGAACCATTGTTTAAAATCATTTTTTATTTATTTTATGATATGAAACCTGATGAAACTGATAATAATAATAATAATGACAAAATAATGTAACAAATGATAATACAATTAACAATAAATAATAAATTCGAAGAAAGAATAATGAGCTAGTAACTCATTATTCTCACTAAGCAGCAATCAACAGCACTCAGAAGCTTTCTTTCGTTGTCGTGTCAGAAACTATCATTGTTTTTCATAACTGAGCAGCTGTCAGTAATGCTATTTGGTCATTGTCACATGGTTTCATGCAAAAAGACACCTGAGTGTCTTTTTGTACAATTGAGCGATCCTGGGTATATTTTTTAACAATTCCAATAATTTTGAGTATAATACTTATCAGATTACCACAACTTGTCAGCAGACGGATTCAGATCTCAATTCTCAAACACAATAGATCTTCTGACTTATTCCCATTAAAGGGTTCAATCAATCCTAATTTTATTGTGTCACCTTTTATATTTTTACAATATAATTTTGAATGTAAAACTACGCCACATCTGAACGGACACTGAGGAGTTGGAAAATAACATGAATTATAGAGGTGAACTTAAATAAAACATACCGGTAATTAAAAGATATACTGCAAAATAGCTAACTTTATTCAGCGTTGATATACATTTTCGGCGTGATAATCAGAAATTTCAAATTGACTCACCAGGCAGCTCATTTAAGGAGGTCAAGTGACCAATTTTGAACGGGAATTTCCATGCAAATCTCTGCATCAAAAGTTACAGAGTTGCAAATATTTCTGGGTGTAACTTTGTGTGGTATTGAAAACAATACATATTTATCTGGCGGGTCAACTTAGAAAATATTCCATTAGAAACACAACACTTTGTCACAAAAGGAGTGACAGTTTTGATTTGTTTGAAAGGGATTGGAGAATGGTGTAACATAGTTTTCACATGCAAATTAGCATTTCTATTTATCGAAAAACAGCTGGTTTGAGAGTAAATCATGCCATGAAACTCTACTCAGGCTATAACACCCGTAGAGATCATATTCCACCAGTACAAAACGTTGGAACTTTTTGAAGTTTTGACAGGGAACCTTATGAAGTTGAAAAAATAATGCAGGTAATAATATTACAAATGATTCGGTTGTGAATATATTTATTAGTTATTATCTATTCCTTAATAATGTACTTCACTGTGAGTGAAGGTCCTAACTCGAAATTCAACAATTTAAGTGACTTTGTGAGCGATTTTGCTTTGCGTCGCTTACAATTATGGAATTTCTCCTGGGTCATTTATTCAATGTTTATTGCGATATCGGCTCAGAAAAGTCAGAGAAAAGCGTGCAATTTTGAGTTGGGACCTTCACTGTTAGTGAAGCTGAATAGGTCACTCTCACCGGTTTTCTGTGATAAAGTTACCCAGGTTCCTGAAATTGTGATAAAGTTACCCAGGTTGGAGAAAATTGTGATAAAGTTACCCAGGTTTAGCAAATCGCACAATAAGAACTTGATTTAAAAGTGACTGAGGGAAATACTGTTCAGTTTTGGCAAGTAAAAGCCCCTATTAAGCACACATTAAGACATATTAGTACTCTAGCTCGTCATTTTTATCGCAAAAATAAAATAATTTGTTGCCAAACATGAAATATTCTTAACCTGGGTAACTTTATCACAATCCTCTCCAACCTGGGTAACTTTATCACAATTTCAGGAACCTGGGTAACTTTATCACAGAAAACCGGTGAGAGTGACCTATTCAGCATAAAGGACTGCGTTGAAGATTTAAAGGACTGCTATCAAGTTAAGAGATATATACTACTCTCAAACTAGATCATATGCCATGAATCTCTACTATGGCTGACTCCCGTAGAGATCATATTCCACCCATACAAAACCTTGGAAGTTTTGACAGGTCAAAAAAATAATGCGGGGAATATATTTCTTAGTTATTATCTGTTCCTTTATGGTACCAAATTACATTACCTTCAACACGTTGTAAAACAGCTGAGGACTGCATTAAAAGAGACACTTATTTTCGGAACGTCGAAATACCAAGCAGTACCAAACAGAACCAAGCTGAAGAAAACTAAGGCGGAAAATGACACTTAAAGCATGTTTTGTGGTGTATAATGGAGAAATAAACCATAATAATGCAACATGACGTGGTTTTATTTGACTTTTGATGACACAGCGAGCGTAAAACTAGAAAACAGTGCGGCGATCGCGAAAAACTTCAGCTTGGTATTTCGTCATTTACAGGTACTGCTTGGGTGATAGGTGATAATTAATTTTCGGGAACATATGGCACTGCGCGGTAGAGCCTTTGTTGTTGATTAATTATCGATGTGCGATCGCGGCTTACTCTGGCTTACCGAAAATATTTCAGGGACTTTTATATGACCGCTCACCGAACCGCCAAGCCAATGCAAAATGATACCCAGACCAAACCGAGGCAAAATGATACCCACCAAATATTGTCAACGTGTACCCATTAATGATCGTCCATGCAACTAATCAAACTTGTTCAATTATGTTATATTCTTGTTTCGATGTAGCATTGTGATTTAAATGGCACGAATATAAAATAAGTTAGTTGTGTGTGGAACGGTCACAATGATAATATACATGAATTACAGAGGGCAAACTGTAATATAATTTTATTCTCCATCCACATTAAATTATTATTATTTTTTTTTTTTGGGGGGGGGGGGGGGGGGTTTGACCCAGGAGGATTTAAAAGGGCCTGAGACGTCATTTTTTCTTTCTTTTTAGTGTAAACATATTTTTATTTCCAACATAACATAATATACAGATGATACAAAATTAATATGCAAAATAGAAGAGAATCAGAATCAGAATTCAATTAATCTCAAATCGTCGTACATGTTGACATAACAGAGACATATATATGTCACTCACATCAGTGCTATAATAAATAATATTTAGTAAAATGGGGGGTGGGTCACGGGTCACTCATACTGTAAACAGTTTGCATCCATAAAAAAATAAGTAAATAAACATTCAGTTACTGTGGTGATACATACTGTTTGCACCACGATACGATTATCGTCATGTCTCTATATGACAATGAACTATACATATTCACATTAAGCACATGGACATGTTTTCATTTATTTATTAAAAAATAACTATTGATAGTTTGGATTACCTCTTATTACACGGTCAAGTGCCGATCGTTCACACGTGATTAAGTGCACATACGTTCTACCCATCTTCTTCACGCCAACATCGAGAATGGACAGAACATTCTCCCATTTTGTCATATGGACTAGCTGGTCCGTTCTTTTTGGTTCAAAGATGGTGTATTCCATCTCTACTGGGTTTACCTGAAACGAGAGAATAACAGTTTTAGTGCCACCGCACACGCTGCGATTAAAATCGTAAGTGGGGAAAATCGCAGGAGGAAGCATCCAATGCGCATGCACACGACAATATCGTAGCCAAATTGTAGCAATCAAGCACTGTTTGATTTTACCAGGAAAATTGTGGCGTGACTTTGGCAACACGCGCGATCGTTGCTGTCACATGACCACTGTCGCACTGGTCATGTTGTAAATACCACGAAAATCGTAGCTGCAAAGATCGCAGCACCGTAGCGTCTGCGGGCAAGCTACGATTTCTCCACCTACGATTTCCCCCACTTACGATTTTAATTGTAGCGTCTGCGGTGGCACTTAGAAGTAAGACATGGCTAGTATATTGAAGTTCAATGTGATATATTCACAAAATAATGCACGACTGTACATGATATCGCTCTCGTTTACTAATATAATTCAATTTCATTCGAATATTCTGATACAGCCCGACTGTAAGCGGCACATTATTAACTTTAGATCTGTACATGCCCGAATATTTGATACAGCCAGGTAAGTTGTTCCAACATCTATGTTTGTCTGATAACAATGAATACTGGTAACTATCGTGTGTGGTCTGAAATATTAATGGTCTATTGAATTGAATGCATGCATTATGCAATGTATACCTTAACGGTGTGTCCCTGTTCTGCTCTGAACCATATCTGTCCGTTTTCTCTCATAATTGTCACTCTTTCACCAAGATAAACTACGTCGACGAGGTTCTGACAGACAATTGGTTTCCTGCAATTTCTAGATATAACTGATGCAAGGTGGTTACCTTCCAGGCGCCCATCAGCTAAAAAATGGAAGATGTTGTTAGTCATTTTCCTGGTTATTTCGATGCCAGTTTATTTCTTCGTAGTATGCCAAATCCAACACAATAGAGTGTCGGGCAATGATTGAATCAATAAAGGTTTATTCCCCATTCATTTTCGTGTAGTTATACACGAGAAATTTGGATACAACTTTCACATTTGCAACATCAAATAAACAATGTATCATCGTCTTTCTCTCGGATATTTTAGTTGGTCGCAGATAAAAACTGAGAGTCTGCCAAAGTCGCGCCATGCATGATGAGTGATTACAATACATCAAAGTTTAAAGCATTGAAACATATTAAGAATGTCAGATTGAACTGTATGACCGTATACTATGCGAATAGCCGTGTTTTGTTAACAATCACTGTAACAATTTTGTTTACTTAACGGTTTTAACACAAGATATTATTTTATTGGAAACATATCAACAACGAATCTACTTCTCAGTGTTCTTCGAAATGGTGCTATCTTACATACTTCTGTATATTTGCACATTTGCACATTCAATTTAGTCACTCGTGTGGAAAAGATTCTCTTTTTGTTTGTGCTGAGAGTGAATTAATGAGTGGGTCAAGTACACGAGACCAATTTTGAATGGGGATTTAGAGTTAGAGTTGCAAAACTAATACTTCTGAGTGTAGCTTGACGTGGTGTTGAAAAGTATATGTATTTATATGGCGGGTCGGCTTGGAATTTTTTTCCATTACAATGTTTTTTTTAATTTATTTACAGAGAAAATAACTTACTTGGTATCAAGTCTTTGTTGTGTCGTAAATTCCACAGCAATTGGTCGGACATAATTTGATAGAAGCGTTCGCCATATAATCTATCCATAGTGACGGTGATTATGTTTTGAAACTTTATTAGGCACTTGGGAAATGACCCGGAATGATTTTAGTGTGATGCGATATGGTCTATATAGTAAGTACCTTGGCGTCCGTTTGGCTTCCCATTACGTGATTGACGTCTTTCCTGAATACCGAATTGTTCTTCTCGCAAAGCAACACCGACAATGAAAACAATTAAAACAAGCGATGTGAGAATAGATCTCACTGGGCTTCATATCATGTTTGCATAGAAGAATCGCGGTATGCCATGAAAGGTCACGGTAACCAAACTGATATCAACTTGAATTACCGACAAACGGAGGCGTCATGTTTATTTTAGGGTATCCAATCAGAGCCTGTTGAGCATACAAGGGTTTCCGACAGGAGACGACATTAAATGAAGGCTCGTATTGCACGAAGCAGATCATTCTGTTCACTTAAACTATTGTTTAACTAAGTTTCACCATGGATAATTCATTCAAGTATGCTTTGCTTGGTAGCAGCTATATAAAACGCCTAGCAATGTATAACGACCACGACATGAATGTGATAGGTGCTCGTGGAATGATTTTCTTCAAAGGCGGTATGCGGATTGACACTCCAAGAGAAATAAAACATTATCGACACTACCTAGATTTGCTGAAGGTATGGGGGCCCAAGGTTGTGTTCCTGCAGCTAGGAGGAAACGACATTTCTCCAGATATGCCTGGCGACGAAATAGCCAAAGTTCTTCAAAGCATCGTCAACGAGATTAGAGAAACTGGGGCAATTGTTTATGTCGGAGAGATCCTGTGGCGCGGAAACACCGATAAGGTTCTGGGCCTGACACCCGAAATGTTCCAGAAAAAAAGAAAACGGATAAACGCCCTGATGAACAAATACATGGGACGCGATGTCATTCTTCTCAAAAAGATCAAGCCTGCGGATTACAGCGACGATATGATCCATCTGAAAGAACCAGCTGACGACTCCAACATTGGGATCAGAAAATATTTCTTCGCTGTGCAAAGATTGTTTTTCCGACACAACACACGCTGACCTTCGATTCGTTATATATATATATATATATATATATATACATACACATTTGTCTTTATTACATTGTTCATGTTTTGACAGGTATCAGACGCTCATAAATTACTATTTCTTTGGCTTCGGGGGTAAAAAAAAATATTTGACTCGAGTCGAGGAACATACCCGTCAAAGCTCAGAGTGATCAGAAATTGATGATTGAGGTTAGTTCAATTGTTTCTAGCCCAGAAACTCGAGTTCAAACGGACGTTTTTGTAGAAATATATATATATATTCGGCATCGTTTCTGTAAAGATCGATAACACTAAAATTAAGTGGTTATCATTAGCACTCGATTTTAGAGTTATCCACATTTAGCTGCAAGAACGTCCGTTTGAACTCGAGTCTCTGGGCTAGAAACAATTGAAATCCCAAAAATCGATATCTGATCACTCTTGAGCTTTGACGGGTAGGTTCCTCGACTCGACATGTCATGAATAACCACTGTAAATCCAAAAAACAGGAATGGTGAACGTGTACATTTTATACGAGATGGTGATCGGTGAAAACAAAAGAGCTAGTCAGTGGTCATGAATTATAGAGAAGAGTGCAGTAACACAGATCTATGTTTTGCATATATATCATTTTACAATGTTTACTTATGATTGCAATAAACTATTTGAAAATTATTTGTCTTGTGGTTAGTATTGTACTCTCCGAACCATTTCCGCATGAGAACATGCTGTATTTTAACTCAACAACCGATTTACTACTTCTTAGAAGTCCGGGGCGTGCTGAGATGTTCGCACTTGTCCAGTATGATCCATCTAAACTACCATACTGTACGAATGGACTTGTAATAATAACGGGGAAGGGGGGCGCTAATATTTTAGTGAGAATGCAGTCGAAAATGGCCAACAAAACAGGTTTTTCTCACGAATAAAGCCTGCCAAATTCCATCTGCCATGGCAGATATTAATTATCACCTATCAGCGGATAAACTAATCCATGAGACAGAAGTTTGTGTTCGCATTATACAAAACATCTAACAAAACACTCAGTATTAATTGAACCAAACTCCACCAAACTTTGTATAGTAATAGTTTGAACGTGAATACATATACCAGATACAGGATGAGGGGAGTTTAAACAAGTCGATACTACTGGACGTGATAGAAATTATTAGTCTTTTCGCGAACCAAGCAATTCAATTATCACCTATCGGTGATAAACCAAGCAGTACCTGTAAACGACGAAATACCAAGCTGAAGTTTTTCGCGATCGCCGCACTGTTTTCTAGTTTTACGCTCGCTGTGTCATCAAAAGTCAAATAAAACCACGTCATGTTGTATTATTATGGTTTATTTCTTCATTATACACCACAAAACATGCTTTAAGTGTCATTTTCCGCCTTAGTTTTCTTCTGCTTGGTTCTGCTTGGTACTGCTTGGTATTTCGTCGCACCCCTTATTTTGCGAATATGTGTACTTTTAGGTATTCACCATTAGTTTCCTTGACAATTAGAAAATGAGACATATGCAATTGAAATTTCGTCAAAATATATGGTAGTGTAGCTAGCAGTCGCGTTGTAAATACTAGTATAGAAGGCCGATGACTTCTCTGATCGAGAGGTCTAGATCTCTTGGTCACAGTCTTTAGACGCTTTGTGTGATCACCGAAGTTATTAAGCAACGTCAAGCTCGGTTAATCATTGGATGGTAGAGATGGGCGGTTTTTATTTTTTACGTTCGGTTTCGGTTTTTCTGGGAGAAAAAACCTTGGTTTCGGTTCGGATTTCGGTTTTTTTTACTAGATAGTGAAATTATACTGAAATACATACAATTTGAGTATATACTTTCAAAGTAACCGTAATTAGAGTCAATAATGTCCCAATAACGTTGAATATTTGAGGAAGGAAATGTGATCACAGGTAAACAACGGGACAAAATGCCGACGCAAACTGAATCCAACGCGATAAGATGATACAATTCGGTATTTAAAAAAATAATCACCCCATCTTCACTATTTATCCCTTTCTGACATGTTTAAAACATATTTATCATATTATATGCATTAGTATCTGAGAATTCAACTGCAAACAGCAGCAAATTCACAACTAGTGGGTGTCCTTGACCTGACTGTAACAATTCTTGACACTTGCATGCATTCAATGACTGCGGTGTGTTCGCTTTGATGTCTGTGATGTTGCGACATAGTTTACAAGCTGCACATGGCTGCAAACTTCTACCAGATTACGTCACGTCAGAATGTCCAGACGATCAAAGTGTTCATACCATTTACTTGGTTTAGTTTTCGAGTTAGCAGACGCTTCCATTTTTTTGGTTGGCGATTATCGCCTTATTTGGACTTGTGTTAGGCATTCATATAGTTAGCCGGACTCTGGCTTAAGCGACGTTTTTATGACATAATAAGCAGCGACATTTTTTGGAGTCGTCTCCAGTTAGACGCGTAAAATAACTCCAAACAGGGCTTTTTGTTAAACCCTGTTCGTTATTTTGTTCGGCCATGTTTTGAAAAAGAACAAAAACAGTCGCCTATGATATTATAACAACACATATCTGAGACGAAATGGACACATTCCGATATAATATTGATCAGAGAGGCCGATAATTTGATAACAATATGAACTAATAAGTACTTGGGGAGGTATAATAAGTCGATTTAAGTGAAAAATAAACATAAAAAAACCCATAATGTCGGTTTGAGCAGAATCGCGTCAGTCAGTTTTCGGTTTATTGTTAAAAAATAAAAACCAAAACCGAGTTGTTTTCTCGGTTAACCGCCCATCACTATTGGATGGGTGACGGCTTGGGATTCCGGGTGCTGCCAACTTTCGGTGCGACTCCCGCACTTCTCTCTCTCTCGTTCTGTTACACTGGAGGCTCGTCCGCTCCTCGGAGTCTGTGTCATGATGCGACCGCTCTGGGGGAGGACTCGGGTGAGATTCGGTGAATCTCAAAAAGAACGGGGGAGTAGTGTACATAGCAGCCGCGTTGTAAATATACGATGACTTCTCTGATCAAGAGGTCTAGATTTCTTGGTCACAGTCGTTAGACGCTTTGTGTGATCACCGAAGTTAAGCAACGTCAAGCTCGGTTAATCCTTGGAGGGGTGACGGGCTAATCCTTAGCAAATCCTTCCCATGACACAAGATCTGGAAAATTCAAATATAATATCCCCTCTGTTGGACCTTTTGGTTCGAAGAGTTTTATGTATTCCGGCATTAAATGCTGGAATAATGTTGTAAAATATTTAGATCCTTCATGTAATGAGAAACAATGGAGAGCCGACATTGTTGAAAGAATCTGGATATATATCAAACAAAGTGAGGAAAGCATTTATAAATACTTTTGAAATAAGGTTGAATTAAGCAAATCCCCCTTTGATTGATCATTTTTGGCATTTACATAGTATATATAGTTGGAAGCAATTTTCATGGTGTGGTCGAGGAGTCATGTGATCTGAAGTCAGCAGGGTCCACAATGGAATCAAATTGGCTATGCCAGCTTTTTGTGCAACCCTGTTGGCTCTAGATCTCATGAAACTTGTCCCACTCTGTGACATGTCACACTGAATCTGCTTATACTTATTTTATTACTGATTCCATTTATACTCTACAGTCACATCTAGATTCTATTTACAACCTCATATAACACATATACATATGTTACCTATTCTTACTCTGTTACAATGTTTCATGATTCAAGAGCCAATAAACTTATCTTATCTTATCTTATCTTAATGCTAGTAATGCCTAATGGCTTGGGATTCCGGGTGCTGCCAACTTTCAGTGCAACTCCCGCACTTCTCTCTCTCTCGTTCTGTTAAAGTAGTTTATAAGTGAAAACATTAAGCTCAACATGATGATGATAATTGATAATCAATCATAATGATACTATTGATACTGATACCAGGGATAGTTGACACATTGATTGACCCGGCCATTTTGAAGAAAATATTATTTTTTGGGGCATTTGACATGATTTGTTATCAGAAAACACCCTACTACTAGTAATTGGCCAAAATCCACGGAAATATGGAAGAGCAGTATATGTCTAGTATTAAACAGTGATCCGACTTGCTATGTAGTTAAAACAATACTTTCACCTGCAAACATGTTATTTGTGATGCAAACTTTTCAAAATTAGCAAGATCAAGTTCATTCAAGACATCCGCCATTTTGACGCCATCGCTTGGAGCTGGTTTAAATAAAAATTGGAATACTTAATTTTAAATTGCTGGAACGAACCGTTATTGTTTTTTTTTTTTTTAAATAGATGGATCTTTATTTAGATCATTCGATGTTAATATTTATATAATTATTGGTTCAGTTTTATGAATTACCAACGAAACGTTCCAAATTGATTCTAGTAAATATTTTTTTTATTTATAAAGCCTTTTAGGTCCAGTGTAGATTTCATATTTTTTATTATCGGGCACTTGTTAACTTCCGGTGAAACGTTTTCGTGATAAATATCTAAATTTAGAGAGAAAACATGATTAATTCAGTCATGGCATCATATTACAACTAACACTGCTTGAATTACAAAAATAATTTCTGCAGGTGAGTTGAAAAGGGAAGAATTTAGTTAAGAACTTTATACTGGTAAGCCAAATTCTCCCTCACACTCCCACTAGGCACTACCAGGTCTGGCAAATGTGAGAATACAGCTACAATAGCTGTATTCAGCTAACCTAGCTGTATTCAGCTATATATTATACTCTCAAAGCGGCTGTTTTTCGATAATAAACTAGAAGCGCTAATTTGCGCATCAAAATTAGGCTACCCTATTCTCCGGTCACCCTCAACCAAATCAAAATCGTCGCTTGTGTTCTGACAAAGTGTTGCCATTTGTCGGCACGACGATGGTGATTATGTGTGAAAACTTACTATGGCGGTCGATGTCGGTCATAACGGTTAATAATAACTCTCTTAAAAGTATGCAATGCGGAATACCTTGAAAAATACAATATTTATCACCGAAGATGGAACATCTTAATCATTCCCGGAAGTATCAATATGTCGATGCTGGTAAAACTCAGTTTGGTTGGTGCGTTAAAACAGGTAAAAAGGGGAACATCTCTAGCCAGAGTTTAACCGAGCGAGTTCCACTCACTGCTTGAGCTGATTCTCTCCAAAAATACGGAAACGCATACATGTATGTCGAATCGCGAAAATACAAATACCAATGTTATGTTTAGTAAGTTTTCACACATTATATATTTTCCCGCCAAAACAGATTGAATAGTTCTGACTCGCTAACGACCAGGACTTCATGTTTGAAATACTTCAGAAATTATATAAGTCGCATTTTCATTTCAGTTGTCCCTATGTTGTGCCATACATTTGCAATATGCCGCACAATATCTGTATATATACCGTTATGAATAGTTACCAGTATCGCTCACAAACCGCTAGTGGTATGTAATTCTAAATGCTCGACATAGGTACACCATTCTAACGCCCCCTACCGGTTTAGCATCGGGAAGAAGTAAACGAGTGTTTGGGATGAATTTGATCTTTATTTTATAAGTTAGTTAATGAATGCATTTGCAGAAAATAGTCCCCAGAATATTTACTGACATCGACCACCGTAGTAAGTTTTCACACAAAATCAGAATTGCCGTGTCGACAAAAGGCAACACTTTGTCAGAACACAAGCGACGATTTTGATTTGGTTGAGGGTGACCGGAGAATATGGTAGCCTAATTTTGATGCGCAAATTAGCGCTTCTAGTTTATTATCGAAAAACAGCCGCTCTGAGAGTATAATTTATAGCTGAATACAGCTAGGTTAGCTGAATACAGCTATTGTAGCTGTATTCTCACATTTGC
Organism: Siphonodentalium dalli; assembly: GCA_032622095.1. NCBI lineage: Eukaryota > Metazoa > Mollusca > Scaphopoda > Gadilida > Siphonodentaliidae > Siphonodentalium > Siphonodentalium dalli. The sequence continues at coordinate 225,313,204 of CP136063.1, forward strand.
CAGACCTGACTACTAGTCCCACTCCCAGTTCCATTATTATTCGGCATTATCACAATAATTCAATATCACTGACAGTGATATATGTTTCTGTATATTTCAGAGAAGGAACCAATTATGTTTATAGACGCATGTTATTGCCATCTCAAAATTTCGTCATTCACTAACATGCCCCTTCCACACATGTTTTACACTCGAATCATGCAGTAAGTGTCGGCGCACACGATCCCGATTGTCGGGACCGTGTGCGCCTAACTTTGGGGTGGTTTTTGTCGGATCCGATTTAATCGGACCGATCAAACTGAGTTTGATTTCATCATGAAAATCTGGCATGTGACGCTGGCAACGTGTTTTGCTTGTCACATGACCAAAACCTCATTCAAAATGTCGGAATAGTTAGCGGCGACCGCTATTCGAAATTAAATCAAGATTTCTGATCGATCGACAAGGAACAACGGCTGGTAGACCTGTGGACAGAAAATGAGTGCCTGTATATAATAATCGCAACAAGAGGGCAGCAGCTGTGGAAATGTCTATTATGCCAATTTACGGCTATTGCTCGTGACATCAATATATTATTAATAATAATAATATTTATTTAATCTATTATTAATAAATATTAGTCGTTAGAAATACATATTAATATAAACCACCATGACTAGCTAGATATATAAAGTTATCGGGCCCTATTTATCCGGCAGCCAGATTTAACCGGGCACAATCAGGATCGTGTGTGCCGACACTAAAAGAGTGACACCAATTTCACCCTTTGGCCCTAGTTTGGGGTAGTGCTGGTCGATATGACGATATCAGGTGTAGCCGGTTTTAAATTTGATATCATCAATAATATCATCTGAAACAAAAATATCGCAATACCGTCCAAGTTGTAACATTCTCATGTGTGTTGAAACCCATCATATGGTCCCAAGAAACAGGGAAGTTAGAGTAAGTATAATAGTCCCAAACTTCCCGGAAACATGTCGTTGAAATAGTAATTAAAACATCGGAGCATGTGCTTGTCAAGTTGGATATGCTTCGTCGGAAACATCAAAGCGCTAGCATCAGTTGGCTACATTGTGAGGTGATTGATATATTGCGCGCATACACGTGACTGGCACAATGACCTCCTTTCAAGTTGGTGCAGCTTAATTGCTCTATCAACCATAACCAGTTGCTGGAGACGGATTACCATGTTAGATTTTATATTGACCCCACAAGCTGGTTAAAATTGCGAGTAAAATGATTTTTTGGACATGTGCCACATGCCCCAATACAAAATGTGAGCGTATAACGGATCATGGAATCGCTAGCGCTTTAACAAACTAATTTCACAAACTAATTTCACATATCTATATTAATTTTCCTAGGCTAATAAAAATGCCGACGCAAATTCATTTCACTGATGCTAATTCCCAGGGCTGCTGTATATGTACATTGAAGTCTCACGATGCCACCAACAACCAATTCCCACTAATAAATAGTCTCACAAACAACTAGGCTTGCCGCGATTTTGGGAATAATCGAACAATCGTCAGTGGTGCCGATTAATCGATTTTCATTTTGAAAGTCGATTTTTTTAGTTCAAATAACAATGCATATTATACAACAACACAATTTAACTGTAATAACTCAGTTATTAAAATACAAACAAAGTTTGGCTATATGACAGTATTATGTCAGTTTTGTCCGATTACCCACAGTGGACCAGAGACGTTCAGTGACTGAGCGTTCCGTTTCTTTCATTCTAAACAACGTCACAGAGAATTTGACTCCATGGCAACGTCTCATGCAGATCACGCGATCATCATGTTGCACTGTGTGCAAGCAGGGGGTGAAAGGAGGATAACTCTATCTAGCAGTCGCTTTTAAGTTCCCTGCTATGAGGTTCCAATACAGGAAGCCTTGAGGAAGGACAACTCTAAAACCAAACAACGTAAGGATATCGTTGCGTACCACGGAGTAGGCAATAACAATAAATCTGACACCACGAGACACCAAGACTGTTTTAGAGTATGGTTCATAAAAACTATATAGATTGGAATTAACTGTCTTCCCTCTTGGGCTGACCGGCTTGTTCTCCTTGTTGTGGGAAATTAACAGATTTCCTCCTCTAAAGTCTGGTACGAGGCTGAGCTGCTCTTTATTATGATATAATAGCATATTACCACCTCTAAAATGGGAGCTGAATATGCTCCACGCTAGAGTATCAGTTGGCCCGAGTTGGGAAAACTTTTATGACTGATGTTTATCATATGATTCATATCTGTACGGGTTGTGAGGCCAACGTTTTGAAAATTGAATGCTCAATAATATTCGGGCAAATTGAATGATAGTTTATGGGTAAATTGTGGCAAATTACAGTATATTTGTTTTCATTTCACAGTCATGAATTAAAAATTTAATATATCATGCACAAAAAAAAATATCTAACCTCCCAAGTTCCCAAATGGATTCCCCCGGAGAGTCCCTCCACTGTTATGCATAAGACATCATAGTATTCAATTCATAGACATGATTGATTAGTGAAACTCGTATTCTTGAATAAGAATATTGACAATCGAATGAATTGAGAGATTCCCGACTTTGAATTAAGGCACGATCCCGAACTTCAAATTCAATTAATTCACGATCCCAAATTCACGAACAGTCTCACGAAGCACGTTCAATTTGTTTAATCAAAATGATTTCTGAATCTGCTTAGTGCTTACATAAAGTTCATAAACTACGAGTAATTATTTTGTTTTTATTGTTTAATAAGAGGCATTTGAATTTATATGGGAGCAAATTCTCAGAACTAATGCCCTTCATTTCCGATGTGCGGTGCCCGTAAAACGGGAGTTATACTTACCGTCTTACACTTACCAGACGCACCATAGTCTCTTTTTTGGCATCTATTTACTACAAATTAAATCTCTATTTGAGATTTAATTTCATGGTAGAAAAATTGATTAATCGTCGATTATAGCCACTGATTAATCGATTTTGAAAATCCAAACAAACAACCAATTCCTCACTAATAAATAAAATGGCAATTTGAAACCTAATGTGGTGCTTAATGTGTAGTGTCAAGCTCTATGGTTGAAGGGATATAACTCGAAAATATTAAACAATCTGAAAACGCACGGGGCCATGTTATATGATTATTTATATCCCTTTGTTTCAACCCATGCATATGCGGATGCTTAACTCTCAATCACTGGCTCATGTTCACTGATGTCAGTAATATGTGTGTGCTATATGTAGATATGTGAGAACTACACATTCCCCTATTAAAGGATCAAAGAAGCCGACAGGTGTTTATAAACACGCAGTTAATCCGCCTTACCTGACATCTCACACATGGCAACAATAACACATGCATGAGTATGCGTGATTGTTTGAATAATATTTATTATCAGTTATCACTGTTCACTAATTTTAACAATGTGTCATCGAAACGGTGCTTTGAACACTGCTTACAGTTTATATTATGCCTGACCAAATTAGGAGTTGAAAGTTGTTGTGTTCGCTGTCGGCAAACTGTCAGAATTTGCAGATGAGTGGTCATTATACTGTGATGTACAATCAATGTGCAATACACATTTACTAAACCTCGCATGGCCCACAAATCGTATGATATTAATACAACTTTTACAATTAAACTTATAGCATTTCGCTAAATGGTTCTATACATTGCATCTGTAACATGCTCCATCACCCATCCGACGACCTTATAATTTCATACCCCATTTTACCCCAATAAATATAGTAATAAGTACTGCTGATTTAGTCTTTAATCTATGGTTTTACCGCTATTCTCAAAGTAATTGACCAGAAAAACGGGGTGATACCCCGGTCATGACCGCGGTGATACCGGTAATAAACGGTAGCGGTATCGCGACGGTCATGGCATGGAGCTTCGGTATTGGGCGATAATAATACCGTGGTCTTTTAGCGGGCACCGCATTAATTTTATTGAATACCGCGGTGATTTTCATGGAACTCTTTTAGGGGAGGTATTTACTCACACATACTTGTTCGCGTTAACAAGCGGTATCAGTACCGCGGTATTGGAGGATACCGCGGTATAGTACCGTCATATTAACGGGGTGACACCACATTATTGGTGGTCAATTACTTTAAGTATAGCGGTAGGTACTAAATTTTACAGCTTCACAAAACTGGTATTATCTTACCCGTGTTCGCTGAAACTAGTATTTTGATAACCAGGTTTGGCTCATGTCTATGTGTATATATATATTCAATCAGAGAATAGAGATTCAAGTCAATTCGTGATTCCCACTTCTCTCTGCTGATTCGATTTGACTGTAAACCCCAGATTTGCGGAGCCCTTGTATCAATAAGACAAATATATGGACATTGTAGTCCAAGATGAAACACCTAACGGTTTTAGGTTGAATAACCGGATTATCTCAATTGTGGCTACAAGGTAATACAGAATTTCCACACTGAAGTAGCCACGAATGAGATAATCTGGGTATTAAACATTTTATTAATGCACTACCTTATAAATTCCAACGTCTGCTATAAACCAGAAGTGATCTCCGAGAGGGTAATATTATTGTTTTATCTATTATTTTGGTCAGCATTATCCATCGCCTCAGTCCAGGCGATTGCTAGAACTTTCTACGCCACAGTAATTTCCTACTATTTAATGGGGAAGCATATAATAACAACTTTGAAGAGGGTGAATTTAGTTATGCTACCCCGATCACTAAATTCACCCTCTGAGGACCTCATTCTGCTTAGTCCACATCTTCTGGGAACTATCTATAGTCTCAAATTAACATAGTTTTTAGTTACATTTTCCCTTCTGTTCAGTTTCCATATCCCCTAATTTGCAGAAGATAAAACGACAACAAGCCATATTTCCGTCTAAATCCTAAAAAGTTACCCATTATTCTGCTGTGGTTAAGGAGTTGATTATTTAGGCCATTTCTGTAACTGAGGTATAATGTATATTTAATCTTGTTTTACAGTTTGACTGCTAACAGAATGGAATCGGCTGATATCACCACGCTACTAATGTTTACCTTTTCATTCCTCATTGCTTCGTTCATTCTCACAAAAATCTACCGATTTCTGCGACTCAGGCATTATGAAGTGACTGTCAGAGATGTGAGCAAAGGTCACCGATGGATGATGATTGACATGTTCCACAAGAATACATTCTGTTCTATAAGTTACCACAGTATCGTTAATGGCGCTCAATGTGATTCGTGCGGCATTTGTGTTGATGATATCAACATGAAAGGAGCGGACAAAAAAATTCCATGTAAATGTTTATCTTTATCGGCTGCCAATCTTAAACATCACTGGAATCACGGTAACATTCCCCAAATTGATGAGTGTTCAGTGTGTTCGATTAAAGTTGACAATTCCGACAGGCTCTCTGATTATTGGTGTGCTTGGTGTCAATCTGTTGTTCACGAAAATTGTTTTGATCAAGCTGATAGCAAATGCAGTCTTGGGGAATATCGCAATGTCATCGTTCCACCGAACTGTGTAAGCTTGAAGTGGGTGAGACATGCAGGTGCTGCTGGCCGGAGACATCTTATAGTTTCTGCTGTAAAGAAACCAGATATTCAAAATTGGTCTCCTATAATTATAATTGGAAATAGGAAGAGCGGGAACAATGAAGGAGAAAATGTGCTGAGTTGCTTCAGGACTATTCTCAATCCTGCACAAGTCATTGATCTCTGTGATGTGCGGCCAGAAAGTGCGTTGGAGTGGTGCCACCTTCTCCCTGATGTTACGGTCCGAATTCTTGTCGCCGGGGGCGATGGAACAGTTGGTTGGGTTCTTAATGCTATTGAAAAACTCAAATTAAACCCGAAACCCCAAATAGGAATTATTCCCCTTGGTACAGGAAATGATCTTTCTAGAATTCTGGACTGGGGAGATGGAGTGGATACGGATGTTAATGCTCCAATCATGCTTCGTGAAGCCTGTGAAGCATATCCTGTGAAACTTGACCGCTGGAGAATCGATATCACTCACGAAAAAAGGATGCGAATTCCAATTCCAAAGAAAACTGTTATAATGAATAACTATATGTCAATTGGTGTTGATGCTTTAGTGACCTTGAACTTTCACAAACAGAGAGAGTCCCGTCCATGGTTATTTGCTAATAGACTTTTGAACAAGTTCTGCTATTTTACGTATGGGACAAAGGATATCTATGAACGCGAATGTAAGAACTTGGAAAAGAAACTCGTTGTAGAACTTGATGGAAAACGACTTGACTTGCCTGAAATTGAAGGGATTGTTCTTCTCAACATCAGTAGCTGGGGCGGGGGGTGCAAACCATGGGATTCATCAACAGATGATTTAAAACCGGCATCACATGGAGATAAACTCATAGAAGTTATGGGCTTGTATTCTTCGTTCCACATCGCTCAGCTTCAGGTTGGTCTTGCGAGTCCACTGAAGCTAGGTCAAGCGAGAGAGGTATCTATAACTCTGAGAGGAGGCAATGCCCCGATGCAAATCGACGGAGAGCCGTGGGAACAGCATTCAGCAAACATAACCGTCTCGCATTTTGGTCAAGCTGACATGTTGTCACGAGTTAGACATCAGCAGTCAGACTGATCAGAAAGTTCCCACCTGCCAATGCTTTTTAATAACAGATATTTATAATGTTCTATATATAGAGGATATGAAATGAGTGTTTCTCTCATATGATATTTATGAAACGAGTCTAAGAATTTTCAGTTTTCTCGAGCCTCCGGCGAGAGAAAACTGAAAATTCGTGACGAGTTTCATAAATATCATATGAGAGAAACATGAATTACATATTCTATTTATCATATGACACCTATAAATTGATTATGATGTCCAAAACGCACACAAATCACTAAATAGCTATATGACATCGGCAGCAAAAGGTTAATGTGACGTCATTTCATTGCACCGGAAGCCCAATTACACCTGGTGAACTAGCAGAAATAATATGCACGGGAAGATATAGTGCGCTATTCTGTTCTCAGTTTGTGACATTATATCGTATGTTTATTAGATAAATACGAATTACATATTCTATTTATCGTATAACAACGTCCAAAAACTATATATTTCAAGATTATAATTGCGAGAATTTCGGCATCGCGTTGATTGATGCGCACGAATTTGACCTGCATTTAGTTAGAGATGCGGCTCGGCTCAGGCTGCCATTCAGCCAATCAGAACACACTTTTTGTCAACAAACCAATCAAATTATCGGAAGGTGATATGAACTAGTAGTTCATATGAAATTGATTTATGACATACTTTCCAACGTAAATAATGATTGAGTCATATGATAAATAGTAATACGGTACCTGTATTTCATTAGGCATCACCAATATTACAGCCCTGTTAATTAACATCGGTTATTGGCAGAATGAGATCCCCAGAGGGGGAATTTGGTGATGCGCCTTATTTATGCTCAAAGTTGCCAAGCTAACTCTTAACTAATTAAATTATTAACTCTACTTAATTAAAGAGCACACATGTCAGTGTTTATAAACAGGAAAGAGCCTAGCTCTAATGTTGAAATTGACATGCTGTGACTCAACCATAGAATTATCAATTGATCACGTGCCGTCATAAATTCGTCGTTTTTGATTGGCTAGTGGACAAATGTGCATGCATGCCTGATATTTTATAGGCAAGCATATAATATAATGAAGTATGGTTCAGATCTCTGACATATTTTGATTGAAATTAAATAGAAAACAAAGATACGGGAATGAGTGATGATCTAGGCATTTTTTGGGGCCTCATATACAAATTTTAGATGTTATAATTATCAAATTTGATGTACCAGTAGAATTATGCGTTTATGTTAAAATTTTGATTCAAATTTGGAGGCTGATCCTTTTTTCTTTATGAAGAATTTCGGAATCTCAAGAGTTCTGAGATCTAAAGATGCAGATACATGTATATATAATATTTTATATTTAAGTCATTATTACTATGCTATACATGTAGCTGTGGTCTACTGGTGTAGGGTTCACTCTGTCATCGGTGGCCAATGGACAATTTCTTTTGGAAAATGGCCAAAGGAAATTTCATTGGTTAAAACTTTTTGGTCAAAAAGGTTCAAGGCTATAGTCTGAAAATCACCTCTCAAATTATCACCAGATCAATGGTCAATGTAAAAAAATTTATCACCAAATCTCCATACGGTCTATGTAAAAATAATTATCACCAGATCTCCATACAGCCAATATAAAAAAAATTGCTAGATTTACATCCCTCCCCGACCCTATTTATAGCCCCTCAAATTTTTTTTTATTTGGATATCTTTTATGTAAACTTTTTTCTCATGCCTTAACCATCAAATTACATTTCAATGATGCATTAATCAGTCTATTTTTACTATATAAGATAGGACACTGCTTCTATATCTATAACTGTCCTTGACCAGTTAGGAAGAATAAAATATAAAAAATAAAATTTGCCCTCCCGCCCCATTTTTCTGAAAATTTGGATGTATTAATCTAGCAATTTATTTATATTGGCCTAAAATATTTCTGGACAGCATGAACCGTGTAATGGAGCCATCATAAAAATTCTAACTGTTGGTATGCATCTATTATTTTAAAGACATCCCACATTATAGACCAGTCTTCTCAGTCTACAACAGCTTGGGGTATCGGTTGGGATGATGCTGTTTTTGGACCGAGTCCCACCCTGTTGCTCTTCTATAACAGACGTTCATTCAAATGTATACGTGGCGCCAGGACATTCACATATACCCCTCAATGTGATTGATCATCTGACATGTCTGCGATTAATCTTTCTTCAAAATGATATATCATCTACCATGATAGAAAAAGGTATAGTAATGATACGATTGTTTAATATATTGTTTACATGCATTTTCTGACTGTGCGACAAATCAAAATTTTCTGGAAAACTGAGCTTTGTTTACTTATAAATCTCGTTTCTTTGACATTTAACCTCTGATATATGCATGTTTGATATCATCATGCTTGGGGAAAAGCTGCCCTCTATGTTCATATACGCAAACCTTCCATTTGACCTAATCTGAAGACATACAAGCAATATAACTCCTGCCCACGATTCTGGGCGTAACGTCCGTTATAGAGGAGGAATGTCGTTGGACTCGGTCCAAAAACAGCATCATCCCAACCGATATCCCAAGCTCTTGTGAACTGAGAAGACTGGGTTTACCCACATTATAGGTTCAATGTACAGCATTTACATGTCCAGTCTCATCATTCCTTTATTTTATTAAAAGCCATAACCTGAATATTTAGAGGATATTATTTGGTTGGTTTGATATTAGGCCCGATATATCAGCCCGAGGTAACCTCATATCATCCGAAGGTCGGAGACTGATATGAGGTTACCAAGGGCTGATATCAGGTCTATAATATCAAACCAACCAAGTAATATCCTATTTATTAATGAAATTGCCTCTTAGTTACTGACAGCTCTTTCATATGAGTGACATCACAAAAATAGATATCTACACGTTATTTAGCCGTGTGAAGTAGATTTATGTCGTAAAACCATATTACTGGGATATGTAATGTCGTAAATTTATATTGGTGATGTCGCAAAATGATATTACTTGATTTAATGTCAAATTAAAGCGATATTCACATAGTTTGATAACAGGCCGTTCTGGACAAAAATGTGATAATAAACACTGGTAAGATCATCTGAATGTAGCTTCCATCATGAAAATTGTCCCACCAATTATTTATATATTCAATTATTATATTAATTTATTACACACCTATATCTGATTTATAAGGATTTCTCAGTGAACTAAAAGTGGTAATGTCACACCTGTGAATTACAACCGCAAATTTTGACAATCAAGTGGAATCATTACATCATATTTACACTCACACATGCATTTGCGCTGTGGAACATGAATGTAGGATTTTGGTTGGTCAGAATTACTTCACAAGACGTCGTGCGCTGTCCCCAACTTGTATCCATTTTTGTGTAGACGCAACTTGCATCAAGTCACGAAAATACCTTTGGAAATGGGTGCTTAATGCTCTTCTAATCTGGCAGTTGACTCGGTTGAGTGTAAATATAAGTAATGGATGTTGATTTTGTTGCGTTCCATAGAGTATGGGTGCTAGTTGGTCTGACATTTTATGTGTGGAATGCTAAAGCATTCCACAACAAATGTCAGACCAACTTGCATCCATACTCTATAGAATGCAAGAAAATCAACATCCATTTCTTAAACAAATATTCAAACGACGTGTTCGTCCACGCAACAGAATGATGGGGCTCAGCTGTTCAGGGACTAATTATCCACATGTTACAGTAATGCCCTAAATAATCGACTCATTCACCACAGTAGAATTATGGGTAACTTTTCAGGATTTAGTATGAGATATGGCTTGTTGCCATTCATCGGAAAGCTCTCATTGAGAGCTTTCCGATGAATGGCAACAAGCCATATTTCTGACTAAATCCTGAAAAATTACCCATAATTCTGCTGTGGATAAAGAGTCGATTATTTAGGGCATTATTATACCTCAGGTAACACTATTGTCGGTAAAACACAAATGGTTTGTTATAAACACACGGGCCATGAAGCCGGATTTTCTAAGCCTGGGGCTTGTTTTCAGAGGTTAAGCCTAATAAATACCACTTTAGGGGGAGTTTTCTAGTAGAACTAATTAACTGATATTTTTACCCACACAGTAAGATCCCATAAATAAATATCATACAAGCCTTGAAATCTATCATTGTTGCCATCTTGTTTGTGGCCTACCATTCATGAACAAGGTGGATTCGGTTACACCCAGTGGGTTTACCAGATCTCGCTATTAATAGTAGTGTGCAGTGTCCGGTATGGATGAATTAGCTGCTCAGGGACTAATTATCTATAAAATTAACTAATTTTAATGGTAGAAATTGTGTAATAAACAGAATAATCAATTGGTTTTGATGATTATTACTTGACATAATTCACGAGGGAAGTCGGGCCGGTAAAACCTGAATGAGCGGCATCCGGTCAATGTCATAAGACTCCAATCACACCATTGTCAGCTTTTAAAACCAGTCACAAGCGTATTCAGTTTTTAGCTCACCTGAGACAAAATCTCCGATGGAGCTATAGTCATCACTCCTCATCCGTCCGTCCATCAATCTGTCCATCTCCGGTGGAGCTATAGTCATCACTCCTTGTCCATCCGTCCGTCCTTCTGTCCATCTAGCCATCCATCCATCCTTCTGTCCATCGAGCCGTGTTTACTAATGACTACTTATGTGGCTAAGATTGTGTAAAATGGATATTTATGTGCATAACTTCCGTTGCGTGGCTAGCCACGTAACAGCTTTCAGATGGACATTCAAAAATGATCTATTTGGCCTAATCAGCTTATTTAATTTTGTAGTCACTCAAAATTTGGAAACAAAAAGTCCATAGATTTAGACATTCATGACCTGTCAATAGGAGATGTCGGACACTGACGGACATTTATGTGGCTAGCCACCCAATCACGGACCTGTCAGTTTCTCCTATTCCACTGTCCCAGTTGCTGTGTGCAAGTTTTTGAGTTTTAATCAGCTTCTTCTGCTATAATTCCAACATGTTATGAATCCATAATCTGGAGTTTTATCACTATCTACTACTTGATAGCCACATAAAATTTTATGGCTACTTGAGAAGCCACATAAAAACTAAAGCCACATTACCATTTCTAGCCACATAGGTCGGAGCCACATACATGTATCTACCCATTTGTTAGTCGAGCCGTCCGTCCATCCATCCGTCAAGAATCATCTTCTCCAGAACTTTAAGACCGAATGGGTTCATATTTGGTGTGGATGATTCCTAGCTGACTCACATTCAGATTTGTTCAAATGAGGTCACCAGACGAATAGGTTGCGAAACCAGGGCCATAACTCTATTCCTCCATAGTAATTCTTAGAACGACTTCTTAAGAACCAATGGGCCGATTTAGCTAATATTTGGTATGGAGGGTCCTTGGGTGACTGGGGTTCAGATTTGTTCAAATGGGGTCACTGGGTCAAACAAGAGCCAGGGACAAAACTCTTTAAAAAAAAAAAATGGAAATCCTTTAATTAATATTTTTTTCATTTTTAACTTTTTTTTTTTTTTTAGACACACCAAAACGCCACCGTCCCCACTCCACCCTCTGCACACACTGAAGTCAGGTCCCTACCCCTAAATGATATTGACTACTTGGCTATATTATATTTGACATGCCCTATGAGTAAATATCACAACATACTCTGCACAGCTGTGGTCATTAAAAAGTAATTTAATAGTGTCAATATCAATGTTGTACATTCTGGGAGATCCAGCAAAAACAAAGCCTGGCCTAGGCAGCATGAATGAAGTTTAACCACTGCTCCATTTGTTTGACAGCTATCTTCTATTTGTTTGACCCTGTTTACAAGTAGTGATAACCCCTATCTTGGTATTATTTGTTGTAAAGTCTTTATTTTTATGTTCATGTGTACTAATGGGGCTCCCAGTTTTAATATTTACCCAATATTTATCATTTTATTTTATAAAAAAAAGTTTCATTAATATTACATGATTGGTATGGTTATTTAAAACCTTTCATACATTTTGTCTGTTTTATCCTACTATTTTAACATTTAAATTGACTACCTGTAGAATTCAGTTCCTGATAACATACACTTTTCAGATTAAAAAAAATCTTCTCATGTATGTTATTGTAATACAATTTTTTGTCCCCCAACATGTGTACACATATGGTGAACATAATGTCAACATCTGAATATCATATCAGGTTTGCTCAAATGGGATTGGTTATTCAGGAAGGGGCAGACTTTGCAGATTTAATACTCTGCCCTCTTGAAAATTAATTGAATTAAGAAAGTGTATGTCTGTCAATGTGAACACTTTAATATCTAAGCTGTGTGTATAGATCTAACTACTTATTTTGAAGTAAATTTTACAAGCACTGACTGTTGTAGTCTTCAGAGTCCCAGTCTTCTCAGTCTTTACAGTCAGGTGAACGACCCCACAGTCATCGACTGTCATGTTTTATGAGGGGGCAGTGTCGGAGAAACAGAACATAATTTTTTTTAGGCCCGATAGTTTTAAATGTGTTCATCGCTATTCTATGCCTGATAATAATGTGTTCATCTCTATTCTATTCCTGATAATAATGTGTTCATCACTATTCTATGCATGAGCATCATGATAGTAATGTGTTCATCACTATTCTATGCATGATGGTAATGTGTTCATCACTATTCTTTGCATTCACACTTTCTGTCATTCTAAGAATTCCTTAAAGGTATGTAAGGCATTCACAATGGGTAAATGTGCAAAAAATATATAAGTCTGTAAAAACATCACTAGTAAGAAGAACATGGAGAAATAGATAAACTTTGTTCCTATATTCATTATTGATAGTACTCCTACAACAAAATTTCACATGTTGAAACCATTGTTATGTAAACAAAAACTGTAGTGATTTGTCAACAAACTGATCACATTTTAAGTTCAAACATTTTAGTCTAAATATCATTTTCAGAATAGTTTTCAATCCTTTGACCTTTTCCAATGTTTATCGTCGATATTTGATTAAACTTTGGTATCCAATTGGACTTTGATCGGTTATGCCACTGTAACAGTAATGTTTACATAACAATGGTTTCAATATGTGAAATCCTGCTATTGGAGAGTTATCAATTAATAATGAAAATAACAACAAAATCAAATCTATTTTATGTGTACTTGTTAACGATATGTTTCACTGACATTTATAAATTTATGCTATTTCGCATGAACAAATTTCGAAGGCCTTGGGTCCTTTTAAATATTTTTACTAATATTTGTAGTTCAATAAAAACAGATTGAATATCAATGTGACACACTATTTCCACTTTTTTTGTTTATGTTATAATTTTACGAACTCCTATTGCCTCATCTTTTGCCATAAATATTATGATGTAAGAATAGTTATCCTCGGTAATGAATTAAGTGCCATAAATTATCAGCCAATAATATGCTTGCACAGTTCTGTGATTCTCAGACACTTGCAAATGATGCCTAAAATTATCCCTTGAGAGTAAACTTCTTATCTTGTGAGTTGATTTTATTTTATTTTGAAGCATTAGCCAAGCCTGCAAATAGCATGTTTGTCATTTTCAGAATGAGGTCCCCAGAGGTTGAATTTGGTGACGTTATCCCGCACAGCTGGCTAGCATCACCATATTTACCCTCTATGCGATGGCGCTATCTGTATGGATCTCATCAAGCTCATTGTGTGTCCTATTGCAGACTGGAGGAGACAGGTTACTACGTTTTCAGATTTTTATAGTTTTGGACCAGGAACCAGTCTATTCAACAAGAGACATTGAGTGCGCGCATATAAACAGACATGAGTGTCATACAAACAATGACAGACGACAGCTAGATAGCAATTTTCATTCACTAAGCATATATATTAACTTTGAGATGAATATCTGTTATTAAAATGTGATTTTAATTCCATGAAGTAGAAACTTAGACATTTGTTGCCGAATTTTGCGCATTAGACTGGTTCTTGCCCCAATCGAACCAGCCGCCTGATTGGTAGTAACATGACCCTTTCTGCTGCACTGTCAGGTGACGCCATGTAATAATGGTACACCATGTACCAGTACAGTAATGCCCTAAGTAATCGACCCCTTAACCACAGCAGAATTATGGGTAACTTTTCAGGATTTAGTCGGAAATATGGCTTGTTGCCATTCATCGGAAAGCTCTCCCTGAGAGCTTTCCGATGAATGGCAACAAGCTTTCCGATGAATGGCAACAAGCCATATTTCCGACTAAATCCTGAAAAGTTACCCATAATTCTGCTGTGGTTGAGGGGTCGATTACTTAGGGCATTACTGTATACCATTCAACTGATCAGAATTCCGACTTTATTTATTAAGAAATTACATAGAATATGTAGAATATTTGAATTTTAGTTATGACCATTGTGTTGTTTGATTGTTGTCATCTAGTTATTGATTGTTTTACTTGTTGTCCAAGTTTCCTTCGACATAAACCAGCTTGTGAAATCGGTTGGGAAAATTCTGTTTTATGTCACAAAGTCCTATTTGTCTTTCTATTTCAGTGTTTAGCATTGTTGACCTACTCACCTAAAATCCCCAATAACTAATAAAATGTCACAATGGAACTTATTTGGCCTCACGAAGTGACAGAATGACAAACCAAGGTTACTCGTAATTAAGCAGTATATTCTATGCACAATTTAACATGAAAGTTTATTATAATTCTTCATTATGACCATAAGATGTCACTCTTTCCAATATATATGGCATCGTATATTGATTTGTATGGTAAAAGTCCCGCCACTGGATCTTGGCGTAAAGTCTGCAATATAAAGATACATGTATACACATGGGACTTAAACGTAAAACAGCATTTTCCCTATTAATTTCACTAGCTGGTTTACACCAAAAGAAACTTCAACTGATCTACTTGCTGTTTAATAGTTTTATATATATGTTGGGATATAAGATTTTGTGAAACGAGTTTGATAAATTTGATTCACAATGAGTCGTAGATGAGTTGTGAATCAAATTTATCAAATGAGTTTCATAAAATATTATATCCCAACATAACGAGTTGAAGATCTTGTATATCACATGAAAAAACTAGAGCTTTATGCCTTTTTAACAAATCAAAATCCTTAACAGAAACTTATAAATGCACACATTTCCATTGTTGGCCGCAACGCTTCACAACTGTATAATACAGTATTTCGCGTTCGAGCTGCTAATGGAAAATATAGTCCCCCAATTTGCCTCTTTGTTTTTGTGTCTATTTTGGTTAGTGCAACGAAGTTGGACACCAATTTAACATTAATGAACAAAGCAATCATTTTGCATTGTCTGGTGTTGGTGCCATGTGTGGCTTTACGAAATGGTATTAATCCGCCTGATTCAATGTTTTAGTCATTTGTTGGCGAGAAGCCCATGCTTATTTGCCACTAGTGAGAGATAAGAAAATATCTAATGGCCTTTTTAATGATATAATAGGGGTTTCATGTGATATATATATATATAATTTGTAGGATTATTTATATTCAAACTTTATCTCAGTTGTCTGACATCTCAATGTGCCATTCCGATAGTAACCTGTTTTTATGGTGATTTATTGGAAAAATCGCAGTTAAATAAATAAAAGGGATATAGAGGTTTTCTCTTTCACACTTGCTCGTCTATGTGACCTATTCACTTGCGTTAAGAAGATTTTTTTTAATCCTGGCGAATCAGTAGAGTTATCCTTTACTATAGTTATAATACAAAATATTTATGTTGAAATTTGATACAATTATTGGGGAAATAAAATGAAAGAATACAGGAAATATAATTCTCTATTCTGTGGATGGTGAAGTGAACAGGCATTTATCAGCTGCTGGCTTTGATATGGTCTCTTTGAAAAGCCGGCGAAAATCCTATCGGATGTACGATTCTAGATCTCTCTATTAAAATTAGTTTCTGTATTGAAGGCATTCCCTCCATTTCATTGAAGAGTGGTGCAGACTACACATGATTTCATTGGTTAATGACGTTATAGATCACTTCAAGGCAGAATCCAACCTCTATAAAAAGCTAATATATCATCGATAGAAGCTGTTCAGTGGTTGGTTATATTTAAATACTCTATACATCCGTCAGTAAGCCTGTGGGGGGGGGGGGGGGGGGCAGTGCACGTTTTTGCTCAAAAAGTGGGTACTGGGCTTACTCATGAGGACCCCCTTGTTCGAAAATTCAGTTAGCCTTCAGGTGCCGACCTACCATCATATTTTATACCAATACCATATTTTTGTATTGAATAAAGATAATAATGTGTTTTATTTATATTATTAAGATAAATTTTGGGATTAATTTGTAAACAAAATAGGGTTGTATGATGAGTTCACAAGTTAATTTAGTTACACTAATGCTTATAAATCAAGCTTATTCTTATAAAAACACAACAGTGAGATGCAGGTGAACATACATCACTCTTCTGCATTATCAAAGGATCCTACAAAAACACCAAGTGATTACTCAACATCCCATTGGATTTACTCTGATAGCGGTGTGAACAGTAAGTGACACATCCATTGATTTTATTTATTTGATACATCTTTGATTGATCCACCAACTAAGAATAGAATAAGATGTGTATAATTCACAAGAACACAAGTGTATACTATTATACATCTTTATTTTTTAAGAAAAACAACTGGAAAAAATAAAAGTACAGATGTGATTGGGTATCTTTTCCTATTCTACAGGATAGAAAAAGCATGATTGCATTCACCTTCCAAATGCTCAAAAATGGGGGTGGGCTTATCTGCGAGGACCACCCCATCTTTTATTTAGGGTAAAAAACCCAGACTGGGCTTATCTTCGAGGATGGGCTTACTGACGGGTGTATACAGTACCGAGATCAGAGGTCAATGATATGTTGACAATTTTCCCAGGCATTGTCAAACACATTTAATGTTTTTATCAGTCAACGATATTCATGACTGATTATTCCTTCACATCTTGTTGTTTTTATATTTACTTCTAAATACTACGATTCTCACAAAAATTTACTCTGCCAGGAATGTACTCCATATTTGAAAATGGATTATTGCATCATGTTGGGAATGCTGCATCATCGCAGAAATTAATTTGAAAAGAGAGATCTAGAGACGTACGTCCGATTGGATTTTCGTAGGCTTTTCAAAGAGACTGTCTTTGATACATCGATTGAAGAGAACATTTATCACCGTAATTGGCGAATTTCTTTGGAAACCTGTATAATAAAAAGAATATCTTGTGTTATTTAACCTCTGAAGGTGATTATTCATCTGACATGTCTGCGATTAATCTGTCTTCAGTTTTAATGGATGCGACTATTTTAACAGCAATACCCATTGCGAGAGCCATCCGTATCTTTAACCCTTTGATTACTCAGTGGAGTCTTCTTTCGGTTCTAAAAGTCTAATCTTAAAGATGGATTATCCGAATTAACGCTCCCAAATTACTATTTATTTGGCTTCGGGGATAACAAATATTTGATTCGAGTCAAGGAACCCATCCATCAAAGCTCAGAGTGATCAGATATCGATTTTTTTTTTTTTATTTATCGAGATGTGCAATTATTTGTGGCCCAGAAAATAGTTGTCAAACCGAAAGTCTCGGACAAAATTGCGGATGAAGATGGAGAACTCTAAAATCAAGTGGTAATACGGCCAAATTTTGTGATACTCAAGTGATAATATGGCCATATTTCGTTGAACAAAATGTTGATAAATAACACATTTTGGGAAATTAGATACCATAGTTGACTGGTTAGCATTATTTTGTTGCAATTAATCAATTCTGATAACTAAAGTGTATTTTGAAGAAATTTTGTTCTCTCTTGATGATATGGGGACCGTCTGATCCGATTGAGTACCTTTAATGTATAGGTCTATACAGGCAGAAAGAAAATATTAATCCTTTCCTTAACCCTTTCAGTGCCAATTCCAATTTTTGTATCAACCCATATTTCCTTCATCATTTTTCAAATTTATTGATTATAATAATGTGATACATTGATGGAAAGAGCTCTAAGGGCTCTTTCCATCAATGTATCACATTATTATAATCAATAAATTTGAAAAATGATCAGGGAAATATGGGTTGATACAAAAATCGGACTTGGCACTGAAAGGGTTAACTACTACTAGTAAAACTGTAAGTACTAATTGACTAGTTCCCTTATGAAATATTCAGATAGGTCATTTGTTGAACTTATTATCTGAACATTTCCCATCAATGAATAGGGCTCCTTCTACACTTTCTATCATCTGTCGTCGGCTTATATTTTATGAACATTCCTCCAAATGAATAATAGACCATTCTGATGTATATTTTTATGAATGAATGAGAGGATCCATTTAGCATAGAAAGGGTTAAGACTGTTTGTTGAACAACATCCCTATTAATGAATCAATGGGAATCAAATAACAACTCATCAGCGGCAAGACTGGAAATAACCATCTGGCCATAAAGCTCAAATGACCAGTGCATGTTTGCTTGTACCTGTCATTATGACCGGTGATCATTTATGTATTATGCACAGATAAACTTTTGCAATATTTTGTTGTTTCAACATGTGTAAGACAATAAATTTGTTACTTGTAAACAAACTAATTATTTTCAATGCTTTGATAATATGTATATTTGCTTATACATGTTGCTTGTGTATCCAAAAATGAAAACAGACAACATTGCACTCTTTATTAATGTTTATCATTTTCAACAAAATGCCTGCTTCTGCATGGTATATGTATGTTAGGCGGTATCCAACAAAGCTGAGAGAAATTGACTTTTTTTTGCAAAGTTTTACGCAACTACAGTAATGCCCTAAATAATTGACTCCTTGACCACAGTAGAATTATGGGTAATTTTTCAGGATTTAGTCGGAAATATGGCTTGTTGCCATTCATCGATAAGCCATATTTCCGACTAAATACTGAAAAGTTAACCATATTTCTGCTGTGGTTAAGGAGTCGAATAAATGGGCATTACTGTACATGTAATTGATTTATTAAATACCTATAAAATTGTCCCGTATCAGATATCATACTTTCTGAAAATTTATATGACTGGCACAAAATTATGACTGACCATCACAAACCATTTGGTGCCCGTCATTTTGACAAGTAACAAAATCACCCCTGGTCAACTGGTCCTGGTAATATGCTATGATGCTGGTGGTCCTGCTGAATCGCTATGATGCGGGTAGGGAAAACTGATGCCATTACGAAAAAGTACCGTTATTTCTTCTAATTTTGTCATTTTCACGGTGTTTGGCTAATACAAGCGATTTGAGAACAAAACGAGTGTGTGTATGCAACATTGAAGAACATATATATTTTTGAAAAAATATAATAATGCCTGCGCCAGCCTGCGCTGGTGTTTCTAAAACGTCTTGATTGACCATCTTGATTATAGTCGCTTTTCAACAACTAATACAACCAGTATTAAAAATATTTCGCAATAGATGTTTTTGAATGTTTGATATGCATAATAGCTTTTTCTGGATATGTTCAGATTATCGGAACACTGCAAAAAGACAACTTATAAAAATTTTTTTTTTTAACAGATTGCCCTAACATCATCATAGCAATTCAGCAGGACCCAACTGCATCATAGCACATTAGCAGGACCACTTGACCAGGGGTGAAATTTTAAGTTATTTCCAGTCTTAATCCGAGGCGAGGGTTAAATCACTTGATCAGCGAATATCCAGTTATCCGAGGCAAGGGTTAAATTACTTGTAAAGTTTCTAAGTTATATTTAGGCAATATAAAAAGTTATTTTTTACTGATATGGTTGATCTGTTAACATATTTATTATTTCTATGTATTTTTATGTTAACTTTCTTTCAATAAAAGTTCCTTTGGAAAAATCTACTTCTGTTAGGAATTCTGGAATTCAGTGAGAGCTTTCCAATGAATGGCAAAAAACCATATTTCCGTCTAAATCCTGAAAAATTACCCATAATTCTGCTGTGGTTAAGGAGTCGATTATTTAGGGCATTACTGTATACACAAGGAAAACACACTCCATAGTTTGGATCGATAAGCCATGCCATTTTTTTGACAATGGGTCATCCCTACCATTTCGACAATACAATTACTGCTTTATATGGACGTTGCTGCAATTGTGATCACCATGGGAGTGTTTTCATTTAGTGTATGGTCCATATATTGCTGTCGGTGCAGTGTATTCTCGGATAGGAGGGCAGAAAAAAAAAAAGACACGAGAGGTACACCATGGGAATTGTGCATCTGTTACTTAGTACCATGGGAACCTGTGCATCTCTTACTTAGTACCATGGGAACCTGTGCATCTCTTACTTAGTACCATGGGAACCTGTGCATCTCTGACTTAGTACCATGGGAACCTGTGCATCTCTTACTTAGTACCATGGGAACCTGTGTGTCTGTTACTTAGTACCATGGGAACCTGTGCATCTGTTACTTAGTACCATGGGAACCTGTGCATCTCTTACTTAGTACCATGGGAACCTGTGCATCTCTGACTTAGTACCATGGGAACCTGTGCATCTCTTACTTAGTACCATGGGAACCTGTGTGTCTGTTACTTAGTACCATGGGAACCTGTGCATCTCTTACTTAGTACCATGGGAACCTGTGCATCTCTTACTTAGTACCGTGGGAACCTGTACATCTGTTACTTATTACCATGGGAACCTGTGCATCTCTGACTTAGTACCATGGGAACCTGTGCATCTCTTACTTAGTACCATAGGAACCTGTGCATCTCTGACTTAGTACCATGTGAACCTGTGCATCTCTGAGTTAGTACCATGGGAACCTGTGCATCTCTTACTTAGTACCATAGGAACCTGTGCATCTCTGACTTAGTACCATGTGAACCTGTGCATCTCTGAGTTAGTACCATGGGAACCTGTGCATCTCTTACTTAGTACCGTGGGAACCTGTACATCTGTTACTTATTACCATGGGAACCTGTGCATCTGTTACTTAGTTCCTGGGAACCTGTGTGTCTGTTACTTAGTACCATGGGAACCTGTGCATCTGTTACTTAGTACTGTGGGAACCTGTGCATCTGTTACTTACTACCGTGGGAACCTGTGTGTCTGTTACTTAGTACCATGGGAACCTGTGTGTCTGTTACCTAGGACCATGGGAACCTGTGCATCTGATACTTAGTACCATGGGAACCTGTGCATCTGATACTCAGTACCATGGGAACCTGTGCATCTGATACTTAGTACCATGGGAACATGTGCATCTGATACTTAGTTCCATGGGAACCTGTGCATCTGATACTTAGTACCATGGGAACTTGTGCATCTGATACTTAGTACCATGGGAACCTTGCATCTGTTACTTAGTACCATGGGAATCTGTGCACCTGTTACTTAGTACCATGGGAACCTGTGCATATGTTACTTAGTACCATGGAACCTGTGCGTCTGTTACTTATTACCATGTGAACCTGTGCATCTCTTACTTAGTACCATGTGAACCTGTGCATCTCTTACTTAGTACCATGTGAACCTGTGCATCTCTTACTTAGTACCATGTGAACCTGTGCATCTGTGTCTGACTGTTTTAGTGGAGTAATTACAGGTACATGTGTATCTCCTTTTTTTTACTTGAAATTTTTTGCAACATGCATAAATTTTTGCTGAGCTAATTGTAAGTCTACATTTATTTGTCATTTTTCTTAAAATTTGGCACAGACATAATTTTACCACTATGCGAGCCTGTGCATCTGCAGTAAACAAAATTTTTTTTTAGTGGAGTTATCCCATTTATCGCAACATGCAATTTTACTTTTTTTGTAAATATGTATGGCTACCCATAATGCAGCCCAATTGCACTGCCCCCGGGGGTATCCTTATATATAGTCCCATTCGGCAGTCTCACCTTTATTTGTGTTCGCTAATGAATGCCCTGATGAAAACACCATCAGTCGTATTCACCAGCCACATTTATGTTTTAAACTGGGGTTGAGGCTCAATAGCTAGGATATCTGTGGTTGTCTGTCGGATAGACATCACAGCAGTAAAGGATTATCTGATTAAGGGGTTTCCACGCCTGAGCTATGTCAGGAGGTGGAAATTTAGATGGACCTACTCGGAAAACTACTTAATTGTTAAGCTAGTACACGGCATGAAGGAATCTATGCTATATGAAGATCATACCAAGCATATTATATTACCAGGTAATCACAGTTCTAAAAGTGAAATTTTGGGAAAGCGTTCTCAGCAAATATACAAATTGAGTGGAAATAAATAACTGCCATAAAA
This sequence comes from Siphonodentalium dalli, assembly GCA_032622095.1. Taxonomy (NCBI): domain Eukaryota; kingdom Metazoa; phylum Mollusca; class Scaphopoda; order Gadilida; family Siphonodentaliidae; genus Siphonodentalium; species Siphonodentalium dalli. The sequence continues at coordinate 225,336,023 of CP136063.1, forward strand.
AGTAAATGATCTGAAATAAAAGGCTTGAATGGCAATTTAATTGAGTTCAATAATGCTACAAGAATCTTAATATTATGTTAGATGTGTGCTAGAAAAATGTGAACATCCATCTTGCAAGAATTGATATAAACTTTTGGGCTAAGATGAGTTTAGCCTCACTTTTAGGTCATATGTCCATAGTCAAATTCCCAGCTAACCAACTATCTCTAACTCTGTGGCCTATATACATTTGATTGCTCACAGCTTGAGAGGACTGACCTGCATACCAACATTGGCTAGTTCCCTTGATGTAACAGTTTATGGTAATGGCTTCTCACAATATTCTAGCACACATTTATAACATAATGTTGAGATTCTTGAAGCAGTATTAAACTCAATTAAATTGCCATTCGAGCCTTTACTAGTTCAGATCATGTACATTTTATTACAGCTATTCATTTCCACTAAATTTTTAGCTCAATTTTACAATGTAAAGTTTGAGCCATTGCCATGGGTTGGCGTCCGTCGTCCATGCTTGCGTGCGTGCATGCAACAACAATTTCCTTTGGCACACCCTACAGGCTGCATCCCTAATCTGATCTACACCAAACTTCATATGTAGCTTCAGGGTGACCTATAGATGGGAGCTATCACATTTTTCCGAATTTCGATGAAAAACATGGCTGCCAGAAGCCATCTTGGATTTCAAATTTAAATCCATCGGCACACCCTGCAACCCATATTTGTGGCCAGATCATTTTTAGCTCAACTTACTTTTGTAAGTTTGAGCTATTGCCATAGCTTGGCGTCCGTCGTCCGTGTGTCCGTGTGTGCGTGTGTCCGTCAACAATTTCTTTGGCGCGGGCTACAGGTCGTACCTTTGGTCTGATCTTTATGAAATTTGTCATGAATGTTGACATTGACATGTAGATGGGAACGAGTCATTTTGGGGTCATTTGGCCAAAAAACATGGCCGCTGGTGGCCATTTTGGATTTCAAAATTCAATCCATTGGCGCGGGCTACAGGTCGTACTGTTCGTCTGATCATTATGAAATTTGTCATGGATGTTAATATTGACATGTAGATGGGAACGAGTCATTTTGGGGTCGTTTGGCTAAAAAACATGGCCGCTGGCAGCCATCTTGGATTTTACTCTTTGCATGACTAAATCCTTTGGCGCAGGCTACAGGTCGTAGTTTTGATCAGAACTTCATGAAATTTGTCATGGATGTTAACAATGACATATAGATGGGAACGAGTGATTTTGGGGTTGTTCGGCTAAAAAACATGGCCGCCAGCAGCCATCATGGATTTTACTCTTTGCATGACTAAATCCTTTGGCGCGGGTTACAGGTCGTACCTATGGTCTCATCTTTATGAATTTTGTCATGAATGTTGACATTGACATGTAGATGGGAACGAGTCATTTTGGGGTCATTCGGCCAAAACACATGGCCGCTGGTGGCCATTTTGGATTTCAAAATTCAATCCATTGGCGCGGGCTACAGGCCGTGCTGTTCGTCTGATCATCATGAAATTTGTCATGGATGTTAATATTGACATGTAGATGGGAACGAGTGATTTTGGGGTCGTTCAGCCAAAAAACATGGCCGCCAGCAGCCATCTTGGATTTTACTCTTTGCATGACTAAATCCTTTGGCGCGTGTTACAGGTCGTACCTTTGGTCTGACCTTTATGAAATTTGTCATGAATATTGATATTGACATGTATATGGGAACGAGTCATTTTGGGGTCATACGGCCAAAAAACATGGCCGCTGGCAGCCATCTTGGATTTCAAATTTCAATCCATTGGCACGGGCTACAGGTCGTACTGTTTGTCTGATCATCATGATATTTATCATGGATGTTAATATTAACATGTAGATGGGAACGAGTCATTTTGGGGTCGTTTGGCTAAAAAACATGTCCGCCAGCAGCCATATTGGATTTTACTCTTTGCATGAATAAATCCTTTGGTGCGGGCTACAGGTCGTAGCTTTGGTCGGAACTTCAAGAAATTTGTCATGTATGTTAACAGTGACATGTAGATGGGAAACGAGTCATTTTGGGGTCGTTCAGCAGAAAAACATGGCCGCCAGCAGCCATCTTGGATTTTACTCTTTGCATGACTAAATCCATTGGCACAGGCTACAGGTCATACCTTTGATCAGATCATTATGAGATTTGTAAAGGCTGTAGATGGGAACAAGTCATTTTGGGGTAATTCGGAAAAAAAACATGGCTGCCGGTGGCCATTTTAGAATTTACTCTTTGCATCAATAAATCCTTTGTCACACCATAATCACCACATCCCTGATCCGATCATTATGAAACCTGTTATGAATGTTGATATTGACATGAACATCTAGTCTTACTTAGACATTTCAATTAGCACTTTTCCTATTCCTCCATTTACTGTCGACCATTAAATTATTCCCCTACCTAAGTTGAGCTACAGTGTCATTGACACTTTCATTTAATTTTGCAGGCACGATTGTGATCACCTGTAGATGGGAGCTATTCCACTTCCCTCATCCGATCATCACCAAACTTCATATGGACCTTCGGGGTGACCTCTAGATGGGAGTCTCCTATTTTGACTGAACTTTATAGAAAAACATGGCCACCAGCGACCATCTTGAAATTTACTCTTTGTATGACTAAATCCTTCGGCACACTCTGCAGGCCACATCTCTCATCTGATTGTCACAAAACTGCATGTGGATCTTCGGGGTGACCTCTAGATGGGAGCTTCCTATTTTGACCGAAAAAAAATTTAAAACATGGCTGCCAGCAGCCATCTTGGATTTCAAATTTGAATCCATCGGCACACACCGCAGCCCGGATTTATTGGAGAATTGATTTGAAAATTTACAGGAATGTTTAGAATCACCTCTAAATGAGTGCTATCAAATTTGAACAATTTTCGATGAAATCATGGCTGCTGGCAGCCATCTTGGATTTTACTCTTTGCATGACTAAATCCTTTGGCACACCCTACAGACCACCCTCTCATCTGATGATCACCAAACTTCATTTTATCTTTGGGGTGACCTCTAGATGGGAGCCTCCTATTTTGACCAATATTTGTTGAAAAACATGGCCGCCATCTTGGAATTTACTCTTTGTGTGACTGAATCCTTTGGCGCCCGCTACAGAACACATCCCTCATCCGATCATCACCAAACTTCATATGGATCCTCGGGGTGACCTCTAGTTGATGAAAAATATGGCTGCCAGTAGCCATCTTGTTTTAAAAGTTTACCTTAAACCATTGTTCACTTCTGTCCACCCACAGTGTTGACTGTAACACATGAAGTAATCCCCTCTCCAATTTGAGCTACAGTGTCATTGACACTTTCATATATGTATTCATATGTATACCCATACCATAGTATGTTACACATGGTGTCGACATCCGGATTGACCACTCTGTCTGTTTTATGTCCATAAACTTTACACATGGTGAGATAACTGAAACATTTTCTATCCGATCAGAACCAAATGCAGATCAAGTTCGAATATGGGTTTGATCCAAATTTTTTTAATGGAGTTATCACGTGTTATGCCCTTTTTCCGAAGCAAATTCACTCTTTAAAATTTTTTTTTTAGAGTGAATTTCTTGCTCAATTTAACCCAAAAAAAAACTATCATAATTTTGTTTTTAAATACTAGTAATTAAAAAAAAATTGCTCAATTTTGTTTTCACGACTGATGCAGCATTACAGATCATGTACCAGTGCCATGAGTGCATTCTCTTATTTATGTGAGTCTCCCTATTTGACCCATAAATTCTAATAATCTGTTATTATGTACATTTGTTTATAATAGTATATAAAAGTATACTCTATAATTCAACATCAAAACTCTAAATTTGATTCCGATATAGTAATTTACTATCGCCAAGGGATGGGTTAAACATCTGCCAATCATGATCGGCTTTTTTTCTGAATACTGTCTGTGCCTTTAAAGGCCCACTTAAATTTTGAATTCCCAGATCACATTATATACGACATACTCTTACTCTATATATACTGTGCATGGAGTTATGGATCTACAATGGAGAGTAAATTCTGTACTGTGCAGATAGCTTCTACTGTTAATTAGGCTCAACACAGGAGAAAACACTTACCACATTTTTGAAAGAAATATGTTTGTTTATTTATTTAATGGCAATTTCTTAATTTATTTACAAGCATCGGTATGGTATGCTTAACCCTTTCAGTGCCAGGGTCCGATCTTATCGGCCCTAATTTACGGTCTGTAAAATCGGCCCTAAAAAAAATAAAAAATAAATATTTGGGTATGCTTAAGCATGCTATAGCAAATTTAAAAACAAACTGGATAAAACCTTAGGGGCATGTTATAACTCAAAACTATCACCAAGTATTCATAGTAATAATTTTTATGCCCATGAAAAACGTAAGATTCCCTGGCACTAAACCTACAAAATAAGTCTGTTAAAGAATATAAGAACAAATTATTAAAATTGTAAAAAATTGTAAAAAATAATAACAAATGATGAAAAATTGTTAGGCCAATGCATTCTCTTATGGTCGACTCGCATATATAAGAGAATGCATTGGCACAGGGTATATGGGTTGATACAAAAATATCGGACCTGGCACTGAAAGGGTTAAATAACTCCTCAGGGTAGCATTTCAATCAGCCCTCAAGGCAAGCATGGAGGGGTAACTCACATTTAATGTTCACCAACTTGAAGGACAGTGAAAGAAAGAAGTGATTTATTCCACTGAGCCCGTGCCACATACCTTTAAATATATATATATATAACAAATGATGAAAAGTGGATGTGGTAGCCCAGTGGGTAGAGTGTCGTACTTGTAATGGTGTTAATGCACCGGCGTGAGTTCGCGCCTCGCTCGGTGGACTATTGTCTCCACAGCAGTGGCTTGGCCGAATTGAGCAGTGTCTGTGCTATATATAGCCACACGCTGTTTCAAATCTCGCGCCAGGTTCTGACCCTTGGGCAAGGTCACTTGTACTGTGCTCGCTTCGTCGTACCTAGACGAGAAATATGTACCTGGTTGTTGGGTATCTGTAAGCCGCTCTAGTGAAGCGCCTGTAAAATGGCAGCAGGCACAAGACTCGGCATTACTCATAAAAAAACAGCTGGGGTAATAATGTAAGTGCTTAGAGCTACACCAGGGATTAAGTGCTATATAAATGATATGCATTATTATTATTATTATTATTATATATATATATATATATATATTAAGTGGGCCTTTAAAAAAAAAAATTCTGCTTGATGTAATAAATAACTTCAGATTTAGAGATAAGATATTAGACTGCCTTTAATTCAATAGCATTAAAATGAAATTTCTGTTTCGTTCAGTGTTTTGTCATTCACTTCTGATCAGTATCCTGATCTGCAATTACTTGGCAAGAAAGACAACTCTATTAGTATTGTATTGATCCATTTTCTGTTGACATGGATTCTCAAAATAATGCTGGAAAAATAATGTGGTGAAGTAATATAAAGCAGACCTATAAAATCTGGTAACATTCATGCAACTTTATAGTATATCATCTTGATTTCCACTGTTGTGTAGATGCAGATTAGTTTGAATGACTTGTAACATTGGGCTACACCTGCAAGAATATTTTTTTCATGCAGGGTACATACTGGACCAGCAGGGTACAGTCAAATCCAAAACATATTCACATATGAATTTTTTATTTCGCAGTGAATGCATGTTGATGCTTTTTTGATAATGACAATTAAAGGAATATCAAGTGCATGTAAAAATCAGATATATAGATATCAGAGAAATGGAGGCAGACCTGTTAATTGCTTCAGTGAGCGTGAAAAAATTCTAATTTCTTATCGAAATGGCTATGTATCAACGGAATGGCACATTGAGATGTCCCTCAACTCAGACCAAGCATGAAAATTTGTCACGATTTCCACCCATGTCGGGATTCGAACCCGTGCCAACCTCGGCTAGCCATGCATAGTATATCCACGAACTATAAACCAGCTCGGCTATGGGACAGACTTAATTCAATATCCCACTTCTGACACCAACCCTGTGCATTTAATTGCATATACATATCCTACTTAAGCTCACTATATCTACTATCTCCTATATATTTTGAGAATTCCGTATATAAATATATATGTGTGTATATGTGTACTTTATAGAATCGAAAACGGCTGCACTGATCGAGACCAAACTTCCCATCTAAGGGTAAAATCCCACGGGAATGGTCGTCGCGGCGTTTTGGAGAAGCTCACAGCTCCCGTTCTCCACTCTCAGTCACAAAAAACGGCATTGCGGGGGTTAATCACGTGATAATTTAATGAGCGTTTGTATATGACGCGTCGCTATAAAAGAGCGTTTGTTTACAATTCAACGCAACGTTATCGCTCAAAATTTAGCATCGAAAAAATTAATTTCTTTCATCAAAAACATAATTACGTGTTGGACTCTGTCATTTTAAGAATATATAAGTATTACACGCAGACACACGAAGTCTCAGCTTAAAATTTTTTTAAATAAGAGTTTTATCGACATAAATCGATTTGAATGGCAAATCCTATGTTAAATATTATCTTCGATACACTGCTAAAAATTCTATCTGGGAAGCAAAATGGTCAACTCAGGACGGGTCAACCGATTGAGCCCAAACTTGCTACATAGGGATACTTTTGTCCGGGAAGTGTCATGGACGGGTCAAATCGTGACACCTACCTGACCGTGACCTTCAAAATGGTCAATTCAAGGTAAAATGGGGTAAAACTGGCGGATTTCCACGAAATTTTATACCTAGGGCTACTTTTGTCCGGGGAGCATTTTGGATGGGTCAAATCATGACCAGGACCTGACCTTGACCTTCAAAATGGTTAATTCAAGGTCAAATCAGGTAAATCTTGCTGATTTCAACGAAATTTGGTGCAAATGCAGCACACGTGTCTTGGAAGCTGTTGCAATTGCTTTTTCGAACAAAGCCATGGGACGATTGCCGCCAGTGGCGGGCTAACCTGCTAGAATTATATATTTTGAGACTTCGTATATATATATATATATGTGTCCTCTATAGACTCGAAAACGCCTGGACCGATTGAGCTCAAACTTCCTATATAAGGGTAAAATCTCACAGGAAATGTCATTGAATGCGAGCCTGTGACGCGTGACCTTCAAACCCATGACCTTGAACTCATATCTCGGGATCCGCTGAGCCGATTTCCACCGAATGTGGTGTGTGGGAGTAGTTTGAGGCGCTGAACAATTTTGTCACACCCGGATGCCCGTGCGGCATGACCTTGACCTTTCAAATGACCTTGAACCCGTATCTCGGAATCCGCTGGGCCGATTTCCACCGAGTTTGGTTGAAACGGGTAGTTTGAGGCGCTGAGCAATTTCGTCACACCCAGATGCCCATGCGGCGTGACCTTGACCTTTCAAATGACCTTGAACCCGTATCTCGGAATCCACTGGGCCGATTTCCACCATTTTTGGGGTGTTGGTGTAGTTTGACCCGAGGAGTAACATGGGCCCATCCATTTGCCTGTGCGGCATGACCTTGACCTTCAAATGACCTTGAACTCATATCTCGGATGCGCTGAGCCGATTCCGGTTTCTGACGATTGCCGCCAGTGGCGGGCTAACCTGCTACTATAATATAATGTACCAGGGCTCAAAACATACAATTGTGACGGACAGACAGGTCGCTGCTTCTAGCCCTAGTAGAAATGGCATGATTCCCGCAACCATCATCACCGTCATATCCGCAACCTCCGCAATGATTCCCACAATCTTCCTCGCAACCTTCACAATCATCATCGCAACCTTGTCCATGATTCCCACAATCATCATCGCAACCTTCCACGCAATCCTCATCACAACTTTCCTCGCAAGCATCATCCCAACATTCCCCGCAATCATCCACGCAACCTTCGCTATGAATCCCGCAATCATCATCGCAACCTTCCCCACAATCATCGCAACCATCGCTATTGATTCCCGCAATCATCCTCGCAACCTTCACTATTGATTCCCGCAATCATGATCGCAATCTTAGCTATGATTCCCGCAATCATCCTTGCAACCTTCACTATTGATTCCCGCAATCATGATCGCAACCTTCGCTATGATTCCCGCAATCATCACAATCTTCTCTATGATTCCCGCAATCATCATCATCGCAACCTTCACTATGATTCCCGCAATCATCATCACTATAGAAATGTTTCTCCTGAGAATAGGGTAGAACTTTTTCTCCTGAGAATAGGGTAGAAATGTTTCTCCTGAGAATAGGGTAGAAATATTTCTCCTGAGAATAGGGTAGAATTTTTCCTGAGAATAGGGTAGAAATGATTTTGCTGAAAATATGGTATACAGGCAGCAGCTGCAGTAGGTATGGGGCCCTGCCCCCCCCCCCCATCCCATCTTGCCCTGGCCCAGTTGTGGTAAATGGGACCTCAGAAAGTGCTCATAGGCTGTTTTTCCCCCTTGCTATTTTGTGCTTCTGGCTGGCACATCCCTGATCCTAGAAGTTAGATTATAGTCATGATCTGAGAAATATTCCAATACACAGTCGATAGTATACATTTATAGGAAAAATACAAGTAAACACAGGTCAGACATGCAGCAGTTATGGAATGAATCTATATATTATATATATATTGTACATTTATATAAGTACAGATCTGTATTTATCACATAAATCTCACTATATACTCAAATTCTTAATATTTGACAAACCACTTCAATTGTGTGCACATAATTGTGGCCATATATAAGCTCTTTGTAGAATTTCCAAATAACTGCAAAAATTACTTTCCAATCAATGAAATCTTCCATAAATGTTGTCATTTTCTAAATAGATTCTCACAATTGAATTTTTTATTACAATTTTATTGTAGGTCTTTTATAAATATTATCAACCACATCCACTAACATATAATTTGGTTTCATGATTCATATCATTGGAAAATTCAACTTCAATATAGTTTACTCGGTTGATAATTTATTACATATAGAACCTGAAGTGAAAGTGACAGGGACTGCATGAAGTCCAAAACCCTCTGCCATTTCAATAAATATTACTCTTACCTAGTATAATGTGAATTCCAATCTGTGGCACTTATCATTAAAGAATATCCACAAATAAGACCATAATATAACTCCATTTTCCCCCTTCTCATGAATACAATACAACTTCTATAAACAAAGAAATAAAGATTTTACCACCGGCCATGCATAGCCTGCTTATCTCAAGTAACTGTTGGTTTAAAATTGGCGCAAATTAATTTGAATTCTCCAGCACACATCAGATCAGATTTCTCTGCAACATGTGCTATAGTTGACCACAATTTAAATGTTGTACTTTATTTCTGGTCCTATACAATCTGGAATTTTATGGGAATGCAAATGCTGTACTTAAACAATTTCTGTTGGTTTTTGTATTGCAACCTTCGCAATCATCATCGCAACCATCAACGAAACCTTCGCAATCATGATGATTGCAGCTGGCAATCATGGGAAGCTTCATATTTTCTTCTTGCAACCATGGGAATCATACACGCAACTTTGGGAATCATATCTGCAACTTTGGGAATCATGTCCACAACTTTGGGAAGCATGTCCGCAACTTTGGGAATCATATCGTAACCAGGTTATCATCGTCGCAATCATGAAAATACTTCGCAACCTAATGATTGCTGGAAGGTTGCGGGAATCACTCATTTCTACTAGGGAGGTGACAAGTAGATTCTTGTACTTATTTGTCACTGGTGTGAAATGCGACCAAGGGCGTGGAGCATGGGAGGGGCAGATATGGGCATGTGCCCCCACTCACCAAATTCTAAATAATTTGTTTTGTTTTATATTTTTTAGACTGTACTAACAAAGCCATTCTATGTTGCGCATTTTATTTCCAGTGCCTTGCGGGTACCACCAATACTAGTTAAACTCATGAAATTAGTATGGTGTGTATCGCCCTTTTCATCTGCCGGCACCCTGTATGCAACTGCATGTGCATAATCTACAGGCTTAATAGAGCAATTCTACATGTACATGGGAGGCCAAATTCACATTTAATAGCCAATTACACTTAAGCATAATGCCATTTAATACGTTGCTTAAGGGTAATGCTATTACGTCGGAGCACAATGCTATTACACTGAGAGTTTTCCGATGAATGGCAACAAGCCATATTTCCGACTAAATCCTGAAAAGTGACCCATAATTCTGCTGTGGTTAAGGAGTCAATTATTTAGAGCATTACTGTACATGTAATTGCATTATGCTTAAGTGTAATTACATTACGCTTAAGCATATTGCGTTATACTTAAGCGTAATTGGTTATTAAATGTGAATTTGGCCTCCAATACATGTATATTGAATTGAGACATCTACCGTACAGGATCCCTTTAGTCTGATTTGATTTGCTGGGATTTACCATATCTAGACTGTTGCCCACCAGTATTCATAAAGTTCTAAATGGGAAAGAATTAATTGAGTGAAATTCATGTACATTTCCAATATTTTCTATGGTTGAGGTTCTGATGAATATTTATTATTATTTTTTTCCCTCCTGCATCTACTTTTTTTCAACCTAAATGTAAACCAGGCTATAATATTGGTGTGGCCTTAAGGATATATTATCTGCTATTGTATAGGTAGTATATAGATAGATTTAATAATGGCTATAGGTAGTTAGGTACCATTTTGAAAAGATACTGTACAAGATAATTTTAGCAGATCATTTTACACCAGTTATCAATGAAGCAGTAGAAAAGCTTTTAAAGTTAATTCAACCGAGACATAATTTACCTATCTATTAAGAAGGGAACCAGGCCTGGCCTGGTAGGGAAATAGTTATTCATTGTTTAGGCCATGGTTAATTAATAATATGCCGCATTTATTTTTTTGGCAGAAAATAACACATTTGATTAATTATTGGCTCAATGCACTATTCCATAGTCCCAAAGACTGTCCCCTGTGAACATTCAGGTAGGAACATTTACTCTTAGTCCCTAAACACATGCTTCATTCACATAAAATGAATGTAAACAAGATTGGTGTTAATATTTATGTGATATTATGATTTCAGCGGATTTTGGATATATTGTTCCCCAGATTTTGCCCGACAAAATGACATCAAAAACAACTTGTCAACAATTTGTTCAAGGTTCACCTCAAAATCGAGTTTTGTGGTACAATTCTAGATATTCTGAATTGTACCACAAAAAACGTGGTTATGAATTGGTTAATATCATACTAAAGACTGATGAAAGGGACACATAATGGCTACTAGTACCTACTAATACTGAATTTTATTTAAGATCTCACAAAAACAATTCTTATCTGCAAAATATTGCCAGAGAGGCAACGAAAGGGGTCGCCCTTCAACAGTGATGTTACAGTTCAAAGAGAAGAACTGTTTGTTGGGAAATCCTACCAATCAGAGATAAAACCTGGGCTATTATATAGCAGGTTGCACGTCTGTCACTACAATTTCAACAAAAATATACAGTCGAATTACAAAAGAAATAAATACACTGCGTGTCGGCGTATATTACCAAATTTGACCACATAAACTGATTGTAGGATTCTGCTTCACGTCGTCCTGCAATGGTCTTTGTGGTCAAATTCTGATATACATGCCGATGTGCAGTGTATTTATTTCTTAAATGTACACCAATTATAATTCACTCCATTAGCTAACATCTTTATTACTGTTTTCAGGTTAAATACTCTGTCCTTATCTCAAGCCTGATTTGAAGCCTGAGAATGCTGACTATAGATCCTAGGAATTTTGGGATTAAGGATCCACCCAAGCCGACTAATGAATACTCGGAGAATATCTCAGTGAAGAACCTGCCTTTCATTGGACGCATCCATTTTGTCAAAGACATGTGTGGAATCTACGCATTAACTTTCATTCTATGCTATTGGTTGTACGGCTCACTAACTACATATTACATTGTCCTGGAGCCTCAGTACACGGATGGCAGAATATCTTGGCCATTTCTGGCATGTAAGTATTTAATAAATAGAGCATGGCTTCATTGGCTTGGAGTTGACTATGCTGGTATAGTGCCCAGTGGGGTGGGTATAGTTTACGAAGTGGAGTAAACTATTCCGTCAACAACAAAACATGCTCTATTTATTATATTTTACCGAACAATTCAAACTTGTAGCATGCATACTCCATAACTGTATTCTACAAACATGCACCAACTGCTGGACTGCTCTTATTCCCTTCATAAGACGATAAAATAAATCATGTACAACTCGCTTTACTGAGAACAAGTACATGTACACTGTATGATAATCAACTTACCGATAAACAGTTTGAGAGAATCATTATCGTCACTAGAATTTGTTGAAATCAAGATCAATAAACCGAAACGCGCAGTATTTAGGTTATATTTTGAATGCACGAAAACCCGAAACTGTAATACAACGTGAATTCAACCGAATGTTGCCACTTCGCTTCCGATTAATAATAATTGCACATAATAAGTTTGATATTGGAATAAATGCAATATTGTAAATCAATCTATTTGTAATAAATTAATTGTACGATAATGTCAAACCTTTCAAATCTAAATAACTAACATTTATTGACATATATACAAGTTGATTTTCCTTCCATTTGAAGACAGCTGCCATCTTTTATCAATTGAAAACAAGGAATGTCATGATGCATGCCATATTATAAGGCATGCGTCATGACTTAAATACATTGCATTGAAATTAGAATCTCTGTTGCGTGCTTTAACAAATATAACATAACAGATGCATTGCAGTCCTTACTGCAATTACAACACGATAGACTCGTCTGAACACTACTTTAGCTATAATATCCCAATATCAATTTTAGGTCATTTACAAAATGACTTGCAGATCGATTGGAGTCATGGATTTTGACCGGCAGAGTTATTAAACAAAGTGTGTGAATCCCGATAGAACATTAATAATTTGAACAACTTTTCAAAACTACCACAAAAATTGTAAGAAACATATATTGTTCTAATTCCAACAAGGTCTCCCGATAACAACACGCAGCAAGCGCATGTACACGATCGGCTGAAGTGACATAGTTGGTTCATCGCTTTTTGTGAAGTGGACACCATGCAGCGATCGTGTGCACACGATTAGCTCAAAGCTCAAGGTGGTTCATCACTTTTTATGAAGTGTCCACTTCAGTTATTGGTTTATGAACATCCGAAACATTCATGTGAACCATATGGCAAAATGTGCTGATTCCTACGGGCGCTATTATAACCACAGAGTTCACGCAAATCACCAGAGATGGCCAGACATTAATTGACGACTCATAGAATGATTAATCGTCATGTTTAGTTTGTCGGTTTGCCAGAGGGAAGCGACTGATTATTTGTTTATTTTGACAGTGTTCCCGGCAGAAGTGACTGATTATCTGTCATGTTTAGTTTGACGGTGTGCCAGGGGAAGTGACTGATTATCTGTCATGTTTAGTTTGATGGTGTGCCAGGCAGAAGTGAGTGATTATCTGTCATGTTTAGTTTGACGGTGTGCCGGGGGAAGTGACTGATTATCTGTCATGTTTAGTTTGACGGTGTGCCACGGGGAAGTGACTGATTATCTGTCATGTTTAGTTTGACGGTGTGCCAGGCAGAAGCGACTGATTATTTGTTTATTTTTACGGTGTGCCAGGAAGAAGTGAGTGATTATCTGTCATGTTTAGTTTGACAGTGTGCCAGGCAGAAGTGACTGATTATCTGTCATGTTTAGTTTGACGGTGTGCCAGGGGGAAGTGACTGATTATCTGTCATGTTTAGTTTGACGGTGTGCCGGGGGAAGTGACTGATTATCTGTCATGTTTAGTTTGACAGTGTGCCAGGGGGAAGTGACTGATTATCTGTCATGTTTAGTTTGATGGTGTGCCAGGGGGAAGTGACTGATTATCTGTCATGTTTAGTTTGACGGTATGCCAGGCAGAAGTGACTGATTATCTGTCATGTTTAGTTTGATGGTGTGCCAGGGGAAGTGACTGATTATCTGTCATGTTTAGTTTGATGGTGTGCCAGGCAGAAGTTAGTGATTATCTGTCATGTTTAGATTGACAGTGTGCCGGGGGAAGTGACTGATTATATGTCATGTTTAGTTTGACGGTGTGCCACTGGGAAGTGACTGATTATCTGTCATGTTTAGTTTGACGGTGTGCCAGGAAGAAGTGAGTGATTATCTGTCATGTTTAGTTTGACAGTGTGCCAGGCAGAAGTGACTGATTATCTGTCATGTTTAGTTTGACGGTGTGCCAGGGGGAAGTGAGTGATTATCTGTCATGTTTAGTTTGACGGTGTGCCAGGGGAAGTGACTGATTATCTGTCATGTTTAGTTTGACAGTGTGCCAGGGGGAAGTGACTGATTATCTGTCATGTTTAGTTTGATGGTGTGCCAGGCAGAAGTGAGTGATTATCTGTCATGTTTAGTTTGATGGTGTGCCAGGGGAAGTGACTGATTATCTGTCATGTTTAGTTTGACGGTATGCCCGGCAGAAGTGACTGATTATCTGTCATGTTTAGTTTGACGGTGTGCCAGGGGAAGTGACTGATTATCTGTCATGTTTAGTTTGATGGTGTGCCAGGCAGAAGTGAGTGATTATCTGTCATGTTTAGTTTGACGGTGTGCCGGGGGAAGTGACTGATTATCTGTCATGTTTAGTTTGACGGTGTGCCACGGGGAAGTGACTGATTATCTGTCATGTTTAGTTTGACGGTGTGCCAGGCAGAAGCGACTGATTATCTGTCATGTTTAGTTTGACGGTGTGCCAGGGGGAAGTGACTGATTATCTGTCATGTTTAGTTTGACGGTGTGCCGGGGGAAGTGACTGATTATCTGTCATGTTTAGTTTGACAGTGTGCCAGGCAGAAGTGAGTGATTATCTGTCATGTTTAGTTTGACGGTGTGCCAGGGGGAAGTGACTGATTATCTGTCATGTTTAGTATGTTGGTGTGCTAGGGGGAAGTGACTGATTATCTGTCACGTTTAGTTTGATGGTGTGCCAGGCAGAAGTGAGTGATAATCTGCCATGTTTAGTTTGACGGTGTGCCAGGGGGAAGTGACTGATTATCTGTCATGTTTAGTTTGACGGTGTGCCAGGCAGAAGTGAGTGATAATCTGCCATGTTTAGTATGTTGGTGTGCCAGAGGGAAGCGACTGATTATTTGTTTATTTTGACAGTGTTCCCGGCAGAAGTGACTGATTATCTGTCATGTTTAGTTTGACAGTGTGCCAGGGGGAAGTGACTGATTATCTGTCATGTTTAGTTTGACGGTGTGCCAGGAAGAAGCGACTGATTATTTGTTTATTTTGACAGTGTTCCCGGCAGAAGTGACTGATTATCTGTCATGTTTAGTTTGACAGTGTGCCAGGGGGAAGTGACTGATTATCTGTCATGTTTAGTTTGACGGTGTGCCAGGCAGAAGTGAGTGATAATCTGCCATGTTTAGTATGTTGGTGTGCCAGAGGGAAGCGACTGATTATTTGTTTATTTTGACAGTGTTCCCGGCAGAAGTGACTGATTATCTGTCATGTTTAGTTTGACAGTGTGCCAGGGGGAAGTGACTGATTATCTGTCATGTTTAGTTTGACGGTGTGCCAGGAAGAAGCGACTGATTATTTGCTTATTTTGACGGTGTGCCATGGGGAATCTGTTATGGAGCTAATTTCTATTGCAAACGGATTCTGTTGAAGTTGGTCAAACAATAATAGGGACCCAAAGCATTCACAGTGGGTAAATGTACCAAAATTATAAAATTCTGTAAAACATAACCACTGAGAAAAAATGGAGAAAGATAAAGTTTATTCTAGCATTCGTTATTGAAAGTTCTCCAATATCAAAATTTTACATGTTGAAACCACTGTTACGTATACAAAGCTGCTACAGTGATTTGTCAAGAACCATCACTAGTCGTGTATTACTGTACACTAAATCCGGCCATTTATGAGACCATCTACTTTTATACTCAACAGAATATATGCAACAAATGAATGAATTGGAGCCATGGATTAGTGAATTTGAGCCACGGATTAGTGCAAAATACACTCATGTGCTCTATGAACAATGCAAACATGGTAATTATATAAATGAAAATGATTTTATGACTCCAGTCATAAAATCATTTTCATGATAATTACCATGTTGTTTGCATCATTCATAGAGAATGTGAGCATATTTCGCACTAATCCATGGCTTAAATTCGTTCATTTGTTGCATCTATTCTGTTGAGTATAAAAGTAGATGGTCCCATAAATGACTGGATTTAGTGTACAGTACCCCTTTAAGTTCAAATGATTTTCAGAATATTTTTAAATGCTTGGACCTTTTCCAATGTTTACAATAAACTTTTGATTAATCTGTGGTATCTTATTGAACTAATATCGGTAATTGCAATGTAATGTATAGTAATGTTTACATTACAATGGTTTTGAAAAACCTTGACCTCTAATATAGCCAATCAAATTGCAATGCAACGTAATTGACGCTTCGGCAGATATTGGCATTATCCAATCAGATAACGGCATCTTTCACTGAGAGCCTAGCGTTATTTCCGGTAAGACATCAATGTTTGTTAATAGTGTAGCAACACTCAATATCGGCGGATGTTTGTTCGGATTAAACATCATTTTTTGTGTAATTAGCAAGACTATTAAATTTCATACTAAGTATCTGTGCATCACCTTATCATCCAATCAGAAAATGTTGTCATTTATTCCTGGTTTGGTGATTAATTTCGACGCCCGGCGAAAGATTTCGTTTGTCTTATTAACAGTTCATACGGATAATTTGTTCGATGTGCACCAGAATATTTCCAAGCTGAGTCGGGTTTTCATAAAATGGTGAAAACGTATAGCCATGGGAGGTGTAACACTGACCATCGATACCCGGATAGATGTATCGGAGCGAATTTTATTCCGCTTGCGAAGCCGAAAGTTGACATTGACAAACTATGTTATTATAATTGAATAGTTATTGTGTTCTCAGTATATCTGACTGCAACTGATTATGGGATTACGTAATGATGTAATTGTGTGCAAAATGGGGTCTCAGTCCCGGCCCAATAAAACCATGTTTAACCGGATCCATGTCATGCTAATCACCTTTGTTAATGAGTCTGCCAAATAACGAGAGTGTCACTTACACCCTGCCTGCATTAGTAATGACGTGTGAAGTAATTGATTTATAATATGTGTTGTCTCAATTATTATTATTATATCTTTATTTTCCTCCATTTACTGAAGAGTCATAAATAATGATACAGACAATACTACAAGTAATATGAACATACAATGATCCAAGGTAAACTAGAAAATAATATAGTAAACATAATTATACAATACGTGAGTATGATGTAGATGAGTGCTCGCACTCGAATGATTATATACATATGACATTGGTGATTGCCACAGGCTCGATCTTGTCACCACGTGGAACAGACCACAGTGACTGTGTCAGACTTTTAGGTAGAAAAGGATTTCATTTACATACACTAAAAAACTAAATCCTCAGACGACAAGCTTGTTGGGTAGGGCTGGGGGTTGTATGTATTTCACCAAGTAAATCCCCCAAATATAACATTTTGGAATTGGGGCATGAGTAAAGGTAATATAAGGTCAGCGCGTTTTAAACGTTTTATAGATATAAATTACCAATACAGAATCAGTGTGTATCCGCAGCATTGGGCCCGATTATGTCTATAGGGCGAATCGAAATGAGATTAGGTGACCCTAACAGACTTCTCTATATTTGTATTGTATTGTGTTTGTGTTTTTTATTTGATTTAAAAAAATAAATATTGTTTATACACCAACCAGACTTGATGCTAATTTGTGTTGACAAACACAATAAATTTAGGTGGTGATAATAAATGTTGATTCTTACATTTATATCGTCATTTAGCTACAAAATGCCGTTATGGTCAAACTAGTTTTGAAGAAATGTACGTTACAATGAAAAAATTCAAACGAGCAGCCTTGACGTCGCGCGTGATCGCTGATCGGAAGGCGGCGGCTTGACCAAAATCAGTAGCAACACAAACGTTCTGAGCGTCATAGCATACAGACATAACACTAAAATGTATATAAACATCAAAATCACTCGTTATGAATAATAAGCTCGGAATTTACGGATATGATATATATTCTACATATTGATCGTATAGTTTCGGCAAATGTATGGTGGGTTGCACAGCACAAACTTGTATATTCACAAAAATAATGCAGCATTAAAAAGATATAATTATTGCACTCACCCAGCTTGACAAGAGCAGTGGACATAGGAAATATTCGATGAATCAACCTCTAAATCAACCTGGAGTGGACTTTCATTTTTCCGCTGGTTTCAGTGACATTTTGCTCCAACAAACAGTTTATTTTCCAACTTATTTATTGACACGTTGTGGACATAACCTTCGCTATAGTATCTGAAACCTTGCTGACGGGGTTTTTAAATATGTTCCCACCGAATTAAAAAAGGATTTTATCGAAATTGTCTGGCAAATCCGACAGAGCTCCTATGCGCGGCTTCACAGTTTCACTCATATTTACCATTTGATTGTCTTACCGCAGCCAGCTCTAAGCTGTAGGCGAGGTTATCGGCCACTGGCCGAAAGGTGAATTGCTAGTTTCAAGATTAAGTCTGTGGGCTTTTACATGTATGAATTGAAAATAAATTGGTGTACAATAAAATATTGCATATCCTGCCACATAACCAATCATAACATAGAAATTCCCACATTTTGGAAATAAAATTTGAATGAGAATTTGAGAGACATAAATCTGAAAGATTAGAACAGTTTTTTGAAGGAATGCCCTTGTACAGACATAAATAAGAGACACGGTTATCATTGTGTTTGTTAAATAATTTATAATTTCACTCACAGTGGATAAATGTAGCAAAATTATAAAATTCTGTAAAAACATCACCACTAAGAAGAAAATGGAGAAATAGATAAAGTTAATTCTAATACTCGTTACTGATAGTTCTCAAATGACAAAATTTATAATTTCATGACCTGAATTGATCAGTATTGCATATTTTTGGTTGTTTTTATTTTTGCTTTTGATATAGGATATATATATATATATATGCAATCATATAGGTATATTTTTTTATTTTCCAGTTTTTCAAATTACATCAATATTGTGTCTTGGTGCGATGATCAGAGCTTCTATCACCAATCCAGGTCGAGTGCCATTAATGTCAGAAAGCATAGATATTGGTATGTGTACTATATAGAATGAAAAATATTTATAGTATTTATTTTATTGTTTATATATTAAACATATTTATTTACTGAATGGAAATAACAAAATTTACTGTTACAGTTAGGTATTTTAACTAGGTTAACCCTTTACCCAACAGAAGGGCCCTGTGCCAATGCATTCTCTTATATATGCGAGTCGACCATAGGTCGCCTCGCATATATAAGAGAATGCATTGGCTTAACACATTAAAAATTATAATATTGTTAAAGAATGTAAGAAAAAATAGTAAAAAGTGTTAAAAAAAGATTTTTTTTTAGGCCAATGCATTCTCTTATATATGCGAGGCGACCTATGGTCGACTCGCATATATAAGAGAATGCATTGGCACAGGGCATAACTGTAACTATCACAATGTGGTCAAGGAGCCGGTTCCAATGATATCCATATTTGTATGGTTCTATTGAGACAGACCAAAGATATTTTAGGCTGTTGAAGCTTTATTTGGCCGGTTTTGGCCGGTTTGTTGGGTAAAGGGTTAACTTAGTTTAACGTGTAAAAAATTAATATGATTTGTGTACGTGTTTAATTATAGCCCCACTCTCGAAATCAATCCAGAGGTATACTGGATTGATTGAAACTTCCCTTAACTAAAAACAATGTTAGATTGAGACTATAGATGCTTCCCAGAAGACAATGTCTAAGCAGGATTAGGTCTCCAGAGGGTGAATTTAGTATCACAATTTCAAGGCATGCATGTAGATATCTCAGCCACGGTTCATTGGATCTCAATGAAATTTGGTGTGGATTTAGGCCCTCATGGCCCTTTGAAAAGAGGGACAAATTACATTGATTTTGCATTCTAGAGTTATCCTTCTTTGCTTTTTTCATGTTTTATTTAGAAAAGCTTATAATGGAGGCTAAACTGGATTTAATTTGTCCGTCCGTCTGGGCACATATCTCCACCATGGGTTATCTGATCTGAATGAAATCTGGTATGGAGTCATCGTTCTTTGTTTTTATGGAAATCTTGTTTTATTTCAGAAAACCTAAGCTGGTCAGACTGTCGAGTTTGTCGAAGAAAGCGGCCACTGAGGGCTCATCATTGCAGGCGATGTAAACAGTGTGTTCTCAGAATGGACCACCATTGTCCTTGGTAAGCAGTATATATTCAGCTTAAAGAGCACATTTGTTTATTTTGAGATTGCAGTGCTCTCTTGATAAATAATATTTTGTACGGTATATTATACGGGGATTCATCATTATGAGATTGCAGTGCTCTCTTGATAAATAATATTTTGTACGGTATATGATATGGGGATTCATCATTATGAGATTGCAGTGCTCTCTTGATAAAGAATATTTTGTATGGTATATGATACGGGGATTCAGATCAATTGGGTGATGTATTGACTCAATTTTGTTGTAAATTCGTGGTTCAACCACGAAAACAGTTTGTGAAAGAGCAGTCTTGCCACTGAGTTAAAAAATTGTTTTAACTATGGAATATCCAATGAAACAGTGTATGTTTATCGTCATTGTACGAAACTTCATGAAAAATACATTTTATTTGTATTATATGCCATGATGCGAGATATTCTTTTTTGATGCATTAAATGATGTCCCCAGAGGGTGAATTTAGTGACTCTATCCTGTATAGCGGGCTAGCATCACTAAATTCACCCTCTGGCGACCTTATTCTGCTTAAGCCTCATCTTCTCTGGAAAGTTTCTTCATTATCACATTTCTATAGAAACTTCTTCACATAGATTCTATTTCTTTTTAAGTTTAGTTTCTCTATATCCCCAAATTGGCAGAAGACACATTGCATAATCGAGGTTCCCAATGGGTCGACATCACAATATTCACCATTTGGGAACTTCAATCAAAGTCTATATCTCCCATAGCAGATGAGGCCATGCAGAATGAGGTCCCCAGAGGGTGAATTTGGTGATGCTAACCCGCTGTGCGGGATAGCATCACTAAATTCACCCTCTGGGGACCTCATTCTGCAAATGACAGGCACACTAAACTCAGGCTTGGTTTCATCAGGCTACTCAAAACAACACCTACTTTTGTGACTTGTACAGTAATGCCCTAAATAATCGACTCCTTAACCACAGCAGAATTATGGGTAATTTTTCAGGATTTAGTTGGAAATATGGCTTGTTGCCATTCATCGGAAAGCTCTCACTGTTTAAGGAGTCGATTATTTAGCGTATTACTGTATTCTTGTGACATGTGTATTTATCTAGTTTTCCTACTTGTTTTTCAGGATAAATAACTGCGTTGGGGAGGAGAACCACTATTTATTCCTCCAGCTTCTCTTCTATGCATTCCTACTCAGCGCACAGTCTCTTGTTTACTGTCTGCTCTATTTCTGGTACTTCCCAGAATGTGTTATGTGTCGAAAGGTTAGTTACATTAATCGGACATGGATTTGGAAGGAGGGATAAGATAGGTCCATAAATAAAAAAAATATGAATCTACAACCTTTATGTACTCCCAAAAACTTGTCAAATCATATAAATTTTCAATGTTTAGCACAGAAGTGAGACATATACACTTTTTTGGCATCAATGGCGTGTAGGGCGGGTATACAGATATTTTTGTTATCATTTATTTTTATTTAAAATGGTTGCATGGTGCAGCGATGAAAGAACAGACCTTCACAGAAAAAGTATTGTCCTTCAAGTGTCTTCGTTCTTTTCCATCGTTGTAAAAGTTGGAATTAGCCAAGCAACTGCACAGACGAACCATGTGGTACATGCGATATGCGTGGATCCACACCGCCAGATTAGGACAGTAACATACTTCTATGGCAGCATATTCTGCCAATTTAGCAATTTGTCTGCCTCGTACACAGGCCTGAGTTTAGTGTGCCTGTCATTTGCAGAATGAGGTCCCCAGAGAGTGAATTTAGTGATGCTATCCCACATAGTGGGCTAGCATCACTAAATTCACCCTGTGGAGATCTCATTCTGCTTGGGCCTCATCTTCTCTGGAAAGTTTCTATATTATAAAATTTCCATAGAAACTTCTTCACATAGATTCTGTTTCTTTTTTAGTTTAGTTTCTCTATGTCCCCAAATTGGCACATTGCATAATCGAGGTTCCCAATGAGTGTACATCACAATATTCACCATTTGGGAACTTCCATATCTCCCATAGCAGATGAGGCCATGCAGAATGAGGTCCCCAGAGTGTGAAAGCAGTGATGCTAGCCTGCTATGCGGAATAGCATCACTAAATTCACACTCTGGGAACCTCATTCTGCAAATGACAGGCACCTAAACTCAGGCTTGGCCATCTTGCAGGCACTTATTGTGTCCTGTTTGTTTTAGTTAGATGAATGCGTCCAATTTGTGCATAGTAGTTGGTGCTGTGTGTCCTCACATACTGTGTGGAAGGCCCTCAAGTCTCTGCAGCATATGATATTCTTATAACAGTATCTGAACATATTTATCAACCTATTTTGATCCCCGGAACTGGGCCTCAATATTCGTGCTTCAAATTGCCATGTAGCTTTAATGCTGCCATGTAGCTATAATGTAGCCATTTTGAAATGAAGGAATTTGGACCTAGGATCACTTGATTAGTTCAGAATTTGATTGTGAAACCGAGAATGCTTGAGTCAGATTCAGTTAACCCTTTCTATACTAAATAATCATTTCTGGGTAGTAATCCCATAGGAAATGTTCAGATAATAAGTTTAACCAATTCTATACTAAATACTCATTGATGGGTAGTTATCCCTTAGGAAATGTTCAGATAATAGTTTTAACAATCGACCTACAGGGTATATGCCTCCAATAAATAGGATTCGGTCCTTCTGCACTTTCTATTATCTGTCATCTACTTTTATTTACTGAACACCCCTCCAGATGAATAATAGACCCTTCCAATCTATATTTTTATAACTGCCTGGGAGAATCCATTTAGAAAAGAAAGGGTTAAAACACTTTTTTGTGTTCACAGAAACAAACACAATGGAGCCTTGAAGCTTCTTAATCCTTTCATGACGGGAGCTGCACTGGTGCAGCATTAAAGATCCTGTGCCAATGCATTCTCTTATATATGCGAGTCTCTCACAGTGAGCCTCGCATATATAAGAGAATGCATTGGCTTACATGGTCAAGGTAAATATTGTTAGGCCAATGTATTTTCCTTATGGGAGACTCGTATATATAAGAGAATGCAATTGGCACAAGGTTTTTGCTAAATTTCAGGAAGCTTCCGTCATGAAGGGTTTACATACTGCCACATATGGGAGGGAAATATTCAGATACCTCAGTAAACTCACACAATTTCAAAAGTTTTTTTAAATATTTTGTCCGCACATATAAGTAAGAAATTTAATATGGAGGTTTACAGGGATTGGGCGAATACATGCCTAAAGTATTTAATTAAAACACAAATAATTTTCCGTTTGATGTATTTGATTTACAAATATAATATTTTTCTGAAAGTAAACATCTGATTACTTTGAGATAAATTAATGAAGTCATCATATTTTATTTTGACAGAGTAATTGTAATAGAGAAAATAATGATCGTATCATTACATTCCCACTCTTTACTTTAAGCTTTGGGCCTGATCTGGACCTTCATCAGGAAAAATCAAATTTCGGATCACAACTACATCTTCAGCATAAAGTCACATAATATCAAAATTATGTGAATTTATGCTGATCTGACAAGATGTAGTTGTGTTCCGAAATTAGATTTTTCCTGATGCAGGTCCAGACGGGCCAAAAGCTTGAAGTAAAGAGAGCAGAAGTAATATGTTTGTTGATACAACTCTCCCTTCTTTGGATGATGACTTATGCTGATACATGTAATAAAAAAATAATGATTATTGACACTATGTTCGATGTTCTTTATTTTAGGAGTCCCTTCTGGTAAAGCATGGCTCCAGATTTTTGTATATTGAAATTGCTCTCGCTGCTAACATGGCTATCACGATGGCGATACAATACATACAGCAGCACTTCAACTTATTAATCGTAAGTTGAAACATGTAATATTTATTACACACCTATTCCTAGAATCGTATTGTGATACTGATTCTGCACAGTCACTCAATGTAAATGATATTTGCCTTGGCCATGAAATCGGAACTATAAAATAAAAGCATCATCGCACATGACAAAACATGCCCGGACTTTCTGTTTCTGAATAAACTTTGGAAGTCTTTTTTGTCCCCAATTTATGTATTCTATGATGGTGGCATGTAACAAACACAGAACGAAGAATGGGTTTATCGATATGGCACTTGCAACTCTCTTCTATCTCTCTGTGCTGGCACTTGTAATAACCCCATTCACACACTTGTTTTATGTATTTACGGTATGCCCCAAAGTTGTTGGAGTGGTATTTACTGAAATCAGCTTGTCAGTCCAGGTGTCTAGCCTCCGTCATTACAACCAAGAATGCAACTATCGGGAACTTTCATTCCTTCATTTTCTGATTTATGTTTTCAAAACATTGCACAGATGTTCACTGGCGATTTTGATATCAATCGGACTTATTTTATTAGAGTCTGAGATATTAATTTGTACCATTTTTTTATTAAACTGTTTTTGTCCAAATTTTTATATCACTTCGTGTGCAGCCCTACCCGCCTTAGACCTGTTTTATATGTCAAGCCAGACACAGGTCATGCCAGCCTAATAATAGGAAAATGACAAGGTCAAAGATAGCGTGACTGGAGCACGACATATAAAACCATCTGGCTCATCAGAATATAGGATGTGCTAGACACAGGTCATGCTAAGATGATTAAGGGAAAAATTGCGCCCTGTTGAGGACCCCTTTGGCGGCGAGCATGCACAATTTGAAGTTTATAGCCTCATTACGCCATCCCTAGGTCATCAGATGTGTTGACTCTTGGCCGTTGCCAATATACATGGTAAGGTTCTACGGGGACATGCATATATTGACTGACAAAGGACATTTCGCGAAATTTGGGAATAATTATAATGCAGTGATAGATACGAAGGTTCAAGGGAGATAAATGACATGATCCCGATTTTGAAACAAATGAAAGCGTTTCCAAGATTCATGCACTGTAGAAGTATTGTAAAGACACAACGAAGGCCAGTTTATAGTGCATTGTCAGAGGACACTATCACGATATATTTTCGTGAACTTCCCAAGGGAAATGATTGTAGCAGATGGCATTTTGTATCAGAAATACTAGAAATATTCAAAATATACGATTATGGCATGTGCCAGCTGGCTCGACGAAAATATAAATAAATATAAATCAAACATACACGTAACACTTTCCAGAGATGCACCAATGTCGAGCCAAGCAAAGATTGCACGTTTTGTGTTTGGTGTGATGTACAAAACAGGCCTTGATCTCTTAACTGGTTAAACTACAACATTCTGGAGCTCATCTTGAGATAGGAGTCCTGGGTAAATGAAACATATTGAAACGTTAGCAGAAGGAACATCTGAGGCATCAACTTTCGGGGACAGAAAACTGTTTCAATAATAAACTGTCCATAATAGTATTATGGCTGAACATAGTTTTCAACAGCTAACAAGTCTCTGCCCATGGAGAGGAACCAGGGTCTGGGACCTAACAGATCGATCAGCAAACTATAGTCAGACAATCCGTGGAGAGGAACCAGGCTCTGGGACCTAACGGAACGATCAGCAAATTACAGTCTGACCATCCGTGGAGAGGAACCAGGCTCTGGGACCTAACGGAACGATCAGCAAATTACAGTCTGACCATCCGTGGAGAGGAACCAGGGTCTGGGACCTAACGGATTGATCAGCAAACTATAGTCAGACAATCCGTGGAGAGGAACCAGGCTCTGGGACCTAACGGAACTATCATCAAATTACAGTCAGACCATCCGTGGAGAGGAACCAGGGTCTGTGACCTAACAGATCGATCAGCAAACTATAGTCAGACAATCCGTGGAGAGGAACCAGGCTCTGGGACCTAACGGAATGATCAGCAAATTACAGTCAGACCATCCGTGGAGAGGAACCAGGGTCTGTGACCTAACGGAACAATCAGCAAACTATAGTCAGACAATCCGTGGAGAGGAACCAGGGTCTGTGACCTAACAGAACGATCAGCAAACTACAGGCAGGCCATCCATGGAGAGGAACCAGGGTCTGTGACCTAACGGAACAATCAGCAAACTACAGGCAGGCCATCCATGGAGAGGAACCAGGGTCTGGGACCTAACTGAATGATCAGCAAACTACAGTCAGACCATACAACATGTCCCTTGTCTTCAGCCAGTTTTACCTTTTCCGTCCACATGAGACTTGACTCCACTTGAGTCTGAAGTCAGAAAGAGTTATGCCTCACAATTGGTGGCTAATGTGCGCTGAAAAAACAGCATTACACAGATCCAGTCTCTTCGTCTGCTAAGAAACGATAAGAATTCACACAATAAGATGAAAAATCTTGTTATAATCAAATAACTCTCGTCATTTTTTGACATTCATCATCTGCAGCCTCTTCATCCAGTCTATGTCCACTTGAAGTTGTTCAACAAAATTGGCAACCCACTTTTCCAAACAACGATTGGTTAGAACAAGTCATAAAGGCTGAAGTTTGTTTACTCTCTAACATCGCATTTCTGTAATCTGATTGTGCATCTTTAACCCTTTACCCAACAGAAGGGCCCTGTGCCAATGCATTCTCTTATATATGCGAGTCGACCATAGGTCGCCTCGCATATATAAGAGAATGCATTGGCTTAACACATTAAAAATTATAAAATTGTTAAAGAATGTAAGAAAAAATTGTAAAAAGTGTTAAAAAAAGATTTTTTTTAGGCCAATGCATTCTCTTATATATGCAAGGCGACCTATGGTCGACTCGCATATATAAGAGAATGCATTGGCACAGGGCATAACTGTAACTATCACAATGTGGTCAATGAGCCGGTTCCAATGATATCCATATTTGTATGGTTCTATTGAGACAGACCCAAGATATTTTAGGCTGTTGAAGCTTTATTTGGCCGGTTTTGGCCGGTTTGTTGGGTAAAGGGTTAACCTGACTCTTTTTTTTCTGATTGACAGAATAAAACAACATTAGAGTTTATGAAAGAACAACAGGCAGTACGTAGGTAAGTATAAAACATTTACTTTGTCAACATTTTAGTTTATGTATATTTATATCGAGATCATAGATAAATTATATACATTACTCGTATTAAATTCACACAGTACTATTTTTCACACACCCATCGATGGACGAATTTGAAAGTGAGCAAGAAATAGTACACCTGTGTTTATGGCATATATTACAAAATGTTGGAATAAACGGATAATTATATTTACAGGCAGACAATCAACATTGACAACATTGTTCATATGTAAACTGATACATTATGGTAATATCTTTGATTGGCAATGCATGTGAGAACTACACATATTCCAGGCAGAAGTTACATGCCTCCAGGTCCACAACCCAGGAGTGACACCATGGTCATACAGTCTATAAATTAGAATGGCAAATCAACTATTTAAAGTCACATGACTGGAGCTTCCTGATATTTTGTGAAAACCCTGTGCCAATGCATTCTCTTATATATGCGAGTCTCCCACAGGGAGAATCACATATATTAGAGAATTCATTGGCCTTACAATATTTACCCTTACATTGTAGGCTAGTGCATTCTATTATGTATGCAAGGCTCCCTATGGGAGACATACATATGTAAGAGAATGCACTGGCACAGGATCTTTAATTCTGCACCTGTGCAGATCCCGTCATGAAAGGGTTAAAGCCACATGGCGGTTTGTATTCCTAAACACATCTTATAATATTCGCCTCACGGTATCAAAATAGGTCGATAAATACCTTTCTATCTAACTTTCTACCAGAACGACGCAATGAAGTCATAAAAAACACAACTTCAAACACGATGGTTGGGTCCCAATAAAATATTGCGACATTTGTAATTATTGCAGTTCTGGAATCTGAAACGGAATAACATGCGACCTCCGTATAAGGAACATTGCGTTATCTCAACTATGAAACAATTAAAACATTTCACACAAATAGCGTGTCTGTCATTTGCAGAATGAGGTCTCCAGAGGGTGAATTTAGTGACGATATCCCGCACAGTGGGCTAGCAGTTCCCCAGGTGTAGTTGGTGATGTTCACCCGTTAGTTACATCGATTATAAGCAGAATGAGGTCTCCAGAGGGAGAATTTGGTGATGCTAGCCCGCTGTGCTATATTCACCCTCTGGGGACCTCATTCTGCAAATGACAGACACGCTATTTGCAGGCTTGTTCACACATTACTTTCTCTTTATTTTAATCATCAAAACTTTGTAGTACCACAAACGTGTCAGAGTGAAGACATCTGTAGATATTCTTCCCATGGTATACATGTGAAATTTTACGCGACATACTTCTAATTAAAACAATTTAACTGTCACAAACGAAACAATTTCAGCTCAATATCGACAAATTTGTTTGAAAATCTTCTGCCTATTTATGATTTGCAGAAACCTCTTACCAACAAGACTGGATATAGTGTGTCTGATATTTTCAGAATGAGGTCCCCAGAGGGTGAATTTAGTGATGCTATCCCGCACGATAGGCCAGCATTACCTAATCACCCTGGGAACCTTATCTGCTTAGGCCTCAACTACTATGGGAGACCTAGAATCAGTTTAAAGTTTCCCAGTTGTAGTTGGTTATGTTCACCAATTAGACATCTCGATTATACTGAATTTGATATGCTGGCCCACTGTGCTGAGTATACTCACTAAATTCAACCTCTGTGGACCTCATTCTGCAAATTACACACTATTTCCAAGCTTGCTTACCAAATTATATTTACATAATTTTAGGGTTTGAATCAGACATGTCCATTTAAAATACATGCAATCTATTAAGTCTGAGTTTAGTGTGCCTGTCTTTTGCAAATGAGGTCCCCAGAGGGTGAATTTAGTTATGCTATTCCTGCATACCATAGCTGTGCAGGATAGCATCACTAAATTGCACTCTGGGGACCTCATTCTGCAAATGACATGCACACTGAACTCAAGCTTGCAGCCAATTAAGTAATTTAAAGAATTTAACATAAATTATCTGTTTTTCAGCCATGACAAAACTATGGATGATGTCATTGAAGAGTAAGTAAAATAATTAATTAAAAAACCCATCTCTACTAACATGAGTCTACAAAGGAGTTAGCCCTTTATATACTGAATGGATTCTCCATTGGAATGATATATTATTATTTTGGAGAGACGTGAAGGTGATAAAAGAAGATAAATAAAATGGCAGAAGGGGGGGAGTCTGCAATTTTGTTCCACACACAAGGTGGGTGTGGGTGGGGTATATTGAGGCTGGAAAAAAATGAGTAATGCCAGGTAATGCAAATGCTCTCTGTAGGGGGGTCTATATATGGTTTGAGGTTCCAATACCTGTTCAAATGCAGACATTCTTGCTGGTATAACTCGAAGTGGTCAAGTTTGTGTTTGCTAAATCACTTGATAAAGCATGTTTGCCTATAAAACTGAATACAAAACTACCGAAACAAAAACGACTTTACACTTTTGCAATATTTCGTTAGTGTAGGTCCTACTACTACAGCTATTAACAACACGGGCTAATTGTTATATGGCACTAAAGCAATATTATATTGGCATTATTGTGTCCAGGTAGGGTGGTTATCATTCGTTGGACTCCATGATTACAACAAAAAATTGAATTATATTTTATATCCCACATTTATGGTGCTCATGACAACCTGTCAAACCTGTTTCAGGGTTAAAAAACTTAATTGGACAATTTACCTCATTAAAACTCAATATTGTGGTCAGCATTTATGGGAAGATTATTGGACAGATTGAAAATTCAAATATGAGTCAGTATGAACAAAAGTTTTATTGGGTAAGTTATATCTAGTGGCAACAGATGCATGATTCAAAGTGATACCTTTATAATAGATATATGTTTCATAAGGTTTCCTAACATGTTCTTTTATATTTTTAAGTGGCGATATAATTTTATTGTTTTAAATTAATAATAAAGGCATGGCCTGACTCAGTTATCATTGTCATGGAACGTCATTGGTATAATATTGCTTTAGCCCCATAGAACGATTAGCCCTGTGTGAGCGACATGCGTAATACACAAACAGTAACGCTAAATGTATACACATATGGCACTCAAAGGGTTAAAGACCATGGGCCGGTGGATTCCCTTATATAGAGTAATTAATAAGTTGTGTCCTTTATCCTACATACATCACACCTCATGCTAGTAGGTAAGTATGTAAATTAGTCAGACAGTTAGCCCCATCCTGTGCCAGTGCATTCTCTTATATAGAATAATTAATAAGCCATGGCCTTCATCATGCATACATCACACCTCATGCTAGTAGGTAAATTAGTCAGACAGTTAACCCCATCCTATCGAAAAGTGTATAGATTTTAAATTTCCTGTTATCTCTTATATATTTTGATACAATCTGTCTGTCTGTTTGTCCTTTATACAAATCTACGATTCTCCACCGATCGGGACGAAACTTGGTACGTGTGTGTAGTTTGACCAGGCGGTGATCGTTGTCGTATTGGCGAGCCCGTGCGACGCCCGTGCAGCCCGTGCAGCGCATGCGCAGACGAGATCTCGGAAACGGTTGGAGCTATCGACTTGAAATTTGCTATGTGAATGTATCTTGCGCCGGGTACAAATTTTATCGGGTTGCCTAGCCCGTGCGACGCCATGCAGCTTTGCGCATGCGCAGACCAGATCTCGGAAACAGGTGGAGCTACCGGGTATAAATTTTTCTTATTGAAACGGGTGGAGCTACCGGGTACAAATTTTTCTTATATATATTTTGAATAGCCCGGACAACGTCGGGCACATCAGCTAGTATAATTAAAAAGGTGACTGGTTATTTATGTATCACATGTGTATTTTGTAATTTATTTAATAATCTGAGATAATCCTGTTTATGTGTTACATGTGTATTTTATTATTTATGAAATATTCTGAGATAGTTCTGTTTATGTATTACATGTGTGTTTTGTTATTTGTGAGATATTTTGAGATAGTCATGTTTTTCAATAATTTTTGGATTATGCCTCTTTTATCAAATTCATGAAATAGAAAAATCATACTCAACAATTCCCTTTCAGTAAAACTAATATATCAATATAGGATATACCAGACTTGACACTTAGCATCTCGTTATAATGACACACCATATATATGAGAATACACTGGTTTACAAGGTCAATGTATATATTGTTAGGTCAATTTATTCTCTGATATATGCGAGGCTCCCTATGGGAGACTTGCATATATAAGAAAATGCATTAGCACAGGGTTTTCAACAAAATTCAGGAAGCTCCAGTCATGGAAGAGTTAAAGACCCACTCAATTTTTGAATCACCAAATCACATTATATACAACATATTCCATATTATATACCATTTGAAAGAGGAAGCTCCAAAACATTGTATTATCAACTTAACCGGTCGAATAAACATATTTTTGTCAAGGTACCGATGTGTGTTCTGTGTTTAATTTTGATCTGGTCTGTACTAGTGCTGCCAGTTTATTATTCTCAATTGAAGGGGAATAACTCTATCTCTTAGTTGTAAATTATGATGCATTCATGAACGGGAGAAGTCTTGGGGTGAATCTAAGAATCTCTATCGCTTGGTTTACACTCCTTATTCCGTATGCTGTGGAATATATATATTGGTGGCTCCTCTTCCAAATGGTATATATGGAATATATTGTGTATAATGTGATCTGGGCATTCAAAAAATAAGTGGGCCTTTAAGATCAGAAGTCATTAAATAATTTTATCATGCCTCATGCTAGTATACAGTTCTTGGTTCTGGTGGCCAGCCTGACCTTCAAGGAATATCTTCCCCGCCGACTTGAAATATCGCGACTAATGGCAAGACTTTTGCAAATGACCATCGAAGTGGGTTCCATGGTCCAATCTCATTATCCCCCTGGAAGCTATGTTCTGTCGGTATTTAGATAAGATCATGGGCGACGCCCGGACTCTAGCTGGCTTAGTACACATGTATTGCAGGTAACGAGTCGAAACATGATATGGCATGCGCTTAGCATGACATATAGTCAGCCATCTGCAACTGATGATGGTCTTATCAAAACATTTTGGCATCTTTTTAACTCATTGGGAGTAATTTTCAAAAACCTAGAAATTCTACCTTTGGAATTAAATGAATCTTGTTTTTGTGGGGTACGTTCTAAAACTATTTTCAAAATTCTAATAAACCGCTCCGGGATCCAGCTTCCACCTCAAAATTCATGTCATCAGAACGAGGAGCAATTTGTCTGCGAGAAATTGTGACCTTGGTCATCATCACTTTTAGCCTTGAATCTTCTTTAATATGCCTATAGCAGACAAAACTCCCCTTTCTTTTGACATCCATACATTTGTGCACCACCTTCATTATGTGGGGAAATTATATGACGGATAGGTTTGAGCCATTGTTTCTTTCACTATATTTATTTTGACGGATGGAAGGGCTATGTGGTCCGTCATGACCGTCAGTCCGTCCTCCGTTCTGACAATACTTATGAATTAACTCATGAAATAACACAGGGATGTTTGCGGATTGTACAGTGGTAAGTTCCAGGTTCGACACCATATATACATAGGCGGCGACATAACAAACGGCACGGCATCGGAAAGATATCGCGGGAATTCGGCCATTTTCGGATAAGTTCGTTACTTTCCATTGATGACGGACATGCTAAATTGATGCAACGGGAACGCGGCCATTTTGAATTTTCAGACACCTCCCAATTTTGACGGACATACCACAACTATGATTCTTCGGTACAAGAGATCATTATTGATTGATATAACATATACTGGTCCGGGAAATTTTATGATATACTTATAATACTGGAATATCAGCCACGGAGATATCAATGTAGCTGTTATGATAACGCGGGAATCTGTAAAATATATTAATTCGTACGCCCGCACGCTGCGATCTCGGAGGAATCCGATACCTCTCGCTACAACAACGGCACCTCCGATGATTATGTAAACAAAATAACCTGGCCACGACTGCGTGTGGGATTTAAAGTTGCATATGTTGTGTTTTGTATATGTACACCAATATGTAAGCAATTCATGAGATTCAGGATTCTCTACAATTTTATTTACACTATTTTTATTTTTGACTGGCTAAAACTGCTCCTACGAACTGTCTGTTCATCATTAGCATAATATTAGCTTCCGGTGAGCAAGGCGGGGTACCTTGATTGTTGGCCCAGGACACTGTGGCATCACCCTTTGCTCATTCTGAAAATGAAACCATAAAACAAAACAAATTATGATGCATTCATGAACGGGAGAAGTCTTGGGGTGAATCTAACAATCTCTATCGCTTGGTTTACACTCCTAGGCACAGCTATTCCGTATGCTGTGGAATATATATATTGTTGATTCCTCTTCCAAATGGTATATATGGAATATATTGTGTATAATGTGATCTGGGCATTCAAAAAATAGGTGGGCCTTTAAGATCAGAAGTCATTAAATAATTTTATCATGCCTCATGCTAGTATACGGTAATGCTCTAATTAATCAACTTCTTAACCACAGCAGAATTATGGGTAACTTTTCAGGATTTAGTCGGAAATATGGCTTGTTGCCATTCGACGAGAGCTTTCCGATGAATGGCAACAAGCCATATTCCCGACTAAATCCTGAAAAGTTACCCATAATTCTGCTGTGGTTAAGAAGTCGATTAATTAGAGCATTACTGTAGGTAAATTAGTCAAACAGTTAACCAGAGTCTGACTACAAGTGTGCAGATTTTCAATGTCCAGTTATCTAATTACAAAAGTGAAAGTGGTTATTTATGTGTCACATGTGTATTTTGTAACGTATGAGATAGTCCTGTTTTTCAATAAATGTTGGATTATGCCTCTTTTATCAAATTTAAGAAATGGCAAAATTCATGCTAAAAAATACTCATTTAGTAAATTTAATAGATCAATCCAGGATATCCCAGACTTCCATGTCATGACAGTAAGCATCTCTTTATAATGACACACCACCCCATCCCCCAAAGACTGTTTACCTGTGTATCTTTAATGGGTGCCTGTTCTGTTCATAAATTGATCATTCTCCTGCTTACAGTAATTAATAAGTTGTGGCCTTCATCTTACATACATCACACCTCATGCTAATAGGTGATGCAGGTAAATTAGTCAGACAGTTAACCCCATCCTGTCTACAAGTGTACATATTTCAAATTTCCAGTTGTGTAACTACAAATGTGACAGTGGTTATTTATATATCAATGGGTAGTGTTAATTTAACAGATATTCTGAGACAGTCCTGTTATTTATGAGATAGTCCTGTTATTTATGAGATAGTCCTGTTATTTATGAGATAGTCCTGTTATTCATGAGATAGTCCTGTTTTTCAATAATTTTGGGATTATGCCTCTTTTATCAAATTTAAGAAATGGCAAAATTCATACTCAACAATACTCATTGGATAAAACTAATATATAAATCTGGGACATGACAGGCTTGCATTTCATGACACTATGCATGTCTTTGTAATGATTCACCCCCATACCACCCCCTCCCCTAAATCCAATGTACCAGTTAACAGGGGCTATGAATCCTGTGTACCTCTTTAAAATCATCCAAATCATGTATAACAGAAAAGGAGGTCACACCATCTTTAGGGCATTTAGGGCATTACTGTATACTACCCATAAATTGATCATTCTCCTGATTACACTAGCCAGTTTTCAGCCACGCGTATGTGTAACGTGTTTTACTATGGTATTGTTATGGATATATACTTGGGGGTGGGGAAGTTATGTGATCATATGGCACAAAAGCTACATGTTGAGATATCGGCCCAACTTGTAGAAGAAAGTGTAAACAATAATCCAGTGGTAGAGACAAGCGACATGTCCACATTGCGACCACCGATATGTGACCCGCCATATCAAATCCAGTCGTAAGTCGGGATTTTTTTACCCTGTGCCAATGCATTCTCTTATATATGCGAGTCGACCATAGGTCGCCTCGCATATATAAGAGAATGCATTGGCCTAACAATTTTTTATCATTTTTTTTAAAATGTTTCTTAAAATTTTTAGGACATAAAATAAAAAACATCCATTACCCTGCAGGGAGCCCCACACATATATAGAAGCATATAGAAGAGTGTCGTCTGCTCATGTTTGTCTGGGGCTCTGTATGGGTGAAATTATAAAATTGTTAAAGAATACAAGAAAAAATTATTAAAATTGTTAGGCCAATGCATTCTCTTATATATGCGAGGCGACCTATGGTCGACTCGCATATTTAAGAGAATGCATTGGCACAGGGTAAAAAAATCCCGACTTACAACTGGATTTGATATGGCGCATCACATATGCTTAATTGGCTTCAATCAAAACATAATCTTTCCTTGTGGACACATTCTATTCTCCTATACATGTATTCTCCTAGCTTTGACTCCTCATTATAGAAGATCTTAACAGAAGATTGGATTATTTCTCTTCGGTACACGTTTCATAATGCTACACATTTGACACAAAACTTTTAAATGTTTTGACCATGTACGTTTAACCCTTTCAGTGCCAAGGGTCAATCTCATCGGCCCTAATTTACGGTCTGTAAAATCGGCCCTAAAAACAAATAAAAAATAAAAAATAAACTTATTTTTTAAAGATTTTTTTGGGTTGAATTTTTTTGGGGTATGCTTAAGCATGCTATAGCGAATTTAAAAACAAACTGGATAAAACTTTATGGGCATGTTATAACTCCAAAGTATTCATAGTAATAATTTTGATGCCCATGAAAAACGTAATATTCCCTGGCACTAAACCTACAAAATAAGTCTGTTAAAGAATATAAGAAAAAATTATTAAAATTGTAAAAAATTGTTAAAAATAATAACAAATGATGAAAAATTGTTAGGTCAATGCATTCTCTTATATATGCGAGGCGACCTATGGTCGACTCGCATATATAAGAGAATGCATTGGCACAGGGTATATGGGTTGATACAAAAATCGGACCTGGCACTCAAAGGGTTAAGCATATGATCACGTGACTTTCATTGGCAATGGCAACACACATTACAAGTTAAACGTACGTGTGGCTGAACCTGACTTTCATTCATCTTACATAGATGCCACTATGCGTGTCTTTACATGTACAAGTTACATGTACGTGCGGTTGAACCTGACTATTATTCATCTTACATAGATGCCACTATGCGTGTCTTTACACGTACATATTACACGTATGTGTGGCTGAATCTATCATTGCATTCATCTTACATATATCCTACCTTGAGGTAGCAGGTAAATTAGTCAGACAGTTGACCCCATCGTGACTACAAGTGTACAGATGTTAGGAACATCACACTCATCGGCAACCTACAGATCATCATCCAACGCAAAGCACTGATGCATATTCAGCCTGCGACCTTGTGTCATTTTTTGCCCCAAAAATTCATTAATCCGGCTGAGAGACTAAGTCGAATTTCAAAGAAATATTTGAGCTTTTTTTCCACCAATTATTTGTAAATTGCATCCAACTTATCATTAACTGCATTACATAATGATGTATGAGGGGAACACAACACCGCCATAATACTCTCGCTTCCTTCAGACAGATACTTGTTGCTTCGACTTCCCATGTCAGAGTGATACCCAGTTTTTGCATCTATTAACTGTTTTCAATATGGGCCTCGTGTCTAGGTAGTGTCTGTACACGAGGGATGCACATAGCGGATACATGTGTAAGCATATGCATTATCATTTCTGAGGTATACACCTGGTGGTGTTGATTAATTTACTATGATAATCAAATAATCCTCGTCTAATGGCAGAAGATGGGAGTCTTTCATCCAAGCCTTGAAATAGTGTGTCTGTCATTTGCAGAATGAGGTCCCCAGAGGGTGAATTTAGTGATGCTACCCCGCATAGCGGGCTAGCCTCACCAAATTCACCCTCTGGGGACCTCATTCTGCTTACACCTCAGAAAGAGGTTCCCAGAGGGTGAATTTGGTGATGCTAGCCCATTATGCGGGGTAGCATCACTAAATTCACCCTCTGGGACCTCATTCTGCAAATGACAGACACCCTATTTCAAGGCTTAATCCCAGAAAACACTTCCAATAACAACTTAGTTTTTTTATAAAACTTGTTTTCAAGTTGACGACAGAAAATTAGTGGTTGCTTTCAACTTTCCACACAGTGGGCTAGCATCACTGGGGACCTCATTCTGCTCAGGCCTCATCTTTGGAGAGTATTTTTATTATCAAATAACAAGTTTTTTTAGTTTCTTTAGAAACTTCTTCACAAAGATTCTTTTTCTTTTTAAGTTTAGTTTCTCTATATCTCAAATTGGCAGACGACAAATTGCATAATTGAGGTGCCCAATGGGTGTACATTACCATCTTCACCATCTTTAACCATAGTTAGGGTGTAGTGCCACAATGAGATGTCTGAATTAGTAACTCAGATGAAATTCACGGCCAACATCCTTTTCGACATTGTCCTAATTGTGATCAGTAACTACATGTACCATACAAAACATTGGGGGGGGGGTCAGATCCATTTAAACCTTTCATGACTGGAGCTTCCTGAAATTTTGCAACCTGTGCCAATGCATTCTCTTATATATGTGAGTCTCCCATAGGGAGCCTCGCATATATAAGAGAATTCATTGGCCTAACAATATTTACCATCACCTTGTAACTTGTAAGCCAGTGTGTTCTCCTATATATGCGAAGCTCCCTATGGGAAACTTGCATATATAAGAGAATGTGCTGGCACAGGGTCTTTAATGATGCACCAGCATAGCTCCCATCATTAAAGGAGAGTATTGACCCTATATGGAGTGGTGCAGGGCTGGTGGAAGCTTCCGAAAAAGTGGGTGGTCACCTTTTATGGGAAGGGTGGGGACAACAACTAGATTTGTTCCAACAGGGTCATGTGGTGAGAGTAATCGGGGGGGGGGGGGGGGGGGGGGGGGGGGGGGGGTATTGGTAGTTCAGTACTGGTACATATTCATTGGGTTTACACTAAAAGTAAATGTGTGTTGTGTCAACATATATTTATCTATCAAGACTCATAGCCACAATCTAAGCCACAATTAGTGTGACCCACCCGAGCGCCTCAGCACGGTTTGGTCCAGGAAATTTTTTGAATTGGAGGCAAACTAGATTCAAAATTTGACAGTAATATAATACTATGATATTATTTTTATATAATTTACTAATTTACAAGGCCCCCATAATTGGTGGAAAAAGAAAAAAGTTGGTATGCATGTGCCCCCCCCCCCCCCCCCCCCCATCCCCCCCCCCCCCCCTCCCATTTTGACCATTTTATTTTGACAAATTCTTTTAATTCATATTTTTCTAGCATCCTCACTACTCAACATATGTGGAGAGTCTTGACCTCATGTGGGTTGGATATCTTTAGAGTATCAAGTCCCGACCCTGTCCAAGATATACAACGCTGTTAGTTCTGCAAGCAATCACACACACGATATCTCAAACTTTTGCCAGCTATTTGTTATCATAGGTTTCCTTGGCACTTCTTTCGACAAAGACCTAAAAATTACATGTGATTAATTAATTAGCTTTGTCAGTTCTGACCTAATTGGATGCAACCATTTTCTTGTTAGATATAACCCAGAAATGTTTAAATCGGGTGTTGGTTAGAGACATTGGGTGGCATTGTTGCGTTGAGTCATGAAAGCTGTGTAGTAATTTGTCTATAATTGATTTGGTAAAAACTTGCGGGGATGATTTAAAGGGACGGGCGGCCTTCGTTGACAATCGTTGTAGGTTATAATTTAGAAATAACATTATCAAATTATGATAATTTCCTCAAGAATATACTAATAGTATAGCGTAATGATGATTTTAATGCAATATTATTAACAAAATATGTTTTGTGTCCGAGAAAATACAGATCGACTTGTTTAGTTTCTCGCAAAAAGCGCAGTCGATTGTTTATAAGATGAGTCACGATATTGCGCCATTTCCTTATTTAGATTGCTTTACATCAGTTGTAAAACTCCTAATTTGGTATGCTTACAACTTACAACTCACAATACGATTCATCGTAATATTCCTTATTTGGTATGTACATGTATTACCATATATAGGTTAGGAGAAAATACTAACTAGATTGAAAAATATTCATCTCTTTGCGAGAACAATTAAATTATGTACACGTGTTCTGTCTGATCATTTACCAATCATGAAACTTCAAAAAGGGTACAAACATGCAATCTATGCGATATTTATGATTTGTATAAGAACAACATCTGTCTATAATATAATATTCCTTCTGTTTATGGTGGTTTTGTGGATGTCACTATTTTAAAACCTATATCCACAGGGAAGGCTGCCCGTATCTTTAAAAATATAACAAGTTGATTTAAAACTTTGAGATATATTTCTATTCTTTTACACTTTCTATACTTAGTACTCATTGATGAGTAGTTCCCTTTTTTGGAACTACTCATAACTCATCAATGAGTATATTATAGAAAGGGATAATTAACTAAGCATTGGGCAATGAAAGTATAAACGCTATTTATAATACATGACCTTTATATTTTCTGGCGTCTAACAAAAAACCTTGTAAAAATGTCTCTTGAAATTTTATATCTGACCATTAACCCTTTACGCAACAGAACGGCCCTGTGCCAATGCATTCTCTTATATATGCGAGTCGACCATAGGTCGCCTCGCATATATAAGAGAATGCATTGGCTTAACACATTAAAAATTATAAAATTGTTAAAGAATGTAAGAAAAAATGGTAAAAAGTGTTAAAAAAAAGATTTTGTTTAGGCCAATGCATTCTCTTATATATGCGAGGCGACCTATGGTCGACTCGCATATATAAGAGAATGCATTGGCACAGGGCATAACTATAACCATCACAATGTGGTCAATGAGCCGGTTCCAATGATATCCATATTTGTATGGTTCTATTGAGACAGACCGAAGATATTTTAGGCTGTTGAAGCTTTATTTGGCCGGTTTTGGCCGGTTTGTTGGGTAAAGGGTTAAAACCTCGCAAGCATGATGGCTAATAGGTGTAAGTAATTTAATTATTTCCCATTACAGAAAACATACAAGTCGTCATTTTATCAAATCGAACACACTTTCACATGATGATGCTAATTTTTCTCCAAAATCAATTTGTATTAAACAATCTTAACAAATGATGATATAAATGTGAATTCTTACAAAAATTTATTAGAAAAGTCTCAGGAACAATTCTAGAAAATTGAGAGAAATTTTCCACTTTTCTTTCATTTATGGGTGAGTCTATGAATGAATTGATCAAGAAGAAATCTTACAGACGAACATTATATAAGCGCGTCAGCATCATGCAAGAAATATTCTATAATTTGATGTGAGGTCACACAAATATTATTGTCTGGTTTACGAATATTTGAAAGGAAAAAAAGTAGATGCGGGACAAGAAACAAAATAAACATATATATCCCATCACCACCCAAAATATCAACAAATAATAGAACTCTCAATAAATTTCACATGATTTTTAAAATTATGTTTCATTTTGAATTATAAAAAAAGCAGAGAGATTCTTCCCATAAAACAGTTTAAACGGACATGGCTCATTCCAACCTGCAAATTTTTTTCTAGATAATTCGGAGCGACGAATACGATAGGTTGATAAATACATGAACTATTGATATACCGGCTTCATATGCTCTGAGAAACACTTGCCAAAGTCATAGACACTTTCCAGCCATTTTAAACTTTTCGCCAGAAGTTAGATAAATGCTCTTTATTGCTACCATAGTAGAAATAGACTACCATGGAATGCTCTTTTCTGTCCCATGTTGTGCAAATGGTTATTTTTTGTTTGGGACCCAAACACCGTATTCACAGTTGTATTTTTCATTACTTCAATGCGTCTTTTTGGCTTACATAATGCTCGTAGAAAGGTAGTTCAGATATTTATTGACCTATTTCAATACTGGGAAAAATTCAAAAGCGAATAATATTATGTGTATTTTGGAGTGCAAACTGTATTCTCTTATATATGCGAGGCTCTGTATGTGAGACTCGCATATATAAGAGAATACATTGGCACAGGTTTTTCGCAAAATTTCAGGAATCTCCAGTCATGGAAAGATTAACGTCCCAATAATGTCTGATTTTAAGTTGTATATACAGAACTGTACCATATATTCTGTATTATATACGGTATAACATCTGCAGCCAAGAGAACTCTGCTTAAGGGTGTGCTATATATTTTCTTCCCTATAGTCTGGTCAAGGGGGAGTGTGTTCTGGAAGAAATTGGTAACATTAGGCAGTTTTGGTGTCACTCTATGCGGATGACACTTAAAGGGGTACTGTACGCCACATGTTGTTGTTGGTTTCTATAGTCTCCGAGTCGGAGAATAAGGTAACAATTTTTCCATTATTTGAAAGTCTGTTGAGTATGAAGTCATGTTACGGATGACAAATTTACCGGAATGCAAAAATACAAATTGTCGTTGTCGAGTAATTTTTGTAAAGTTTTCAACCAAATGAATGAAATAAAAGTTATATTATATGCATACTAGTCCCATATAATCATTTAAGTTATTGTATCGTCGCTAGTCAGTGAGTGGCTTGAGTGTTCTCCCCGTATCATCATAATATTTTAAGCAATCGTGTGTGCGATCGGTTTAAAAATCCAGTATCCCTCAATTACTATTTTTGATTACGGTAATTCGTAATTTAATTGACGCCATTTTATGGCTCCAGTCATAAATTCAATTTATATCAAATTATTAACTTTTAAATTATTAAATTTTAAGATAGCCTATTAACCTGAGCGTTTACAGAATACATCTTCGACTCAAATTACTTATGTTTCTATATATTATCGATATTAGATCGTTGTTGTCACCGGAAATTTAATGAAAATGGCGTACAGTACCCCTTTAAGAAATATCATAACAAAATCCACTAAAATCATCTTTAGCAAAAATTCACGATTCAACTTGGTGTCCAAGAGAGGTAGCGATATCGAAAAATACTGAATATTTACAACATGCACGACACTTTGCACATCTTTAGTATTTCTTCAACACATATACAAATTACTCACAATGAAAATCCATATTTAGAGAAAATCTCCATTTTAAAACAGTCAAAATGGTCGAAATTAATTGAAATTTTCATTTAGTGTGATATCTGATTGTATGCTCCATAATTTCATGCATACGTTAATCGGAACTTGCAAAAAATAGTTTCAGTATATACGAGAAACTTATATTTGCAGAGAACTGAATTCAATTCAAGATATCGACCGAGATATCCACTCGAAGCAGGATCTAATGCAATTGTAAGTTTATGACACCCACAACACTGTCCACAGATATGAATCACCATCCCACTTTACATGCATCGAGGCAGCATCACACTTTACATGCATCGAGGCAGCATCACACTTTACATGCATCGAGGCAGCATCACA
Source organism: Siphonodentalium dalli (assembly GCA_032622095.1). Classification (NCBI taxonomy): domain Eukaryota; kingdom Metazoa; phylum Mollusca; class Scaphopoda; order Gadilida; family Siphonodentaliidae; genus Siphonodentalium; species Siphonodentalium dalli. The sequence goes on from CP136063.1 coordinate 225,378,748, forward strand.
CTTTACATGCATCGAGGCACCATCACACTTTACATGCATCGAGGCAGCATCAGGTATCCGAAACGACTCTGGCACTGGTGGCTGAACCAATGAAAACTAGCCATCCCCAAAGAAATCTAACTCATTAAAACAGAGATAAATTGACCAGTTTGTCCAAGAATGATGGCATATGGATCAATAGATAATTTGAGTCATGAAAATAGGTACAAGCTTATCTAAATGTGAATTTAAACCTGAACATGACTTCCATTTGACAGATAACTTCCTTTTCACCATAGCCAGGTTAACAACTAAAATTACCATTTACCAATTGAAACAGGCTGTTGGAATGGGATGCCATGTGACTATAGAACCGGTACACTTTGTAATAAGAACCTGTTGGGAGATGAAAAGGCAGCTGCTAATAGTGCAATTTTTTTTATCTTTCTCACCTGATAAAACAAAATCCATTTGGAAGAAGCTCAGTAAATTTGTTAATTTTTTTAATGATAAAACTGGTTGTTTCCCCCCATGTAAATGATCAAGATATGGATATTATAATATGGATTCAAATTCACTGTTTACAATATCAACATACCAACCTGCGAGGGGCCATACATTCAAACAACAAAGTCAACATGAAAACAAAGACATAAGAAAATACTTCTTCTCACAAAGAGTTACATGTATAGCACTGTGGAAGAGTTTACCCAGTGACATGTTTGATGCACAAAATTTAGCAACTTTCAAGAATCTGATAGACATACACTTGGCTGACGGAAAATATGTTTCTGACATTGTACAAGTTTGGAATATAGATATATATAAGCGACTGGAACTAAGATCAAGTCGGTAAGACTTATTCAGATATTAAATTTTATTTGAATACACACTTTACCCCTAATCTAACTCATACTGTTGGGCACTACCATCATAATTATGCCCCGGGTTTCTGAGTTTGACTCTAAGAGCCGAGCAACCAGACTATTTTGTCCATATAGAATGCACACACACACACCTGGGACAAGCCTAGAGGTTTCAAATTGTGAGTAATCACTTCTCCCTGTTTGGTTATTAGCGAGAAGTGGACTGTAATCAGGGAGAAGTAACAATGACTTAAGTTCAATTTACAATAAAACACCCTTCTGTGATCCAACATACATGTAAGTGCCAATTAGAAAACCATTATAATGAATAAGGACACCATTATAAACAGTAAAAATTATGTTGGGACATAATATGCATACTGGTATATAAGAGAGAAATCACTTCTCCCTAAGACAAAAATAGGGTGAAGTGGCACATTTTAGGGAGAAAGTGTCTCCCAAGATGCCCTCTAGGCTGGTTCCTGTCTCCCAAGATGCCCTCTAGGCTGGTTCCTGATCCACACACATGCTGTTGTCTTGTGTTTTATGTATGTATCGTATTGTATGTTGTAAACACGTGCTGTTTTGTGTTTTATGTATGTATCGTATTGTATATTGTTTTATGTATGTATCGTATTGTATATTGTTTTATGTATGTATCATATTGTATATTGTTTTATGTATGTATTGTATTGTATATTGTTTTATGTATGTATTGTATTGTATATTGTATGTATCATATTGTATATTGTTTTATGTATGTATCATATTGTATACATTTGTTCCATTGTTTGTTCCATTGCTAATGGTGGAAGAATATTTTCTGAATAAACTATACATAAGCATCCAAATGAAATCCTAACGAATTGCGATGATGTTAGTGGTTCCTGCCTAATTGCTATGATTCTGGTGGGTCCTGCTGAATTGCTATGATACTGGTGGGTCCTGCTGAATTGCTATGATGTTGGTAGGGCAAAGGGATGCTGTTAAGAAAAATTATCAATCTAAAGTTATCATTTTTCTAATGTTTGGCTGACCAGAGCATGTTGGGAAAAAGCCAATGTCGATCAATCCTGATTCTAGTGTGTCTGCATAGGCCTCATTTTCTGGGAAGTATCTAGCTCAAATTAACATTGTTTTTAGTTACTTTTTCCTTCTGGGAAGTTTCTATATCGCCTAATTTGCAGAAGATAAAATGCATAATCGAGGTGACTAACTGGTGAACTTCAATCGGATCCTAGGTCTCCCATAGCATTTGAGGCCTAAGCAGAATGAGGTCCCCAGAGGGTGAATTTGGTGATGCTAGCCCACTATGCAGGATTGCATCATTAAATTCACACTCGGGGGGGGGGGGGGGGGGGCCTCATTCTGCAAATGTCAGACACACTAAATTCAGACTTGATGTATAAAACATTCAAGAACATATATATTTTTAAATATTTTGAAAATGGCTGTGCTAGTATTTTCAAAATGACAGAAATAGCCATATGGTAATGGTTAGTTTGCAACATACACGAACATTATTAAATTATTTTACAATATAGATATGTTCGTGAATGTTTTATACACATAATGACCTTCTTCGATTTGTTTTTATTACCCGTACTTTTGCTAAACAGCATAATATTTCCTCCACCAAATTCATACAGCAATTCAGCAGGACACACCAACATCATGGCAAGTAAGCAGGACCACTTACATGTAACGTGGGTTGGGAATCGTGTCGTTTGAACATGGGTTTGAATATTTACACACAGTCAGAGTAATCTCATCGAAGTTGTCTAACCATCAAATATTTTAACGCTCTTCAAAACCAGATCATTGTTATAGACATTTATGATGAAGTACGATCTACAGTAATGCCCTAAATAATCGACTCCTTAACCACAGCAGTATTATGGGTAATTCTGCTGTGGTTAAGGAGTCAATTACTTAGGGCATTACTGTAGTTCTCGATCGCTGGTCTCATGCGAGCCTTGAAAATAGTGTCTGTCATTTGCAGAAAGAGGTCCTTGGAGGGTGAATTTAGTTTTGCTACCCCACACAGTTGGCTAGCATCACTAAAATTCACCCTCTGGGGACTCTTTCCGCATAGGCCTCATATTCTAGTAAAGTATCTTTACCCTCAAATTAACATTGTTTTTAGTTACTTTTTCCCCTTTTGTTCAGTTTCTATATCCCCTAATTTGCAGAATATAAAATGCATAATCGAGGTGATAATTAAATCGGTGAACATCACCAACTTCAACTTCAACTCCTATAGCAGTTGAGTCGTAGCAGAATGAGGTTCCCAGAGGGTGAATTTTGTGATGCTAGCCTGCTGTGTGGAATAGCATCATTAAATTCACCCTCTGGGGACCTGTTTCTGCAAATCACAAACGCACTATTTCAAGGCTTGGCCTCACATTATTACAAACATTCAGATGCGTTTTAAAGGCCCACTTAATTTTCGAACCCCAGATTACATTATAACAAATATATGCCATATTATATATCATTTGAAAGAGGAAGTTCCAAAAGACATTGTATTATCAACTTATCCAGTGTAATAAACTGTGAACATGTTGTTTTTGTTGAGGTACCAATGTGTTTTCTGTGCTTAAGTTTCATCTGGACTGTACTGCAAAGTCTATTATTTTCAATGGAAGGGAATAACTATATCTTAGTTTGAATTCTGTTGCATTCTGGGATTGAAAAGGGGGAAATGTTTCTATGATTTCAGCTATGTTCTATTACTCTGTGTGCAAATTCTGAGACACAGACTTTCCAAATGGTGATGAATTATAGTATAATGTTCCGTGGATATTTGCACATGAATTTGGTCTAAAAATTATTGGAGGCCAAATTCGCAATTATTATTAATTGGACTGATGCACAACTAAATTAAATTGAAGCGCAATATATTGTGCTGATATGCAATCAATTGGACTGAAGCGCAATTGAATTGCGCTTCAGTGCAGCAATTGAATTGCGCTGAAGCATCATCCAATTGCGCTTATATTAAGCATACATCAATTGTGCTGAAGCACAATTAAAAATTAATTGTGATGAAGTGCAATTGAATTGCACTGAAGCGCAATTATTGACATATTTATTTGGTAACCCCCCTCTGAGTAATATTGAAATAACCAACTGGCTAAGGAATAGCACATCAATAGTTTGGTCTTACAGACTGAATGGCTCCACAGAGCTACAGTAATGCCATAAATAATCGACTCCTTAACCACAGAAGAATTATGGGTAACTTTTCAGGATTTATTCGCAAATATGGCTTGTTGCCATACATCGGAAAGCTCTCACTGAGAGCTTTCCGATGAATGGCAACAAGCCATATTTCCGACTAAATCCTGAAAAATTACCCATAATTCTGCTGTGGTTAAGGAGTCAATTATTTATGGCATTACTGTAACTAGTCATCTGGCAGGGATGTGAAATAGGAATAATAATTGCACTTCAGCATAATTGATTTTCCTTACAATGAATTGCGCTTCAGCTCAATTGGATTGAGCATCAGCACAATTGAATTGCACGTCAGAGCAATTATTATTAATAAAAGTGAATTTTATTTTATTCTATGTTGAGCCCACCTGTTTATTTCAGACTACGATTTCCTCCTCCAATATCAAAATAAAATGATGGGACTTTTAACCCCTGAACTGATATCCTGACATCTAATTAAGATATATGATCAGAGTTTGTTCCTCACGTTGATGGATGAATCATCATTCTCAGATCATCTTTCGATTTTCTATACTCCATTTGATTCTCAAAAACAGACCACACATCATTACAATTCACTCGGGTGTCGAAAACTCTTCAAAGTCCTCTCTAATTTCTGACGATGTGTATTGACCAGTGGTTGTATATTCTCTCGTCAAATGATAACGACTGTACTATCTCAGCATGTGATCTGTTTACACTGTCTGATCCTGGGGTGTTTTTGGAACTGAGTTTAAGACAGGCTGTGGATCATTACCTTTGAATCATTGCTGACCGGGTGCCGACCAGAGCGGTGCTTGTTGAACAAGCCTCTTTGATTGCTGCCAGGTGAATCACTGTCTGAACTTTACTCCTAATTAATGTGTAGGGAAAACAAAGTGAAATCCACACAGGGATGTCAAGAGCCCTTAATTATCTCACCCGGTCTTAACCCTCACTGACCTAATTGGCTCACAGGTAGAATATTCCTCAAATATATTGCTATTTGAAGTATTTTAATTCCTGCATGCTTGTACAGTAATGCCCTATATAATCGACTCCTTAACAGCAGAATTATGGGTAATTTTTCAGGATTTAGTCGGAAATATGGGTTGTTGCCATTCATCGGAAAGCTCTCAGTGAGAGCTTTCCGATGAATGGCAACAAGGAGTCGATTAATTAGGACATTACTGTATTTGTTCATAGCAACAGGGGATTGCATTGGATTGGATTGTTTATTTGCACAAATTAAATACATAATACAAATTCATAATAAATTATATCCTGAATATTTGCACAAGAGCGGCATGGCCAATAAAGGCCGTCTTCCTGCTGCCCCTCATACACAATAGAGAACATGTAGATGGCGATCATATTGGGGCGCCTGATGGATCCAAGGGCAAGCTTAAAACCCTTTGAGTGCCATGGGCCGATCTAATCGGCCCTAAACCTACACAATAAGTCTGTTAAAGAATATAATAAAATATATTAAAATTGTAAAAAAAATAAAAAATTGTTAGGCCAATGCATTCTCTTATATATGCGAGGCAACCTATGGTCGACTCACATATATAAGAGAATGCATTGGCACAGGGTATATGGGTTGATACAAAAATCGGCTTGGGACTCAAAGGGTTAAGGGGGCAACTTAAAAACATGGCACTTTTTTTTCAGTCAGAGGTACAAACCTGAGTTTAGTGTGCCTGTCATTTGCAAGGTGGGCTAGCATCACCAAATTCACCCTCTGGGAACCTCATTCTGCATGGCCTCATCTGCTATGGGATACATAGACTCAGATTGAAGTTCCAAAATGGTGAATATTGAGATTTACACCCATTGGGAACCTTGATTATGCAACGTGTCATCTGCCAATTTGGGGATATAGAGAAACTAAACTAGAAAAGAAATAGAATCTATGTGAAGAAGTTTCTATAGAAATTTGATAATAAAGAAACTTTCCAGAGAAGATGAGGCCTAAGCAGAATGAGGTCCCCAGAGGGTGAAATGTGCTAAATTGTGGTACGGTAATCATACAGTATCTTAGAATACATTCGATGAGCAAGGATATAATTATACCCCCACTCTCAAAGAGAATGGGGGAGGAGGGGGTATACTGGATTGACTGCATCAGGTCATCTGTCCATCCAAACATATTTCTCAATAATGCATAGGTTATTGGATCTGAATGAAATTTGGTATGAAGGTTGGCCATCATGACTGCTTTTAAAAGAGGGGCAAATGCAGGGGCGCCGGAAGCATCCAAGGGCAAGGGGTTCAGAGCCTACAAAAAGGGCACTTTTCCGCAAAAAAGGTAATTTTTTCCGCAAACTCGGGAAAATAACCATAAATTCATTGTGGCAAAAATCCCTATTTTAATGGTATTTGTCGGTTTTTATGGCCGTTTTGTGATAAAATTGACAAAAAATTAATATTCCTTGTGAAATTGGTGGTATTTGGACCAAAAAAGTCACATTTTGCTATAAAAACACGAGATTAAACACACAAAAAGCATTTTCTGTCTCCAAAAAAGCTGCCCCCTCTGCCCCCCCTCTTCCGCCGCCCCTGGGCAAATGACATTCACATTTTCCATTCTAAGAGTTTTCCTTCTTTATTTATCTGGAAATATGGGTTTTTTGTCCATCCACACAGATGTTTCAGCCATGGGTTATCATTTCTCAATGAAATTTGGTTTGGATGTTCGACATCATGACTGCTTTCATATTGCTTTCCGATGATGTTGTCTACATTTTCTGTTCTAGAGTGTCCCTTCTTTGTGTATTTTAAATTTGGTTTCCGTCCTGTGCATGTTATAATTTGGCTACCACCCGAGGTGCAGCTTCTTGTTCTCGTAGGACTACATGTATATAACAATGCTATTTTAGCTGATATTGCCAATCTGCGAAGAAGGAAAGGGCACCAAGACGGTCATTTGCAGAATGAGGTCCCCAGAGGGTGAATTTAGTGACACTGTCACGTATTGTGGGCTAGCATCACCAAATTCACCCTCTGGGAACCTCATTCTGCTTAGCCTGAATTTAATGTGTCTGACATTTGCAGAATGAGGTCCCACTCAGAGGGTGAATTGAGTGATGCTGTCATCAAATTCATGCTCTGGGGACCTCATTCTACTTAGGCCTCAAGTGCTATGGGAGACCTAGGATCAGATTGATTTTCCCCATTTGAAGTTGGTGATGTTCATCCATTTGTCACCTCGATTATACATTTTATCTTCTGCAAATTAGGGGATACAGAAACTGAACAGAAGGGAAAAAAGTAACTAAAAACAATTTTAATTTGAGACCATAGATACTTCCCTGAAGATGAGTCCTAACAGAATGAGGTCCCCAGAGGATGAATATAGTGATGCTAGCCCACTGTGCGGACCTCATTCTGACATACTATTTGAAGGCTTGAAGGGCCATCAATTGTTCATTTCATGCACTCAGAAAATACCTTGCGGGGGATATAGAAATCACCGGTGTCCGGTTATCGGATGATATATTCAGTAATAATTCATGAAATTAAACAATATTTGGAATGTAAGGTTATTGGCTAGGGGCACAGGTCAAGTTTGAATATGGTGAGGTCTGCCCATCTTTACCGGAGTTATGGTCGAATTTTCTTTTTTCAGACTGTTTTGGTTTCATAATGATAACTTTTGCAAGCCTTGAAATAGTGTGTCTGTCATTTGCAGAATGAGGTCCCCAGAGGGTGATCTAGTGATGCTACCCCCGCATAGTGGGCTAGCATCACCAAATTCACCCTGTGAGGTTCCCAGAGGGTGAATTTGGTGATTCTAGCCCGCTATGCAGGGTAGCATCACTAAATTCACCCTCTGGGGGACCCCATTCTGCAAATGACAGACACACTATTTCAAGGCTTGAACTTTTGTCTTAGTTATTTAATTATTTTCAATCTTTTTATGTGGATTATACAGGCAAAGTTTGAAATGCGTTCTGCCCATTTTACCAGAGTTATTGTCCTTGTCGAATTATAATTTGCTGATTATTTTGGTTTCCAGATGATAACTTTATTTACAGTTATCCGATTATTTTCATATTTGGTTTATTGATTGCTCGAATGAAAATACACGTCAAGTTCCAATTTGGGTTTGCTCCACCCATTTTTAGCAGAGTCATGGCCCTTGACGAATTAAAATTTGTCAAATCAATTTAGCCACCTTATTCGGGGGATGTGTGGTGTGGCCTGGTAGCCTTTTATTATAAATATGCTTTTATTAGGCTCTTAATATATTTCCTATGACTTATTCATACCGGGTATGCATGTATATTATTCAATTTGTTAATTTTGAACATTTCTAGTTCTATATAATGAGTTTTCAATCACATTTATAGTTTACTGAAAGATTTAATAAATATATTTTCCTTTTTTCTTTTTCAGCACTAGAATTCGGAGGTGTGTGCCAACATATCGTGATGTGTGTGGTGGTGGTTTCCCATTGTTCTGGTTATTACCCTGTCACAGCCGACGGAAAGCTACGCCATTCTTCTACCTCGAAAATATGTGATCCATATTGACCATAAACCTTCTTCAGAGCCCAATTCTGAGGAATCCATTATCTGCTGAAATGTTCTTTGGATATTAAGATGAAACTTCTGCTGAATGTGTCATGTACATGTAATTGTCAGTTGAAGGATGATTATGTGAAATAATGTAAAAAACTCTGACATTATTTTAGTAACAACTGTTGTAGTCCTTTAGTTCATCAATAGATAGGGCCTTGCAAACACTTGAGATTTGATGTCGATATCGATTATCTGATTTGGTGTCAACATCAAATCACACCTCCAGATTTGAGTCGACTCGAGTCCAATATGACTTTCGGGAGTCAAATATGACTTTCGGGAGTCCAATTATCATGTGACGGCTTTTGCCCAATCAGAAATTGTGCTAGTTAATATGGATAATATAAATAATTAACTCAACCAAAAAAGATAGATAATGAGCTATGTATCAATTTTTGCCAGCTCACTATAATTTAACCCTTTGAGTGCCAGGGGCCGATCTCATCGGCCCTAAACCTACACAATAAGTCTGTTAAAGAATATAATAAAATATATTAAAATTGTAAAAAATTGTGAAAAAAAAACGAATTGTTAGGCCAATGCATTCTCTTATTTATATATGCGAGAATGCATTGGCACAGGGTATATGGGTTGATACAAAAATCAACATGGCACTCAAAGGGTTAAATCCCGTCCCCATATAAATTTGTTGAGAAGACATATGTCTGTCACCATTTTTCGAGGTTGTAAAATTGAAACGACAAAATCTCCTTAAAGTGATGTGAAACACTCCGGTAGGGTGATCAAATAGAAATGGAGAATAATCCTGTTCAAAGTAGTAATTTTTACAAATAGCATATCCAAATTGACAACACACACCGTCAGGTCGCCTCGCATATATAAGAGAATGCATTGGCCTAACAATTTTTCATCATTTGTTATTATATTTTACAATTTTTTACCATTTTAATATTTTTTTCTTATATTCTTTAACAGACTTATTTTGTAGGTTTAGTGCCAGGGAATCTTACATTTTTCATGGGCATAAAAATTATTACTATGAATACTTGGTGATAGTTTTGAGTTATAACATGCCCCTAAGGTTTTATCCAGTTTGTTTTTAAATTCGCTATAGCATGCTTAAGCATACCAAAAAAAAATTCAACCCTAAAAAATCTAAAAACAAAAAACAATTTATTTTTTTATTTTTAGGGCCGATTTTACAAACCGTAAATTAGGGCCGATCAGATCGGCCCCTGGCACTGAAAGGGTTAAAACAAATCTGTTGGATATCAGTTTTTTTCAGTTTCCGAGATGAGTTGTTGGGATAGCTCATTAGCCTAAAAGCCAAGCCTGCATTTAGTGTGTCTGTCATTTGCAGAATGAGGTCCCCAGAGGGTGAATTTAGTGACGCTATCCCGCATAGCGGGCTAGCATCACTAAATTCACCCTCTGCAGACCTCATTCTGCTTAGGCCTCATCTTCTCTGGAAAGTTTCTTTATTATCAAATTTCTGTAGAAACTTCTTCACATAGTTTCTATTTCTTTTTTAGTTTAATTTCTCTGTTTCTCCAAATTGGCAGATGACACATTGCATAATCGAGGTTCCCAATGGGTGTACATAACAATAGTCACCATTTGGGAACTTCAATCTGAGTCTATGTCTCCCATAGCAGATGAGGCCTTGCAGGATGTGGTCCCAAGAGGGTGAATATGGTGATGCTAGCTCACTATACAGGATAGCATCACTAAATTCACCCTCTTGGGACCTCATTCTGCAAATAACAGGCACACTAAACTCAGGCTTGCTAATAGCTTGCTGATATCTTTGTAAAATATAAAAAAAAGGATATTGGAATTACCGGTACCACGCGTGATATCTCGGTGCCATTTTCGGGCAAATTATGACGTAGGTTCCCAGGCCTGTTCAGTAGCAGTAAAAATATTAACCCTTTGATGACGAGAGCTGCGCTGGTGCAGCATTAAAGATCATGTGCCACTGCATACTCTTATATATGTCAGTCTCCCATAGGGAGCCTCACATATATAAGAAAATGCACTGGCTTACAAGGTCATGGTGAATGTTTTTAGGCCAAAGCATTCTCTTATATATGCCATTATGATGTTAGAAAATTTATTTGAAGACTCATATGAAGGGCAGCTTAATTCTGCATTTAACCTTTTCATGAGGTTCATGACGGGAGCAGCGCTGTTGTAGCATTAAAGATCCTGTGCCAGTGCCATTCTCTTATATATGCGAGTCTCCCATAGGAAGCCTCGCACATATAAGAAAATGCACTGGCTCACAAGGTCAAGGTAAATATTGTTAGGCCAATGCATTCTCTTATTTATGCTAGGCTCCCTGTGGGAAACTCGCATATATAAGAGAATGCATTGGCACAGGGTTTTCACAAAAAGTTCAGGAAGCTCCAGTCATGGAAGGGTTAAATGATTTGTCTTGTGTGGTAATGCTCATCTAATTCCTTACCTGATGATATCATTGTTATGGGGATCATTTCTATTCTCAATGTGCTCAAAGTTTTAAAGAGAAACACCCACGATTATCTGTGATTGGGAATTGCCCCACGCTGTTTGATGTTTGCACTCCTAGAATATTGTCAGTTCCAATCACGGTGGATTGAATTTGAGAATCTTCATGCAGAGTGCTCTCAAACACACTTATCTGATAGCAATTTAAGTTGTCTCAACAAGCATCTAAAATATCTATCTTTGGTGGCTTACATAGTGTGGTGCAGAAAAGCACAATGGATGTCATATTGCAGTCTTTCTTTGCATGCCAACACTTAATATCTATGTAACATGCTACAGGAATGCCCTAAGTAATCGACCCCTTAACCACAGCAGAATTATTGGTAACTTTTCAGGATTTAGTCGGAAATATGGCTTATTGCCATTCATCAGAAAGCTCTCACTGAGAGCTTTGTGATGAATGGCAACAAGCCATATTTCCGACTAAATCCTAAAAAGTTACCCATAATTCTGCTGTGGTTAAGGGGTCGATTACTTAGAGCATTACTGTATCTTTCACCTTTTCTTAAAGGGGAACTGTAATCAAATTTATTATAATCAATAAATTTGAAAAATGATCAAGGAAATATGGGTTGATACAAAAATCGGACTTGGCACTGAGAGGGTTAATGTGATCACCATGCTTGCAATTACTCAAAAACGCTGCTTGTGTGGCAATATTTTGTATTGCTGCCATCCGTAAAACAGTTTTATTCCTGTTGATTTGTACTCCTTTCGTACTCACTACAGTGAATGTTGTCAGATTTTGGTTGACTAACATGTTTTATTCGTGTTGAATTGTACTCCTTTCGTACTCACTACAGTGAATGTTGTCAGATTATGGTTGACTAACATGTTTTATACCACGATCGCCTATTACTATATAAATAAAACCATCTTGTATTTGAGGGATTTATTTAGCCTGAAGTAATAATAAGAACTTTACCAATATGCCAAGTGTGAGTGCAAATTGAAATGGACATCGCTTTGGAATAAATATAGAATATACGCATAGTGTTTCTGAATAACAAATTTAATCCACGAGTGGGATTGGCGATTTTACACCAACAATCGCCATTTCCACGAGTGGATTAAATTTGTTATTCAGAAACATGCGTATATTTTGTTTATGCCACGATCTGTACAATGCGATGGATAAACACTTTTCCGTTCAAATTGTATGGAGAAAGTTTAATCCACTCAGCGAAGTTTATGCCACGATCTTTACAATGCGATGGATAAACACTTTTCCGTTCAAATTGTATGGAGAAAGTTTAATTCACTCTGCGAAGTTTAATCAACAGTAGGCATGTTTAATCAACAGGTGTTGATTAAATGTAAAATTTAAACAGATGGTTTTATTTATATAGTAATAGGTGATCGTGGTATAAAACATGTTAGTCAACCAAAATCTGACAACATTCACTGTAGTGAGTACGAAAGGAGTACAAATCAACAGGAATAAAACTGTTTTACGGATGGCAGCAATACAAAATATTGCCACACAAGCAGCGTTTTTGAGTAATTGCAAGCATGGTGATCACATTAACCCTCTCAGTGCCAAGTCCGATTTTTGTATCAACCCATATTTCCTTGATCATTTTTCAAATTTATTGATTATAATAATGTGATACATTGATGGAAAGAGCTCTAAGAAAGGGTTAAGAATGGATATACTTTGTGCCATCAAATGCCACTCTGATTAGGCACCATTAACAATGCAATTTTCATGATGATCGAAGCCAATGTCAAGTTGAGAGTTTTTATTTTTATATAAATGATTAATACAAATTCAATTTATAATTTTCATTGCTTTCTATGAAATTGACTACTTTACTTACGTACTTAACCCTTTACCCAACAAACCGGCCAAAACCGGCCAAATAAAGCTTCAACAGCCTAAAATATCTTCGGTCTGTCTCAATAGAACCATACAAATATGGATATCATTGGAACCGGCTCCTTGACCACATTGTGATAGTTACAGTTATGCCCTGTGCCAATGCATTCTCTTATATATGCGAGTCGACCTATGGTCGACTCGCATATATAAGAGAATGCATTGGCACAGGGCCCTTCTGTTGGGTAAAGGGTTAAGGTTGTTCCTGACAGCAGGATTAGCCTCTTTTGTCAGCCCTTCATTAGTTATCATTTCCATTATTATATGTATCGTTTTCTGCTCTTTTCAAGAAATTTATCCAGACTGTATTTAAATCTGCATATACTACTTCTGATGGTAATGCATTCCAGGTGTTTACTATTCATGTATTCTGAAAGGAAGGGTGCTGGCTCTTTGTTTGCTATTATGTGATTGATGGTAGATTGTGTAGTCATGCCCTCTTCCCATATCTGCTCTCATTGGGATAAGTCTTTTTTCACCTTCTTTGTAGACCGCATGTGTGAATTTATATGTATCGATGAGATCTCCTCTGTCTCGTCTGAGAGAGTTGGTAATTTCTTTAATCTTTCTTCATATTTTGGAGGCCAAACAGATTTGAGCATGATTATTCTTGATTCCCATTTAATAAATGGGAATCAAGAATAATCATGCTCAAATCTATTAAGCAGAGTGTTCCACTTCACTATTAGCTTTAACACCTCATGACACATCCCCCCTTGACGGCATCCCTGCACCTCTTATTGTTTAATTAATTGCTATTGTTGCAAGTCTGGAAATAGTGTGTCTTGTCATTGGCAGAATGAGGTCCCCAGAGGGTGAATTTAGTGATGCTATCCCACACAGTGGGCAAGCATCACCAAATTCACCCTCTGGGGACCTCATTCTGCTTAGGCCTCAACTGCTATGGGAGACCTTGGATCAGATGAAGTTCCCCAGTTGAAGTTTTTGATGTTCACCCATTAGTAACCTCAATTTTGTATTTTATCTTCTGCAAATTAGGGGATATAGAAATTTAACAGCGGGAAAAAGTAACTAAAAACAATGTTAATTTGAGAGTATAGATACTTCCCAGTAAATAAGGCCTAACCAGAATGAGGTCACCAGATGGCGAATTTGGTGATGCTAGCCCGCTGTGCTGGATAGCATCACTAAATTCACCCTCTGGGGACCTCCTTCTGGAAATGTCAGACACACTATTTCAAGGGTTGTATTGTTGACTCAGATGCATTCCTTGTTGGTAGATATAATATCACATACAGTAATGCCCTAAATAATCGACTCCTTAACCACAGAAGAATTATGGGCAATTTTTCAGGATTTTAGTCGGAAATATGGCTTGTTGCCATTCATCGGAAAGCTCTCACTTTCCAATGAATGGCAACAAGCCATATTTCCATTGTGATCAGATTAATAGTTGGATTTTAAACTTCATGATGACCATAGCTACTGTGCAGTTCAGTTGTTATAATTATTAATACTTAGAGGATCTACAACTCGTCCCCAGTTAATAGGGAAATTTACAAAACGAGTCCCGTAAATTAGGTCTAATTTTCTGGACGAATTTTGTACATTTCGCTATAAATGGGGGACGAGTTGTATAATCTATTTATTACTTGATCCAAAACCTCCATAAAACATTCTTAAATCAATAAATGCAATGTGAAACTAACATCGGCTTCTGTAAGGCCTGCAATGACGTTTCACGTAACTATGCTTTGTTTTCCCATGTAAAGAAACAGTCCCATTGAAAATATAGTCACAAACATCGATTTAGCGTACGGAATGTAAACAAATGACAGGCCGGAAGTCAAATGTAACATCTGCAAAACAATAATATATGTGGGTACTATTTCCTGTTATACAATGACCATTGTCTCTCATTATAAAATTGGTTTAATGAATGGAATAAGGGTCGGATCATGTGATAAATATTCATTATATATTTTTCATTGCATTATACAGTAATGCTCTAAGTAATCGACTCCTTAACCACAGCAGAATTATGGGTAACTTGTCAGGATTTAGTCGGAAATATGGCTTGTTGCCATTCATTGGAAAGCTCTCCCCGAGAGCTTTCCGATGAATGGCAACAAGCCATATTTCCGACTAAATCCTGAAAAAATTACCCATAATTCTTCTGTGGTTAAGGAGTCGATTACTTAGAGCATTACTGTACCTGATGAGGTTGTAAAAAATGTGTTTTCTGCCTCTCTGACCACCCACCCACCCACCCCCCACCCCCTGATTTTACATGAAAAAACACCTACATTTTTTGGACAAAATACTTTTAACATTGCAACATGAGTTATTTATTAATATTCAGGAGAACACACGTATTGGTAGCAGATAATTATCTGCATTTCAAGAGTGGTTTTATATATTATATTTGTTTTACAGAATATTTTATTGAATTATAAATTTTCAGCTTGGATGTGTTTTAGCTGACATATACAGTGTATTTATATTTTATCAATGAGTCATATTTTCTATGTCTAAATAAACATGGCTATCTTCATGTAGCCAACGCCAAGCAATAAGTGTATTTTTATTTGCTCCAACTGAAAAGTAAAGACAGTTTACTTTAGTTTAGGCCATTTCATTCAGTTCAGACTTACTCAAGTTATCATCTGGAAATGAAAAAAAAAACCAACGCTGACTGACAGACCAATCGCAAAAAAAACAGGTGTATAAAAAAGGGAAATTATTATTCGTAATCAAAACCATTTGTAACATACATGCACCATGGAGACTCACAAGGGCATAAAATACAAGAAAACCATAGTCAAAAATTGTAACGCTCTCAAGATCATATTATTACGCATATATATACAACTAGCAAGGTGACCCGACTTCGTCTGGGCTGTTTACCCTCTGCATTTCGGCGAATTGTGAGATTTGACATTGAATTGTCCATTTTGAAGGTCAATGTCAGGTGGGGTCACGATTTGACCCGTCGAAAACACTGCCCAGACAAAAGTACCCGTCGAAATCCACCTGGTTTTACCCGATTTGACCTTGAATTGATCATTTTGAAGGTCAAGGTTAGGTCGGGGTCACGATTTGACCCGTCCAAAACACCCAGTGGACAAAAGTAACCCTATGTATCAAATTTCGTACCCGACAAAAGTACCCGTCGAAATCCATCCGGTTTTACCCGATTTGACCTCGAATTGATAATTTTGAAGGTCCCGTCGAAAACACAGTGGACAAAAGTAACCCTACGTATCAAATTTCGTCGAAATCGCATAAAAATTCGCGATTTGACCTTGAATTGACCCAATTTCAAGGTCAAGGTCATGTCGCACGGGCAAACGAATAGGCTTACGACACTCCCGATACGAAAGTATCCCCAGACAGTAATTTTCATCGATATCCCGTGATACTCGGGCGTTTGACCTTGAAATGACCTGATTTCAAGGTCACGTCGCACGGGCAAATTAATAGGTCCATGCCAGTCCCCGGCCGAAAGTATCCCCACATACCAAGTTTCATCGAAATCGGCTCGGCCGTTTTCGAGTCCATCGCGAACACACACACACACACAGACAGACATATTTCCCAAAATATATAATAGACTAGCCGATGGCCCCGACATTGTCCGGGCTATTCAAAAACCAAATTTCAAGTCGATAGCTCCACCCGTTTCCCAGATCTGGTCTGCGCATGCGCGAAGCTTGCGTCGCACGAGCTCGGCGACCCGATAAAAATCGTATCCGGGGCATATAGCTCTACCCAGCCCGACGTTGTCCGGGCTATTCGAAAACCAAATTTCAAGTCGATAGCTCTACCCGTTTCCGAGATCTGGTCTGCGCATGCGCGAAGCTGGCGTCGCACGGGCTCGGCGACTCGATAAAATTCGTATCCGGGACAAGATACATTTACATACCAAATTTCAAGTCGATAGCTCCACCCGTTCCAAGATCTCGTCTGCGCATGCGCGAAGCTGGCGTCGCACGGGCTCGGCGACCCGATAAAATTCGTATCCGGGGCAAGATACATTCACATACCATATTTCAAGTCGATAGCTCCACCCGTTTCCGAGATATGGTCTGCGCATGCGCGAAGCTGGCGTCGCACGGGTTCGGCGACCCGATAAAATTCGTATCCGGGGCAAGATACATTCACATACCAAATTTCAAGTCGATAGCTCCACCCGTTTCCGAGATCTCGTCTGCGCATGCGCGAAGCTGGCGTCGCACGGGCTCGGCGACCCGATAAAATTCGTATCCGGTGCAAGATACATTCACATACCAAATTTCAAGTCGATAGCTCCACCCGTTTCCGAAGTCGATAGCTCCACCCGTTTCCGATATCTCGTCTGCGCATGCGTGAAGCGGGCGCCGCACGGGCTCGCCAATACGACAACGTCGACCGCCTGGTCAAACTACACACACGTACCAAGTTTCGTCCCGATCGGTCGAGAATCGTAGATTTGTATAAATGACAGACAGACAGACAGGCAGAGGTCTTCAAAATATATAGGAGACTAGCAGGTGGACCCGACTTCGTCCAAAATGTTTCCCCTCTGCTTTTCGGCGTATTGCGCGATTTGGCCTTGAATTGTCCATTTTTAACGTCAAGGTCATGGGGGTCACGATTTAGGTGGACCCGACTTCGTCCGGGCTGTTTCCCCTCTGCTTTTCGGCGAATTGCGCGATTTGACCTTGAGTTGTCCATTTTTAAGGTCAAGGTCAGGTGGGGTCACGATTTTACCCGTCCAAAACACTGCCCGGACAAAAGTACCCGTCGAAATCCATCCGGTTTTATCCGATTTGACCTTGAATTGGTCCGGGCTGTTTCCCCTGTGCTTTTCGGCGAATTGCGCGATTTGACCTTGAATTAGGTGGACACGACTTCGTCCGGACTGTTTCCCCCTGCTTTTCGGCGAATTGCGCGATTTGATCTTGAATTGTCCATTTTTAAGGTCAAGGTGAGTTGGGGTCACGATTTGACCCGTCCAAAACACTGCCCGGACAAAAGTACCCGACAAAAGTACCCGTCGAAATCCATCCGGTTTTACCCGATTTGACCTCGAATTGATCATTTTGAAGGTCAAGGTCAGATCGACAAAAGTACCCGTCGAAATCCATCCGGTTTTTCGTCCGGACTGTTTCCCCTCTGCTTTTCGGCGAATTGCGCGATTTGACCTTGAATCGTCCATTTTGAAGGTCAAGATCAGGTGGGGTCACGATTTGACCCGTCCAAAACACTGCCCGGACAAAAGTACCCGACAAAAGTACCCGTCGAAATCCATCCGATTTTACCCGATTTGACCTCGAATTGATCATTTTGAAGGTCAAGGTCAGATCGACAAAAGTACCCGTCGAAATCCATCCGGTTTTTCGTCCGGACTGTTTCCCCTCTGCTTTTCGGCGAATTGCGCGATTTGACCTTGAATCGTCAATTTTGAAGGTCAAGGTCAGGTGGGGTCACGATTTGACCCGTCCAAAACACTGCCCGGACAAAAGTACCCGACAAAAGTACCCGTCGAAATCCATCCGGTTTTACCCGATTTGACCTCGAATTGATAATTTTGAAGGTCCCGTCGAAAACACAGTGGACAAAAGTAACCCTACGTATCAAATTTCGTCGAAATCGCATAAAAATTCGCGATTTGACCTTGAATTGACCCAATTTCAAGGTCATGTCGCACGGGCAAACGAATAGGCTTACGACACTCCCGATACGAAAGTATCCCCAGACAGTAATTTTCATCGATATCCCGTGATACTCGGGCGTTTGACCTTGAAATGACCTGATTTCAAGGTCACGTCGCACGGGCAAATTAATAGGTCCATGCCAGTCCCCGGCCGAAAGTATCCCCACATACCAAGTTTCATCGAAATCGGCTCGGCCGTTTTCGAGTCCATCGCGAACACACACACACACACAGACAGACATATTTCCCAAAATATATAATAGACTAGCCGATGGCCCCGACATTGTCCGGGCTATTCAAAAACCAAATTTCAAGTCGATAGCTCCACCCGTTTCCCAGATCTGGTCTGCGCATGCGCGAAGCTTGCGTCGCACGAGCTCGGCGACCCGATAAAAATCGTATCCGGGGCATATAGCTCTACCCAGCCCGACGTTGTCCGGGCTATTCGAAAACCAAATTTCAAGTCGATAGCTCTACCCGTTTCCGAGATCTGGTCTGCGCATGCGCGAAGCTGGCGTCGCACGGGCTCGGCGACTCGATAAAATTCGTATCCGGGACAAGATACATTCACATACCAAATTTCAAGTCGATAGCTCCACCCGTTCCAAGATCTCGTCTGCGCATGCGCGAAGCTGGCGTCGCACGGGCTCGGCGACCCGATAAAATTCGTATCCGGGGCAAGATACATTCACATACCAAATTTCAAGTCGATAGCTCCACCCGTTTCCGAGATATGGTCTGCGCATGCGCGAAGCTGGCGTCGCACGGGTTCGGCGACCCGATAAAATTCGTATCCGGGGCAAGATACATTCACATACCAAAGTCGATAGCTCCACCCGTTTCCGAGATCTCGTCTGCGCATGCGCGAAGCTGGCGTCGCACGGGCTCGGCGACCCGATAAAATTCGTATCCGGTGCAAGATACATTCACATACCAAATTTCAAGTCGATAGCTCCACCCGTTTCCGAAGTCGATAGCTCCACCCGTTTCCGATATCTCGTCTGCGCATGCGTGAAGCGGGCGCCGCACGGGCTCGCCAATACGACAACGTCGACCGCCTGGTCAAACTACACACACGTACCAAGTTTCGTCCCGATCGGTCGAGAATCGTAGATTTGTATAAATGACAGACAGACAGACAGGCAGAGGTCTTCAAAATATATAGGAGACTAGCAGGTGGACCCGACTTCGTCCAAAATGTTTCCCCTCTGCTTTTCGGCGTATTGCGCGATTTGGCCTTGAATTGTCCATTTTTAAGGTCAATGTCATGGGGGGTCACGATTTAGGTGGACCCGACTTCGTCCGGGCTGTTTCCCCTCTGCTTTTCGGCGAATTGCGCGATTTGACCTTGAATTGTCCATTTTTAAGGTCAAGGTCAGGTGGGGTCACGATTTTACCCGTCCAAAACACTGCCCGGACAAAAGTACCCGTCGAAATCCATCCGGTTTTATCCGATTTGACCTTGAATTGGTCCGGGCTGTTTCCCCTGTGCTTTTCGGCGAATTGCGCGATTTGACCTTGAATTAGGTGGACACGACTTCGTCCGGACTGTTTCCCCCTGCTTTTCGGCGAATTGCGCGATTTGATCTTGAATTGTCCATTTTTAAGGTCAAGGTGAGTTGGGGTCACGATTTGACCCGTCCAAAACACTGCCCGGACAAAAGTACCCGACAAAAGTACCCGTCGAAATCCATCCGGTTTTACCCGATTTGACCTCGAATTGATCATTTTGAAGGTCAAGGTCAGATCGACAAAAGTACCCGTCGAAATCCATCCGGTTTTTCGTCCGGACTGTTTCCCCTCTGCTTTTCGGCGAATTGCGCGATTTGACCTTGAATCGTCCATTTTGAAGGTCAGGTGGGGTCACGATTTGACCCGTCCAAAACACTGCCCGGACAAAAGTACCCGACAAAAGTACCCGTCGAAATCCATCCGGTTTTACCCGATTTGACCTCGAATTGATCATTTTGAAGGTCAAGGTCAGATCGACAAAAGTACCCGTCGAAATCCATCCGGTTTTTCGTCCGGACTGTTTCCCCTCTGCTTTTCGGCGAATTGCGCGATTTGACCTTGAATCGTCAATTTTGAAGGTCAAGGTCAGGTGGGGTCACGATTTGACCCGTCCAAAACACTGCCCGGACAAAAGTACCCGACAAAAGTACCCGTCGAAATCCATCCGGTTTTACCCGATTTGACCTCGAATTGATCATTTTGCAGGTCGGGGTCACGACTCGACCCGTCCAAAACACTCAGTGGACAAAAGTAACCCCACGTATAACATTTCGTCGAAATCCCATCAAAATTCGCGATTTGACCTTGAATTGATCCGATTTCAAGGTCACGTCGCACGGGCAAACGAATAGGCTTACGACATTCCCCATACGAAAGTATCACAGACACAAATTTTCATCGAAATCCCGTGATACTCGGGCGTTCGACCTTGAAATTATCCGATTTCAAGGTCAAGGTCACGTCGCACGGGCAAATTAATAGGCCCATGCCACTCCCCGGCCGAAAGTACCCCCACATACCAAGTTTCATCGAAATAGGTTCGGTCGTTTTCGAGTCCATCGCGAACACACACACACACACACAGACAGACATATTTTCCAAAATATATAATAGATAATTGCCTGTTTTATTATGTGTATAACACCCATTTTTGTAAATTTCCTCCTACTGTGTGTAAACAGCTTCCTACTGTGGGTATACATTTCTACTATGGGTGTAAATGTTCAACGTAATTTCATGTGTTAAACGTGTATACCAATAGTAGAACTACATCGTAGTTAGCAAAATAGTTCTTATGTCACATTCATTTAAGATTGGAAGTTCTCATGATATAAATTAGATATGAGGAAAAATGCCTGCATTTCAATCAAATGCAGCATTGTAAGTTGTAACTTACTATTGTTATATTAACTAGGAAACATATCAATGGTAATTCCAAGTGACTGATCGCTCAGAAACATACTGACGTCATGACATAAATGTATGCATCACTACGCGTGACACACATGCATTCCCTATACCATAGCATCGTGTTTGTGTCTCTCGGTGTGGATACACATTCAAAGTAAACAGCAGAGTAGTTGAATTCGTGGAACGAATCAAAAATAATAATTATGGGGACATGACAATCTGCGGGATGGGATGGGATATGGGACAAAACGACAATCTGCGGGACAGAATTTCAAATTGCATGGGACGGCCGATATCTCGAGGAATACAGGGCGTAGGGGGCTAATTTTGGTGTCTAACCTAAGGCACACGTTCGCCCTATCCAAACATATTAACCCCGCCACTAACCAAACACCAGAAGTTGCATTATTTGATCGACAACTGACCTAACATGGGGTGGAATTTGGGATAGCATGACAATCTGCGGGACAGGATTGTCAAATTGCGTGGGACGGCCGATAGCTCGAGGAATACAGCGCATAGAGGGCTACTTTTGGTGTCTAACGAAAGGACCACATTCGCCCTATCCACACATATTAACCCCGCCACTGACCGGACACCGGAAGTTACATTATTCGGTCGACAACTGACCTAACATAAAATGCCACAAACACGAAAAACTGCGTTCGACATTAATGTTTAGAATTTAGATTTCTCGATGAATACACTAGCAAACAACAATTTTTAGTGTGAATATTGTAATGGCGAACACGCAAACACGCTCCGATAAAACAGCTAAAATAGACTCGATGTTTACAATTACACGATCGATTTCAGCCGGTATATTCAATATAATGGGGCGTATAGTATATCAAAATGTAGAATTAGACACAGGGAATGCATTTTTTTCCAAATGGGTCCACCAGGCGGTGAAATTGTTGCAGAAATTCGCTCCAAGATATTCTCACTTATTTTTATTTCAGTTGTGACTAAAAGCCCAGATGCCGGAGCCCAGCGACTAAAAGCCAAGTTACAAAATAGGTCAACTGAATATGTCAATGGTAAGACTATTCAAAAGAATATTCAAATCAAATAGTGTTTATAGACTTAAAAACTTATGTGTCCGCCATTCATATGCGGTGGAGGTTCTCATATTATCTGCCAGTCATACGCGGGGGAGGTTCTCATATGAACATATTATCTGCCGGTCATATGCGGTGGAGGTTCATATTATCCGCCGGTCATACGCGAGGGAAGTTCTCATATTATCCTCCGGTCATACGCGGAGGAGGTTCTGATATGAACATATTATCTGCCGGTCATACGCGGTGGAGGTTCATATTATCCACCGGTCATACGCGAGGGAGGTTCTCATATTATCCTCTGGTTATACGTTGGGGAGGTTCTCATATGAACATATTATCCGCCGGTCATATCCTCCCTCGGGTGTGACCGGTGGATAATATAAGAACCTCCCTCGCATATGACCGGCAGATAATATGTTCATATGAGAACCTCCACCGCGTATGACCAGTGGATAATATGAAACTCCACCGCGTATGACCGGCAGATAATATGTTCATATGAGAACCTCCACCGCGTATGACCGAAGGATAATATGAGAACCTCCACTGCGTATGACCGGCGGATAATATGTTCATATGAGAACCTCCCCTACGTATGACCGGTGGATAATATGAACCTCCACCGTGTATGACCGGTGGATATATTCATATCAGAACCTCCCCCACATATGACCGAAGGATAATATGAGAACTTCCCTCGTGTATGATCGGCGGATAATATGAACCTCCACCGCGTATGACCGGCGGATAATATGTTCATATGAGAACCTCCCCAACGTATGACCGGAGGATAATATGAGAACCTCCCTCGCGTATGACCAGTGGATAATATGAGAACCTCCCTCGCGCATGACCGGCGGATAATATGAACCTCCACCGTGTATGACCGGCGGATAATATGTTCATATCAGAACCTCCCCACATATGATCAGAGGATAATATGAGAACTTCCCTCGCATATGACCGGCGGATAATATGAACCTCCACCGCGTATGACTGGTGGATAATATGTTCATATGAGAACCTCCACCGCGTATGACCGGTGGATAATATGAACCTCCACCGCATATGACCGGCGAATAATATGTTCATATCAGAACCTCCCCCACGTATGACCGGAGGATAATATGAGAACGTCCCTCAAATATGAGAACCTCCCTCGCGTATAACCGGTGGATAATATGAGAACCTCCCTCGCGTATGACCGGCGGTTAATATGTTCATATGAGAACCTCCCCATCATATGACCAGAGGATAATATGAGAACCTCCCTCGTGTATGACCGGTGGATAATATGAACCTCCACCGCGTATGACCGGCAGATAATATGTTCGTATCAGAACTTCCCCCGCGTATGACTGGAGGATAATAAGAAAACTTTCCTCGCGTATGACCGGTGGATAATATGAACCTCCACCGTGTATGACCGGCAGATAATATGTTCATATGAGAACCTCCCCCGCGTATTACTGGCAGATAATATGAAAACTTCACCGCATATATGAATGGCGGACACATAAGTTTTTAAGTCTATAAACACTATTTGATTTGAATATTCTTTTGAATAGTCTTACCATTGACATATTCATTCGTTCAAACCAGTTGATCTATTTTGTAACTTGGCTTTTAGTCGCTGGGCTCCGGCATCTGGGCTTTTAGTCACAACTGAAATAAAAATAAGTGCGAATTTCTGCAACAATTTCACCGCCTGGTGGACCCATTTGGAAAAAAAAACATTCCCTGTGTCTAATTCTACATTTTGATATACTATACGCCCCATTATATTGAATATACCGGCTGAAATCGATCCTGTAATTGTAAACATCGAGTCTATTTTTAGCTGTTTTATCGGAGCGTGTTTGCGTGTTCGCCATTACAATATTCGCACTAAAACAGCCATATTGTAGCTAAATACGAATGCACAGTATTCCAGTGCGTTATATGATACCTAAAACTTGTTGTTTGCTAGTGTATTCATCGAGAAATCTAAATTCTAAACATTAATGTCGAACGCAGTTTTTCGTGTTTGTGGCATTTTATGTTAGGTCAGTTGTCGACCGGATAATGTAACTTCCGGTGTCCGGTCAGTGGCGGGGTTAATATGTGTGGATAGGGCGAATGTGAGCCTTTCGTTAGACACCAAAAGTAGCCCTCTATGCGCTGTATTCCTCGAGCTATCGGCCGTCCCACGCAATTTGAAAATCCTGTCCCGCAGATTGTCATGCTATCCCAAATTCCACCCCATGTTAGGTCAGTTGTCGATCAAATAATGCAACTTCTGGTGTTTGGTTAGTGGCGGGGTTAATATGTTTGGATAGGGCGAACGTGTGCCTTTCGTTAGACACCAAAATGAGCCCACTACGCCCTGTATTCCTCGAGATATCGGCCGTCCCACGCAATTTGAAATTCTGTCCCGCAGATTGTCGTTTTGTCCCATATCCCATCCCATCCCGCAGATTGTCATGTCCCTAATTATGGCATATAAAATAAAATACACGCACAGTAGCCGAGAGTACAAAATTTTCACCACTCGTGGTATTGTGATTTTAACCACTCACCAAAAGGCTCGTGGTTAAAACCACAATTCCACTCGTGGTGAAAATTTGGTATTCTTGGCTACTATGGGTGTATTCTATATATAAAATATATTCGAACTGTAATGTAGTGATTGTGAAAACATTTTAAAAATCGGACGTGCCAACTGAAGTTTATTTTTAAATATTTACACACCACATGATATGTGTTCACAAAGGGTGCATATATATATATATATATATATATATATATATATATATATATATACGTTCTGAAATGTTCATTGCCAAACATGCAACGGCCATTGCATTGATACATCAAAAACCACACACCCATTGCCAAAGAAATGGCGAACGCCTTGACGATTGACACGTTATTATGTTGACGTGCTGCCAGCTCGCGGCATATACACTAAACTGTTGGATTCTCGGTTCTCTTCTATGACATTTGAATTGTTTTGACTGGCATATATCTTTTCTATGTTATCTGTTCTAATTTCTATTGGAATAGAGGTGTGAATAGTGCATGAAATAGCATGCAGAATAATAATCAGGCCAAAAAGTTCTCAATCTTCCTTACATGGTTCAAGTACGCAAATGCCGAGTACGTTTCTAATCACACTTAGTCCATCCGAGAACGCAAATACCTGTTCTAATTTCTATTGAAATAGAGGTCTGAAAAGTGCATGGAATTGCATGCAGGATAATAATCCAGCCAAAATTGTCGATCTTAGTTACATGGTTCAAGTACGCAAATACCCAGTACGTTTCTGATCACATTTAGTCCATCCAAGTACGCAATTACCGAGTACGTTTTAATCATATTAAGTCCATCACCTATGACAGGGCCCGCTATACTTGTCAATATACACCATAAGAGGGCGTAATGAAGATCTAAGAATGGCCTCAGGTAATGCACTCCTGATATCAACTGAAGATATGGTCTCTCATGAGGGTTAATTTAAAACACGTTGACTCGTAGTAAACGGTTGGATGGGGACTGCCACTACGAGTTAACTCGTAGTGGTGTCCATACCACATAAATAACAACAAAAACCGAGAGCAATTTATGTTTATGTGTCAATCCATGCCCAATTATCCCTTTGATTGATTGTATATGTATGATTACAATGGCTTGAGATGCAACGATTCCCACATTCCGATCAAGGGGTGAGGTGCAGTTTGAAATCTTGCGAGGACACTCCATTTCACCAGGACATCTTCTGTACATCCCTGACCCATGGTAGACACGTGCAAATAGACCTTTCCCGGATATTATAGAGGGCTTTCGTTGCATAAATCAATAATCAGTTAGCGCTAGATTGTTCAGGTTTCATTTGAAGCTTTTGGCTATATAGTGATAATACACCCCATTGTTTGAGGGATGGGCGCAAGCCACTAAAAGGTCCACCAAATATCTAAGCTTGGCTGTGTAACATGTAATAGAACAACACATACATGTATGTTGATATTAGTTAGAAATCAGCGCCCTGCTTGAATGCGCTAATGTCTAAATTCTAACAAATCTTATTATCGGCTGTAGTTCTATGTTTATTACACATCTCGTACTTATAACTTGTAACTGGATAAATTCTGACAGTAGAAGAATTCGGATATAGTGTCAGAGGCTGCTGAAAACTCGAGCTAGCCCTACATCAAGTGTATGCACAAGTGGATACATGTGGCTTGTTTAATCATGCACCCAATTAAGTTGATTTCCCTGGAAATGGGTGTACAAGTGTGTATATATAATACATTTATCATGTTTTATAGAACTTTAGTTGACCAAAATCGGGTTATATGATGTTGAAACGTGTTATAAAGCTAAGTACTACGAGATAACTCGTAGTCGGCACCTGGGACGGAATTTACCAGTGGTCATCGCTGGTGCCAGCTACGAGTTATCTCGTAGGTAAATACATATTATATTTTCGACGTCTTAGGCGACGTAAAGTGTACCAGTGAGTGTATATACATTCATTTACCCCATCTTATACACGATATGCTTGTATCTGTATACCACTCTTCGTCATCTAAGTCATTGAAAACGTAATTGTATTTACCTACGAGATAACTCGTAGCTGGCACCAGCGATGAAACGCTAATAATTTCCATCCCAGTTGCCGACTACGAGTTATCTCGTAGTAGCATTATGACATGTTTCAGCATAATATAACCTGATATTGGTCGAATCATCACTCCTACATACGCAACACATCAACTACTATCGGCAAAACATGCAATCACATGTTGGCATACAGGATGGAATTACCCATTGGTTTTTGGCAGTAAACGTGTTAAATACATGTATAGTCCCATGAGGGTTAATTGAAATATGGTCACACACAGAGAGAGTTAATAAAAATATGGTCACATTAGGGTAAATTAAAATATGGTCACATGAGGGTTAAATAAAATATGGTCCCATGAGGGTTAATTAAAATATGGTCCAGTGAGGGTTAATACAAATATGGTCCCATGCTGGTTAATTAAAATGGTACAATGATTGTTAATTAAAATATGGTCCCATAACTGATGAGGGTTAATTAGAAAATGGTCCCATGAGGGTTAATACAAATATGGACCCATAATATGGTCTCATGAATGTCAATTAAACTATGGTAACATGGAGGTTATTTAAAGTTAAAATATGGTCCCATTATGAGGGTTAATTATAATAATAATATGGTGTCATCAGTGTTGATTAACTATCATGGTCCCATGGGGTTAAATAAAATATAGTCCCATGAGGGTCAATTAAAATATGGTCCAATGAGGACTAATTAAAATATGCCCTCCCCATACGAGGATCAATTAAAACATGGTCACAGGAAGGTAAGTTCCTAACAATGTTCAATTCATATAGCATTCTGATATATGCTGCATACACAGACATAAAAACGATGTTTAGAATAAGGCCACATTGTATGTTAAACAACCAATATGAAGGGTTAGTGTTGGAACTTTTCTTAATAACATCTCTATTCATAGCTCAGATATATTCCGCATACAAGAAATGAAAAAATAAGTTTAGGGAATGAGACTAAAGCTCACTAAACATTATGTACAAACGGCACGAAGAAGTAATGTGTGAATTGGTTAAATAATTACAATCCCACTTAATTTAAAATATAACATGCCGATATTTATCACGTATACATGAAAAAGTTCACTAAACGATATTAAATAACATGTTAAATACTAATATAAACAAACAGCTCGAAGGGTTCATGTGTGAATTAAATTTCTTATACCATCCTCAAATCCCCATGCAATATAATAGTAGATTTATGTCATGTAAAAATAACAATGCAGGTAATTAAACAACAATAGAAAGACACACTGCGCAGTGCGCTAATGGTTAACACGTGAATTCCCATTCCAAGTCGGCGCCCACTTCTCATCGTGGCTAACAAGCCATGGTTCAATAAAGCATGTCGACATACATGCCGATTAAACCGCAAAGGCTTTTAGCGATACGTGAATATACATCGCGATCAGATGCTACCTCTATTAGGCCACAACAATAATTATTGTCAAACTTCGAGTACGAAGTACGAACATACTCAAGTACCTTTCTATTCATAATGTTCGGGTACGAAAATATCCAAGTAACTTTTTATTCATATTTCACACATTCGCCCTTTCCCCCATTGACAACTAAAAAAATACGATCACATAAAACACCCACAGAGGGCGTAATAATGCGATCAGAATATGTATATTTCGAATGCTTCTTAATCGTTTGCTCTACTGATTAACGGAATCATAATGATCTTTGTCATGGATAATTGTTTGGGTGCCCAACAAAACAGCATGTTCTCGTGAAAATAAGCTCTATACGGGATGATTTTGAATATCTCATTCTAGGCTTATATAGAGCTTATTGGAGAAAATTAAGCTCTATATGGGCGTAAAATGTGTCGTTTTCAATACAAAATAGGCTCATATAGGTAGTATTTAATCTACTTTTTCCATCGACATGACCTACCATGGAGGTGAACTCTCTTTATAATGTGTGTTCACTGTGGCACGTGCCATTCAACAGAATAACGGGTAAAAGTTCTATATGAGCTTATATCAGAATCAAGCAAGTCCAACATGAACGTATGTGAATGTTAAGGTCATATGTGAACCTATTTGTAGGAGGATATGAACATCTTTGCGGGAGGATATGTTAAACAAAAAAATAACACCTGGTGAAACTATCCATTTTAAAAGTCGATATCTGATAATCAAAACCTGTAATGAATGGCCCATACATTCGAGCTAACCAATTCAACTAAACAATATACAATTTCCTAAATGATTTCGGAATAAAGAACCGTCGGATACCCTATAAAAGTTACCCATGTTTTACAATAGTATATTTATGGTAGCCTAAGTTTGTTGTATTTGCATACCATATGTTTTGATTTACCATAATGTTTATGGTAAAACTGTATAGTCAAATGTGATCGATATGCGGGTGCGCGAATATAATGATACTATATAGTAAAACCATGGTTTAACTACAGTGCCCATGGAACGTGCATGGTAATAATATGATTGTAAATTTGTCATGTAGGCTTATACTTTGACCATGGATTAGATATCGTAAAACCATGTTCACAGCAAGTGAATCCATATAGTTTATGATCACACAAATATAGAACACTGGCACATTCCACGCACATGTGGTTATATAACCGGTATATAATAAAACATGGCACTGGCATTATGTATACCACAGTGAACTATAGTTGAGACATTCAGTCTGAGAATTGTTCTATCACGAAACCCATGGTAAAGTCATGCATTGGACATGAAAACTATTGTAATATCTTAGCTATCGTAGTAAAACCATATTTAAAATTGACTTTGTGGGTTGGGGATTAACTAGTTCTATAAATATGGTTTGGAGAATCCGTATGGTGTATTAAAACCATGGTTACTCTAGTAAAACCATAGTTTTATTATAATGTAGTTGTGAGACTGATTACTTTCATCATAGTTTTACAACAAAAACTACCTTTACCACAAGAAAAAACTGTGGTAAATCCAAACATGGTGTGCAAATACCACAGAATCCAGGTAAAACTATTCATAGTAAATTAACCCTTTACCCAACAGAACGGCCCTGTGCCAATGCATTCTCTTATATATGCGAGTCGACCATAGGTCGCCTCGCATATATAAGAGAATGCATTGGCTTAACACATTAAAAATTATAAAATTGTTAATGAATGTAAGAAAAAATGGTAAAAAGTGTTAAAAAAAGATTTTGTTTAGGCCAATGCATTCTCTTATATATGCGAGGCGACCTATGGTCGACTCGCATATATAAGAGAATGCATATTGGCACAGGGCATAACTGTAACTATCACAATGTGGTCAAGGAGCCGATTCCAATGATATCCATATTTGTATGGTTCTATTGAGACAGACCGAAGATATTTTAGGCTGTTGAAGCTTTATTTGGCCGGTTTGTTGGGTAAAGGGTTAAAACCATGGTTTTACTGTAGTGTAGTTTGGTTTTACTGTAGTGTAGTTATGAGATTGATTACTTTCACCAAATTTTAACTACAAAAAATATAGTTTACCACAAACATTATGGTAAACCCAAAACTTGCATGCAAACACCACAAAATTAACAGTATAGTAACCATGGTAAAAACACGTTTACAATAAAATAACTATAATAAACCAAAGGGAATATTCGCGTCCAGGTGCACCATACCTGCCTGAACCTACCATGGTTTATTTTGGTTTGCGGTTGATGCACTGAGATCGATGGTCGTTTATTCTGACACTGCTTCTCTCTGCGCATGCAGGCGCTTTGTCAGCCTGTTAACATACACTCATATTCTTACTGATCGTCTGTGGTAATGTCTCGTACCTGACTCAATCCTGTCAAATACAGTTGCTGGCCTGGGTACTAGGCTACTGTGGTATTAATGCCAACTTTTCATTTCTCGGAATGCTTGTGGTCACATTACGTCACATTGCGCTGCGTCGATCGTTTCGATTGGACACTTGTATCTTGGTGCTACTAATAGTGAGTTCTGATTAACGCTACTGACGCGGTTCGAGAAATATAAAGTCTGCAACAAGTAATCAGACCCACTGTTTATATGTGGATGGGTAGTTAACTTAGACTGGTGTTTGGTAATAATACGTCCGTCAGCATGTACGTGCTTCGTTTGTTTCTGATTAGGTCAAAATAAAAAAGACCTGTGTTTCTGGTGACCCACCCACCCCTATTCCAGCGCCTCAGACCATTTTCATTTTATTGATTTTGCAATATTAATACGCATCCGATTTAATTTTTCGTGTAATTCGATTCATTTCCGTGTAAAACGGATACATCGCGTGAACTGTTAAATCGCAAATTATACCACACTTCAATTAGGTCACAGCTGAATCAAACTTATTTTTTTCATGTTTTATTCAATAAAACAATAAATTACACTATATTGTAATATTACTTACTTAGTTTTATTATTTTATAGTACATTCAAAACAAGGAGAAGCAGTCTGGGGGATATTCATATTTATTTTGAGCAAAGTTGAAAATAAAATGAAAAAATAAAATGAAGAGCCACCCCCCCCCCACGTTCTTGCGTGTATTTTTGTTTGACCTTTGGACCCGATTCAAACCTATATACTAGGCAACCCCATCCATGTTAGCAACTTTACAAGCGATAGCCATTTCAGTATGAAATTTTGACTGAAAGTAGGAAATATTCACGTCCAGGTGCACCATACCGGCCTGCACCTACCATGCATGGGTTATCTTGATTTGTGGTTAATGCATGGAGCCCCATAGTCGTTTATTCTGACAGTGCTTCTCTGGGTGCAGGCGTTCTGTTAATGATGCGTCTGAGCGTATGCTTCATTTGTTGCCTTTCTTTATTGGAATGACTCAACGCCGTTCAACGCGAATTCCAATTATCTTAACGGGGATTACGGGGTCTGATATAACAAGAAAAAAGTCATTTATGAGAAAAAAATAGAACAAAAACACACAGATATTAATATCACACTCTTAGGCAATTTTATGCAAGCAATCGGATTCGAATTCAACAATTGGTATAATTGAATACACTGGGATTATGTGGCATCAATTTGTAATTAAGATAGAAAAGCTATAAAAATATGTCCACGCTATTTTATAATAGGTGCAGTTTTATGTTATTAAAATTCGTTTCATTTACTTGCAAAACAGTTCTTTAGACATGGCCGATAGACCAGTAATAGTCTTCATTGAGCCTCGTGATTAATGGACATGGCCGATAGACCAGTAATAGTCTTCATTGAGCCTCGTGATTAATGGACATGGCTCATTCAAACCTCCCAATTATGCATACCTTACTCGTATTTAAAGATGGCCTGTCCGAAATGACACCAAATTAGTCAAAACTTTCTAAGTTCGTTGGTTAAATTAAATGGAAAGGATTGCTGGATGACTGAAGCCATTAAGCTCTCAAGACTATCTTGTCATATACTGAATATACAGCTACTTTATACATGCAGACTTTTCAAAACAGGAGGCATAGCAGAAACACAACTCATGAACTTATTAATCCTTAATGTATAAATATAATTGCACACCAGTCTCTACGCCACATCCGAATCAATCAAATTAAGTTGGGGACCTCATAATTAGCCAACATAAACAATATTTCAATAAAATTAAGCCGATTTAATCCCTTCTAATTAATGGGGCCGACTTCCCTGGGGCCGACTTCACGTGGGGCCGTCTTCGTATGGGGCCGACTTCGCACGGGGCCGATTTCTCCAGATACCATTTTGGAAATAAAAATTATTAAAAAAACAAAACAAAAGAACTTTCAAAGTTAATTTTCAGCTTAAAAGGCAAAAAATAAATATAAAAATGCATGTAGATGAATAATGTAAACTTCATTGAAAGAATCACAGAAGAAAGCCTAGTTGGGCCGATAATTCCATTTAAATTAGTTGATTAGATGTGGTTACATTATTATAACCACCCTGTCCCTCATTTGGACAATGAAATCATATGCATCTTTAACAAATTGACGAAAACTTTACGTCGGCAATATAAAATTTCTAATTCCATAGCTACAGTGCATGTATTGAAGGGTGTGGCGTTTCGAAGCCCACATTATACTTTATTTTTAAATTCCGGCCGGTTCCGACAATCACAAAGGAAGTTGATATCAGCCTGTTCTCACATGAGGAAGATAATATCAGCCTGTTCTCACACGAGGAAGATAATATCAGCCTGTTCTCACATGAGGAAGATAATATCAGCCTGTTCTCACACGAGGAAGATAATATCAGCCTGTTCGCACACGAGGAAGTTAATATCAGCCTGTTCTCACATGAGGAAGATAATATCAGCCTGTTCTCACGCGAGAAAGATAATATCAGCCTGTTCTCACACGAGGAAGATAATATCAGCCTGTTCTCACGCGAGAAAGATAATATCAGCCTGTTCTCACACGAGGAAGATGATATCAGCCTGTTCTCACACGAGGAAGATGATATCAGCCTGTTCTCAAACGAGGAAGATAATATCAGCCTGTTCTCACGCGAGAAAGATAATATCAGCCTGTTCTCACATGAGGAAGATGATATCAGCCTGTTCTCACACGAGGAAGATAATATCAGCCTGTTCTCACGCGAGAAAGATAATATCAGCCTGTTCTCACATGAGGAAGATGATATCAGCCTGTTCTCACACGAGGAAGATAATATCAGCCTGTTCTCACACGAGGAAGATAATATCAGCCTGTTCTCACATGAGGAAGATAATATCAGCCTGTTCTCACACGAGGAAGTTAATATCAGCCTGTTCTCACACGAGGAAGTTAATATCAGCCTGTTCTCACACGAGGAAGATAATATCAGCCTGTTCTCACACGAGGAAGATAATATCAACCTGTTCTCACACGATGAAGATAATATCAGCCTGTTCTCACAAAGGAAGTTAATATCAGCCTGTTCTCATACGAGGAAGATAATATCAGCCTGTTCTCACAAAGGAAGATAATATCAGCCTGTTCTCACACGATGAAGATAATATCAGCCTGTTCTCACAAAGGAAGATAATATCAGCCTGTTCTCACAAAGGAAGATAATATCAGCCTGTTATCACAAGAGGAAGATAATATCAGCCTGTTCTCACAAAGGAAGATAATATCAACCTGTTCTCACAAAGGAAGATAATATCAGTCTGTTCTCACACGAGAAAGATAATATCAGCCTGTTATCACACGAGGAAGATAAGATCAGCCTGTTCTCACAAAGGAAGATAATATAAGCCTGTTCTCACACGAGGAAGACAATATCAGCCTATTCTCACACGAGGAAGATAATATCAGCCTGTTCTCAAACGAGGAAGATAATATCAGCCTATTCTCACACGAGGAAGATAATATCAGCCTGTTCTCACACGAGGAAGATAATATCAGCCTGTTATCACAAAGGAAGATAATATCAGCCTGTTCTCACACGAGGAAGACAATATCAGCCTGTTCTCACAAAGGAAGATAATATCAGCCTGTTCTCACAAAGGAAGATAATATCAGCCTGTTCTCACACGAGAAAGATAATATCAGCCTGTTCTCACACGAGGAAGATAATATCAGCCTGTTCTCACAAAGGGAGATAATATCAGCCTGTTCTCACACGAGGAAGATAATATCAGCCTGTTCTCACACGAGGAAAACAATATCAGCCTGTTCTCAAAAAGGAAGATAATATCAGCCTGTTCTCACACGAGGAAGATAATATCAGCCTGTTCTCACACGAGAAAGATAATATCAGCCTGTTTTCACACGAGGTCGATAATATCAGCCTGTTCTCACACGAGGAAGATAATATCTGTCTGTTCTCACACGAGGAAGATAATTTCAGGCTGTTCTCACACGAGGACGATAATATCAGCCTGTTCTCACACGAGGAAGATAATATCAGCCTGTTCTCACACGAGGAAGATAATATCAGCCTGTTCTCACACGAGGAAGATAATATCAGTCTGTTCTCACACGAGGAAGATAATATCAGCCTGTTCTCACAAAGGAAGATAATATCAGCCTGTTCTCACACGGGGAAGACAATATCAGCCTGTTCGCACACGAGGAAGATAATATCAGCCTGTTCTCACAAAGGAAGACCATATCAGCCTGTTCTCACACGGGGAAGATAATATCAGCCTGTTCTCACGCGAGGAAAACAATATCAGCCTGTTCTCACAAAGAAAGATAATATCAGCCTGTTATCACACGAGGAAGATAATATCAGCCTGTTATCACACGAGGAAGATAATATCAGCCTGTTCTCACACGAGGAAAGTAATATCAGCCTGTTCTCACAAAGAAAGATAATATCAGCCTGTTCTCACACGAGGAAGATAATATCAGTCTGTTCTCACACGAGGAAGATAATATCAGCCTGTTCTCACAAAGGAAGATAATATCAGCCTGTTCTCACACGAGGAAGATAATATCAGCCTGTTCTCACACGAGGAAGATAATATCAGCCTGTTCTCACACGAGGAAGATAATATCAGCCTGTTCTCACACGTATTAGCCTGTTCCCACAAAGGAAGATAATATCAGCCTGTTCTCGCAAAGGAAGATAATATCAGCCTGTTCTCGCAAAGGAAGATAATATCAGCTTGTTCTCACAAAGGAAGATAATATCAGCCTGTTCTCGCAAAGGAAGATAATATCAGCCTGTTCTCACAAAGGAAGATAATATCAGCCTGTTCTCGCAAAGGAAGATAATATCAGCCTGTTCTCACAAAGAAAGATAATATCAGCCTGTTCTCACACGAGGAAGACAATATCAGCCTGTTCTCACACGGGGAAGATAATATCAGCCTGTTCTCACACGAGGAAGTTAATATCAGCCTGTTCTCACACGAGGAATATAATATCAGCCTGTTCTCACACGAGGAAGATAATACCAGCCTGTTCTCACAAGAGGAAGACAATATCAGCCTGTTCTCACACGAGGGAGACAATATCAGCCTGTTCTCACAAAGGAAGATAATATCAGCCTGTTCTCACACGAGGAAAACAGTATCAGCCTGTTCTCACAAAGAAAGCTAATACCAGCCTGTTCTCACACGAGGAAGATAATACCAGCCTGTTCTCACACGAGGAAGATAATATCAGCCTGTTCTCACACGAGGAAGACAATATCAGCCTGTTCTCACACGAGGAAGATAATATGAGCCTGTTCTCACACGAGGAAGTTAATATCAGCCTGTTCTCACAAAGGAAGATAATATCAGCCTGTTCTCACACGAGGAAGATAATATCAGCCTGTTCTCACACGAGGAAGATAATATCAGCCTGTTCTCACACGAGGAAGATAATATCAGCCTGTTCTCACACGAGGAAGTTAATATCAGCCTGTTCTCACACGAGGAAGATAATATCAGCCTGTTCTCACAAAGGGAGATAATATCAGCCTGTTCTCACAAAGTAAGATAATATCAGCCTGTTTTCACAAGAGGAAGATAATATCAGCCTGTTCCCACACGAGGGAGATAATATCAGTCTGTTCTCACAAAGTAAGATAATATCAGCCTGTTCTCACACGAGGGAGATAATATCAGTCTGTTCTCACACGAGGAAGATAATATCAGCCTGTTCTCACACGAGGAAGACAATATCAGCCTGTTCTCACAAAGGAAGATATTATCAGCCTGTTCTCACAAAGGAAGATATTATAAGCCTGTTCTCACAAAGGAAGATATTATCAGCCTGTTCTCACACGAGAGAGACAATATAAGCCTGTTCTCACACGAGGAAGACAATATCAGCCTGTTCTCACACGAGGAAGTTAATATCAGCCTGTTCTCACAAAGGAAGATAATATCAGCCTGTTCTCACACGAGGAAGATAATATCAGCCTGTTCTCACACGAGGAGGATAATATCAGCCTGTTCTCACACGAGGAAGTTAATATCAGCCTGTTCTCACAAAGGAAGATAATATCAGCCTGTTCTCACAAAGGAAGATAATATCAGCCTGTTCTCGCAAAGGAAGATAATATCAGCCTGTTCTCACAAAGGAAGATAATATCAGCCTGTTCTCGCAAAGGAAGATAATATCAGCCTTTTCTCACAAAGGAAGATAATATCAGCCTGTTCTCGCAAAGGAAGATAATATCAGCCTGTTCTCACAAAGGAAGATAATATCAGCCTGTTCTCACACGAGGAAGATAATATCAGCCTGTTCTCACACGAGGAAGATAATATCCGCCTGTTCTCACACGAGGAAGATAAAATCAGCCTGTTCTCACAAAGGAAGATAATATCAGCCTGTTCTCACACGAGGAAGATAATATAAGCCTGTTCTCACACGAGGAAGATAATACCAGGCTGTTCTCACAATAGGAAGACAATATCAGCCTGTTCTCACACGAGGGAGACAATATCAGCCTGTTCTCACAAAGGAAGATAATATCAGCCTGTTCTCACACGAGGAAAACAATATCAGCCTGTTCTCACAAAGAAAGCTAATACCAGCCTGTTCTCACACGAGGAAGATAATACCAGCCTGTTCTCACACGAGGAAGATAATACCAGCATGTTCTCACACGAGGAAGATAATATCAGCCTGTTCTCACACGAGGAAGATAATAGCAGCCTGTTCTCACACGAGGAAGTTAATATCAGCCTGTTATCACAAAGGAAGATAATATCAGCCTGTTCTCACACGAGGAAGACAATATCAGCCTGTTCTCACACGAGGAAGATAATATCAGCCTGTTCTCACACGAGGAAGATAATATCAGCCTGTTCTCACACGAGGAAGATAATATCAGCCTGTTCTCACACGAGGAAGTTAATATCAGCCTGTTCTCACACGAGGAAGATAATATCAGCCTGTTCTCACAAAGGAAGATAATATCAGCCTGTTCTCACACGAGGGAGATAATATCAGCCTGTTCTCACACGAGAAAGATAATATCAGCCTGTTCTCACACGAGGAAGATAATATCAGCCTGTTCTCACACGAGGGAGATAATATCAGCCTGTTCTCACACGAGAAAGATAATATCAGCCTGTTCTCACACGAGGGAGATAATATCAGCCTGTTCTCACACGAGAAAGATAATATCAGCCTGTTCTCACATAGGGAGATAATATCAGCCTGTTCTCACACGATAAAGATAATATCAGCCTGTTCTCACATAGGGAGATAATATCAGCCTGTTCTCACAAAGTAAGATAATATCAGCCTGTTATCACAAAGGAAGATATTATCAGCCTGTTCTCACAAAGGAAGATATTATCAGCCTGTTCTCACACGAGGGAGACAGTATCAGCCTGTTCTCACAAAGGAAGATAATATCAGCCTGTTCTCACACGAGGAAAACAATATCAGCCTGTTCTCACAAAGAAAGCTAATACCAGCCTGTTCTCACACGAGGAAGACAATATCAGCCTGTTCTCACAATGGAAGATAATATCAGCCTGTTCTCACATGGACCTATAGTTGGAGGTTACATGTTACTTTTTACCTATAACTCACTATTATAAGCTAAGTTATCAAATAGTAGTGTTTTTGCATCAGATAATAACCGTTATCCGTCTTGTGAGATATCGATATCTCACTCGTATCCATCCGCGCTGAAATTAAAAGTGATTCGGTACTAGATGAGTTAACATCGCTTCGCCACTGGGTGTTCAGGTTATATGTAATATTTGATAAATTAATGTGTTTTGTTAAACATACTATGATGTTAGCCCCTTTATCCCTGAACCAGTCTGTCTGAAAAAAAATGGAACTATTTCCATATGCACAAGCTCATTATCATGGCTGTGCTTGGGTATACAAATTTGCACTTTTCACTATTCTTTCGAGTTGAGCCATGGGCAGACTGAGCGGAGCATATAATAAACATAACATCTACACTTTTTGGTTGGATATGGCAATTATCTCATTCGTGATGACAAAAAAAATAAATTTCTCGTGGCTCTGCCACTCGTGGAAATTCATTTTTTTTTTCGTCACTCACGAGATAATTTCCATATTCAACCAAAAACTGTCGATATCCTCTATATATGAATTTTGATAAATTGTGATGCAAATTGTCCATTTCATCTAGAATCTAAAAAATTCAGTTTTATTTTGAGAATTTATTCGCATACATTTTAATTTTTACACACATCTGAAAGATAGAGGTACTCAATCCGATCAGAGGGTCCCCATCTCAACAGATTCCAACAACAACAATCCGATCAGTGGGTCCTATATTACTATTTCTTTGGCTTTGGGGGTAAAAAATATTCGATTCGAGTCGAGGAACCCATCAAACAAAGCTCAGAGTTTAGATATTGATTTTTTAAATTTGTTATTTTCTCGAGATGAGTACTAATAATTGCCCTAACTTCGTAATCTGCTCGAGATTTGTACACCAAAACACTATTCAAACAGACAAGGATGGATAACTCTAAAACCAAGTAGTAATAATAACGCAATTTTGACTGTGTTCTGGGACAGAAAGAATAGAAATAACGAAACTTCAAATATCGATATCTGATCACCCTGAGCATTGATTGGTAGGTTCCTCGACTCGATTCAATTATTTTTTACCCCCAAAGCCAAAGAAATAGTAATATAGGACCGTCTGATCGGATTGAGTACTTTTAATATCTCGTCTCCAAAACCTTTTTGTTTTTGTTGATACTCTTATTAAAATAACCAATTATACATGGTATACGGAACATGAATTAATAACATAATGTGGGTGCGGGAAAACAGCACGGCGATTCAAAATATTTCACGGACATTTAAAGATGTATTTATAGGGTTCCAGACTTTCAATTACAAGATGGGGAATATAATTGGACGCGATACCGCTGAATAAAATGTTGAACGCCTACATGTTATATGACATGTATCAGATATCATAATTGACAGATATGATGACATGCACTTTCTTACAAACAGATCAAATAAATAAGTAAAATAAATATTTGTTTTTGCCATTAACGGAAACGATTATACATATGTGTTGATCAAGTGCCATTTCTTGTTCCAATTGTGTTATTTTATAAACTTGAGACTTAAATTTCTGGAGCCCTTAATACGCCTATATATAACTCACATTAAGGGGCTTATGCATGTGCCCAATCCAATTGTTGTATTGGGTAGAAACAGCGAATCTGTAAGTTCAAATGGTTCGAATGGGGCGGTGTTCGAATCGTTATTCTACTACATTTTTGTCCTTGGCGACCTGGTTAAGTTCTCACAGACGTCTTGCCCAGAAATCACCAAAATTTTGATATCATTTTAATGACGTGTTGAGCCAGTTGAATGCATAAAGATTAAAGGACTGAGTTCACTTCAATGGATTAAAGCTGGTGGGGATCTATATCCATTGAAGCATGATGGAGATCGAGAAAACACAACGAGATAAATTTACACCGATAGGCGGGAAGACGCAACATGAGTCTATTTTGATATTGCAAAAACTGCGGAAAAATTATTTATAAACTAAAGATTGGATGAGTTCATGTAAACACGGAGATATTGCTGTATGACGTGATGTAACTCGGGGAATGGCAATGGGGAGGACATGATACCACACACCAACCAAACATATATGATATCACACACACCAACCAAACATATGGGATATCACATGCACACACCAACCAAACATATGGGATATCACACACTCACACACGCTCACACCCTCTCACACACATGTGCACCAACCAAACATCTGGGATATCGTGGTCACTAAATATCTGATTTCAGAATCAAATAAGTTCAATATATGTGAATGGTATACGTCATATATGTATCGACCTACCGTGCAAGCCTGAGTTTAGCGTGCCTGTCATTTGCAGAATGAGGTCCCCAGTGGGTGAATTTATTGATGCTATCCTGCATAGCGGACTAGCATCACCAAATCAACCATCTGTGGACCTCATTTTGCATGGCCTCATCTGCTACAGGAGACATAGACTCAGATTGAAGTTCCCAAATGGTGAATATTGTGATGTACACCCTTTGGGAACCTCCATTATGCAAAGTGTCGTCTGCTAATTTGGGGATATAGAAAAAGACGGAAGTGAAAAAAAAACTCAATGTGGAAGTGAAACGTCTGCTAAATCCACCAGAGCATAACAATTTCACCGATTCATTTTGGCAATAGAGTTAATTCGTGACGTCACGGAGTCCCGATAAAAAGTCATATTGGACTCGATTGAGTCCAATATGACTTTCGGAGTGCAATATGACTTTTTCCCGGATGATCATGTTACGGCTTTTGCCCAATCAGAAATAGTGTTAGTTAAGGGATGGATAATAATATATTTTATTGTATTTTATAACTATATAAAACTTGTTATGGGAAGAGATAGACCATCTTTAAGAAATGTACCGTTATTTGTTTTAAAGTTGTCTAATTTGCGGTGTTTTGCTAATCTGAACGAATCCCAAGAAAAGCCAGTGTATATATGAACCATTCAAGAATGAATGAATGATATACTTAAACATGTTTTAACAATGGCTGCAATGGTGCTTGTAAAGCGACATGAATAGCCAGCTTACTTATGGTTTGCAACATACAACACACCCATTATTAAAATGTTTTATATGCCATATAACGGCATTTAGTCGATTCACTCAGAGTAGCCAGACACCGCAAAAATGACAACTTTTGATTAAATATCGGTTCTATTTCTGAACAGCATCAGTTTGCCTTATCAGAATCATATCAGTTCACCAGGAACCACCGACATCATAAAAAATTAGCAGGACCACTTAACCAGTGTGGTGTAGTTAACAACGCTCTTTAATAATGCCGCAAACATAATTTTATCGATGTTTTGAATTTATTTTTGGTGTCTGAGTCAAGGTCAAAACCTTGCAAAACTTCCTCATTTGAAACTCCATATTTGACAAATAAAAGCAGCCCACGGATATATCTGACATTAAAATCAAATTGAAAGAAATCCATGTAGATTGAAACTGATATTTGGTTCAACGATGACAAATTTGCGGCCGCGTACAAGTTAAGAACTTATCGTGCAGTCAAACAGCAATACGAACAAGATCCAATATCTGGATAGTGTCCACAATATCGACCCAAAGATAATGTTCTGTAACCTAAGAATCATATAATCATAACTTGAAAATTGAATGGGTCGTCATAAACAGGCAATAGAGCCACTTTATGAAAAAAATTGTAGGAAATGCAACGTGGAGGTTTAGAATGCAGAACACTTCATTTTGCACTGCAACACATTATGGTAATATGCGTAAAAACCTATTTGATGAAATAGGAATGGAGAGCGGTAAACTTATTAGATTGATTGATAGCCAAAAATACCTACATACATAATACAAAACAACGAACATCATATGTATACAAGCAATTTAATTAATCTCCAACATGGTCCGGACATTTTTCAAAGAAAGGTCAAATTCTACTGGTTTGGTTATGAAATAATTACTAGTATATATTCTGTTAAATAATTGTTAAAGGTATACAATCCGATTCGCTGGTCCACATAATCAGAACCCAACAACAACAACAACAGTTCTTGAAATGCCGCTTCAGTTATCATAATCGATTAATTGACAAAAAACAATGCTAACCACGGTCAACTATATAGTATAAAATTGGCCAAAAAGTGTTAAACATCAACATTTTGTTCAACGTAATTTTGTATCGAGAGTATGTCGGGCGACATTCGTCGAATATTTGCCAGGCCGCCAAATAGTCCAGGTGGTGAAAAATAATACATTTAAAAAATCGATATCTGATAACTGTGAGCTTTGATGTGTAGGTTCCTCGACACGAATGAAATATTGTTTTTCCACCGAAGCCAAGGAATAGTGATTTAGGAGCGTCTAATCGGATTGAGTACCTTTAACATTGTTATACATTTAATATTTTCACATTGGCAAACCATACTCCGACGTAAACCAGAATTAACCCTTTCAGTGCCAAGTTCGATTTTTGTATCAACCCATATTTCCTTGATCATTTTTCAAATTTATTGATTATAATAATGTATCACATTATTATAATCAATAAATTTGAAAAATGATCAAGGAAATATTGGTTGATACAAAAATCGGACTTGGCACTGAAAGGGTTAATACCCCTACCGATTTCACAAGCTGGTTTACGTCGAAGGAAACTTGGACTATTATCGACCCTAGATCATGCTAACGCAAGTGGAGATCATATTCAGCTAGTTCAAAACCTTGGAACTTCTGAAGTTTTGACCTGAAACCTTATGAAGTCAAAAACATAACGCGGGGAATCTATTTCTTTGTTAATATATGTTGCTTAATAGTTTATTCGTCGCTAGGCAAATGTCCCAGCTCGAGATTACATTATTTAAGGGACTGTGGGAAAATTTGCTTTGCGCTATTTTTTTTAGCGATATCGGCTCACAAAAGTCACTAAAAGGAATGCAATTTCGAGCTGGACCACCCCTTGCTCTGATGTAGATTATTGAGGAACAAATTTAACTAAAGAAATTTATTCCCTGCCTGTTTACATATGTTATAAAGTTCCCTGTCAGAAAGGGCCAGAACATTAAAAAGTTCCCAGGGTTTGTACTGGTGCAACATGATATCTACGAGCGTTAGCCAGAGTAGATATTCATGGCATGAGTTATGTCGACACAAGAGACCAGTCCTGGGCCCTGTAAATCACTGGACAAACATAAACATATATAGTGTGATGTACATACAAAATATGGGAGATGACGTCACCCAACTGGCCGTCTTCCAATCGCCGCCCAGGCATCAACAGTATATAATGCAAGTTGACTACACTCAACTCCTGATAGGCTTAAAGATACATCTCCACTTCTTTTAACATGTGTGCAAATGGTAGATAGGGTTAACCAAAGTGCACATACCGGAGACTACACCCTACCCAGAATGCATCGGTGTCTATCTTATCGAGATCAGATCACCAACCCGCGTGCAGATAGCACTACATCATGTGACATTTAAGACCCAAACACCATTAGACAATCAGAGTAAAAACGATGGCGACGCTGCATTCCATCTGACGGGTTCTTGGCACCGTAGCTGACCAGACGATCATATTGGTAGAATGTTATTCTTCCATGTCG
This sequence comes from Siphonodentalium dalli, assembly GCA_032622095.1. NCBI lineage: Eukaryota > Metazoa > Mollusca > Scaphopoda > Gadilida > Siphonodentaliidae > Siphonodentalium > Siphonodentalium dalli. Next base: position 225,423,024 of record CP136063.1, read on the forward strand.
ACAGGATGAAAACCTTATCAATAATCCAAACCTGCTCTAGTTGCATATAGGGGCACCGAGAACAGATATTTGCATACCTGTCGTATGTGGCATACCCAAAGAAACCACAGTCTATATACATGTTATCCGGAACGTGGCCAGAAGGTCCCTGTTGTGTGTGTGTGTGAGGGGGTGTGAGGGAGGGTGTGTGTGTGAGGGTGTGTGTGTGTCTGGGGTGTGTGTTCTCGTTGTATTTTCCAACTGCACCCTCCATAATTGAACCAGACCATAATTAAATTTGCACCCACATTGAGTTGGAACTTACAACTGGTACCTCAAGCTTTCCAACTGTTGTTGGAAATGTCAAACCTGACACTACCCAAGGTTGGAAAATTGCCAACTGATGCAGCTGACTGATGGCCATTTCAGATCACAATTGTGCCTTAAATATAGGAATATTTCATGAATGAGCATACATTTATTAGTATTCTAGTATTTTGCCAATGGTCAGGTTCCTGCAGTTGGAGCTCTTTCAACTCTCCACCGCGACGTCACTGGATGCTTGCACCGTTACATATACAATTATACTTGTAATGGTAGAGGCTTTAAAATAATTAAATTTACATATATACGTATATCAATTGACAGCCCTTATAATAATCTGATCTTCGGACCTTCGGACTATTGGGCATTCTGATTATCGGACCTTCGGAACATCTGACCTTCGGAGTATCGGAACTTCGTAGTATCGGACCTTCGGACTATTGGGTCTTCGGAATATAGGACCTTCGGAGTATTGTACCTTCGTAATATGGAACCTTCGGAGTGATGGACCTTCGTAATATGGGAGGCTTCGGAGTATTGAACCTTCGTAATATGGGACCTTCTGAGTATTGAACCTTCGTAATATGGGATCTTCGAAGTATCGGACTTTCGGAATAAAGGGTTGACACCCTAAATTCGCGAGTTCCGACGTGCACGATTCATATTAGTTCATGAAAACCACTTTTTGCACAAATTTTTAAAGGCTGACGGAAACCAATACCCAGCTACAATTTTCCGCCATTGTTTGGACACGAGCGCATTACAATACAAGTTACGGAAAACATTTATTTACATGCCATGGGTATCATATTTGAAATTTATTTGAAATATTATACGCCAATCGCGTGCCAAATTCTTTTAAACTCGTAATCGAGATACCATATGTAAAAACATTCTACTTATTTAGTTCCTTCTAACCAACTGGACGACAGGAGCTGGTCTAAATTAAAAAAAATCACTTGAAACAGACTGGCCGCCCATGATGGCAGTGGTAAGACCAACGTAGAGACTAGAGAGGAGCTGAATTCTGCCTTCCAGCTTGCTTGCAACATAGGGGCGTGGTGTCAGTGGTCAGACCAACGTAGAGAGGAGACTGAAGTCTGCCTTCCAGCTTGCTTGCAACAGAGGTGCATGGGGTCCGTGGTCAGACCAACGTAGAGAGGAGCTGAATTCTGCCTTCCAGCTTGCTTGCAACATAGGACCTCGACTATACCATTCCCAAAGTACGTTCTTACATGCACTCCGTGGGGAAATGTGTTATATCGCCTCAAGCAACCGAGCTATTCTAAGATATTGGCATTTGAAAGAGGAGTTTTTGACAAATTGTTACTTTATGCCATTTGAATTCACTAAATAACACTGACAAAGAGCGTTGTTTACGAAGAAGTGATTTTAAATACGTAGTTTATATTGACTAAATAACGGAGATATTCAGAGATATTCAGAAATATATAAAACAAAACAAATATACAAATTTAAATAGCGTTTGTTTTCGAAGAAATAATTTGAAAGAACAAATAATCTCTAAGCCGGTTAGTTTGGCAATCTGTGTTATATTTCTGGGTTATATGATAACACATGGTAACCACACAATCGGATAACTATAATGCAAATTAACATTAACTGACCATTTAATAACTATGCAAATTAACATTAACTGACCATTTAATAACTCTGCCTTCCAGTTTGCTCGACTCTACCATTCCCAAAGTGCGTGCTTACATGCACTCCGTGGGAAAATGTGTTATATCACCTCAGGCAGGCGAGCTATTCTAAGATCTTGGCATTTGAAAGAGGAGTTTTTGACAAATTGTTACTTTATGACATTTGGCCTTGGTTACAACATTCTGTCAGCAGACATTAATATGGGGTGGTTAATCGCAAAACCAATCAAATAAGTGTTGTGTAATACGTCGTCAGAGGCCAAATAGACGCACACTAGAATGCACCGATGGCAAAGGCAGGTGGCTCTGGATCCATTAATGATTGAATTCGTTAATTACCCACCTGTTGGTACCTGTCATAAGATGAAATGCAGACCGGGTTACCCCTGTATAGGAACTCGTGTAACATTATAAAATGCCGTAACACAGATGGGTTCCTGTGAGTGAAAGCTTTTGGTATTCATGGTTCGTGACGCCTCAGCCGATTACATACAGGTTATATATACCGGAGAATTAGTCGAAATGCATGTGTTCTGTTGTTAATATATAGCTTCCGTGTGTCTTATACATGCCAGACGATGTGGGTGTGAGTGCTGCGAGTGCGTATCATGTGCAGTGTTGGGGGTAACGGTGTCTGAACCGACCCATCCCAAAACCGACCAATATATATCAATGGGTGTACACCCTATATATCCCACAACCGACCAATATATATCAATGCATGTACACCATATAGATCCCACTTCCGGCAAAACTGGGCTACCGGAACATTTAGATCATGCCATGCATGAATCTATACTATGGCTAACGCTCGCAGAAATCATACTCCACCAGTACAAAACCTGGGATCTTTTTTGAAGTTTTGACAGGGAACCTCGAATAAATAACACGGGGAATATAGTTCTTAATGATTATCTGTTCCTTAATACTAGTCGTGTACTTCATTATATGTGAAGGTCCCAACACGAAATTGCATGCTTTTCTCTGACGTTTGAAAGCCGATATCGCAATAAACGTTCAATTATTTACCCAGGAAAAATTCCAGAATTGTAAGAAACGCAAAGCAAAATCGCTCACGAAGTCACTTAAATCGTGAAATTTCGAATTGGGACCATCACCTACAGTGACGTACATTATTAAGAATGGGATAATAACAAAGATATATGTTCCCTTTGCTATTTTTTCGATTTTATTAGGTTCCCCGTCAAAACTTCAAAAAGTTCCCAGGTTTTGTATACTGATGGAATATGATCTCTACGGGCGTTAGTGAAACTGCCTCTTTAAAAAACCCACCAAACGTCTTGTTTTTAAAAGTACAGTGATCCTGCACGTGTGTCATTAACAACGATCGGACAAGAAGTACATTTGAACTCGACCTGAATATTCTTATGATTAATCCATTCCACATTTTATTGTAAATTAGCAAATTTTAAGTAGAAATGGGGATATCTCCGTCGTAATTTCGTAAATAGTCAGATCAGACCTAAACTCGAACCTGATCGGGACTTTTTCATATAATTATGTACCGAATTTCATGATAGTATGTGAAACATCCAAGTTACAGGCCATTCTTATAGGATTACATATACATAAATACTTAATCGGAGGGGTGATTATATATTGTTTAATATCTAATCCCAAACCAAAGAGGACGATCACTATATTAAATCAAGATATATTGAGATTGATCTTAGGATTAACCGAGGATTAATTTTGACTAAGAAGTACTGTTTTTAAGATAGATCTTAGGATTAAACGAGGATTAATATTGAATAACAAGAACTGTTTTAAGATAGATCTTAGGATTAACCGAGGAATAATATTGAATAAGAAGAACTGTTTGTAAGATTGATCTTAGGATTAACCGAGAATTAATATTGAACAAGAAGAACTGTTTTTAAGATAGATCTTAGGATTAAACGAGGATTAATATTGAATATGAAGAACTGTTTGTAAGATTGATCTTAGGATTAACCGAGGATTAATATTGACTAAGAAGAACTGTTTTTAAGATAGATCTTAGGATTAACCGAGGATTAGTATTGAATACGAAGAACTGTTTTAAGATTGATCTTAGGATTAACCTGAGGATTAATATTGAATAAGAAGAACTATTTTAAAGATTTATCTTAGGATTAACCTGAGGATTAATATTGAATAAGAACCGTTTTTAAGATTTATCTTAGGATTAACCGAGGATTAATATTGAATAAGAAGAACTGTTTTTACGATTGATCTTAGGATTAACCGAGGATTAATATTGAACAAGAAGAACTCTTTTTAAGATTGATCTTAGGATTAACCGAGGATTAATATTGAACAAGAAGAACTGTTTTTAAGATTGATCTTAGGATTAACCGAGGATTAATATTGAACAAGAAGAACTGTTTTTAAGATAGATCTTAGGATTAAACGAGGATTAATATTGAATAACAAGAACTGTTTTAAGATAGATCTTAGGATTAACCGAGGAATAATATTGAATAAGAAGAACTGTTTGTAAGATTGATCTTAGGATTAACCGAGAATTAATATTGAACAAGAAGAACTGTTTTTAAGATAGATCTTAGGATTAAACGAGGATTAATATTGAATATGAAGAACTGTTTGTAAGATTGATCTTAGGATTAACCTGAGGATTAATATTGAATAAGAAGAACTGTTTTTAAGATTTATCTTAGGATTAACCGAGGATTAATATTGAATAAGAAGAACAGTTTTTAAGATAGATCTTAGGATTAACCGAGGATTAATATTGAATAAGAAGAACTGTTTTTAAGATTGATCTTAGGATTAACCTGAGGATTAATATTGAATAAGAAGAACTGTTTTTAAGATTTATCTTAGGATTAACCGAGGATTAATATTGAATAAGAAGAACTGTTTTTAAGATTGATCTTACGATTAACCGAGGATTAATATTGAATAAGAAGAACTGTTTTTAAGATAGATCTTAGGATTAACCGAGGATTAATATTGAATAAGAAGAACTGTTTTTAAGATTGATCTTAGGATTAACCGAGGATTAATATTGAATAAGAAGAACTGTTTTTAAGATTGATCTTAGGATTAACCGAGGATTAATATTGAATAAGAACTGTTTTTTTTAAAGATTTATCTTAGGATTAACCGAGGATTAATATTGAATAAGAAGAACTGTTTTTAAGATTGATCTTATGATTACCCGAGGATTAATATTGAATAAGAAGAACTATTTTTAAAGATTTATCTTAGGATAATAACCTAGGATTAATATTGAATAAGAAGAACTATTTTTAAGATTGATCTTAGGATTAACCGAGGATTAATAATGAATAAGAAGAACTGTTTTTAAGATTGATCTTAGGATTAACCGAGGATTAATATTGAATAAGAACTGTTTTTAAAGATTGATCTTAGGATTAACCGAGGATTAATATTGAATAAGAAGAACTGTTTTTAAGATTGATCTTACGCTTAACCGAGGATTAATATTGAATAAGAAGAACTGTTTTTAAGATTGATCTTAGGATTAACCGAGGATTAATATTTAATAAGAATAACTGTTTTTAAGATTTATCTTATGATTACCCGAGGATTAATATTGAATAAGAAGAACTGTTTTTTAGATTGATCTTAGGATTAACCGAGGATTAATATTGAATAAGAAGAACTGTTTTTTAGATTGATCTTACGATTAACCGAGGATTAATATTGAATAAGAAGAACTGTTTTTAAGATTGATCTTATGATTAACCAAGGATTAATATTGAATAAGAAGAACTGTTTTTTAGATTGATCTTATGATTACCCGAGGATTAATATTGAATAAGAAGAACTGTTTTTAAGATTTATCTTACGATTAACCGAGGATTAATATTGAATAAGAAGAACTGTTTTTAAGATTGATCTTATGATTAACCAAGGATTAATATTGAATAAGAAGAACTGTTTTTAAGATTGATCTTATGATTACCCGAGGATTAATATTGAATAAGAAGAACTGTTTTTTAGATTGATCTTACGATTAACCGAGGATTAATATTGAATAAGAAGAACTGTTTTTAAGATTGATCTTATGATTACGCGAGGATTAATATTGAATAAGAAGAACTGTTTTTAAGATTTATCTTACGATTAACCGAGGATTAATATTGAATAAGAAGAACTGTTTTTAAGATTGATCTTATGATTACCCGAGGATTAATATTGAATAAGAAGAACTGTTTTTAAGATTTATCTTACGATTAACCGAGGATTAATATTGAATAAGAAGAACTGTTTTTAAGATTGATCTTATGATTACCCGAGGATTAATATTGAATAAGAAGAACTGTTTTTAAGATTTATCTTACGATTAACCGAGGATTAATATTGAATAAGAAGAACTGTTTTTAAGATTGATCTTATGATTACCCGAGGATTAATATTGAATAAGAAGAACTGTTTTTTAGATTGATCTTACGATTAACCGAGGATTAATATTGAATAAGAAGAACTGTTTTTAAGATTGATCTTATGATTACGCGAGGATTAATATTGAATAAGAAGAACTGTTTTTTAGATTGATCTTACGATTAACCGAGGATTAATATTGAATAAGAAGAACAGTTTTTTAGATTGATCTTAGGATTAACCGAGGATTAATATTGAATAAGAAGAACTGTTTTTTAGATTGATCTTAGGATTAACCGAGGATTAATATTGAATAAGAAAAACTGTTTTTTAGATTGATCTTACGATTAACCGAGGATTAATATTGAATAAGAAGAACTGTTTTTAAGATTGATCTTATGATTAACCAAGGATTAATATTGAATAAGAACTGTTTTTTAAGATTGATCTTATGATTACCCGAGGATTAATATTGAATAAGAAGAACCGTTTTTTAGATTGATCTTACGATTAACCGAGGATTAATATTGAATAAGAAGAACTATTTTAAATATTGATCTTAGGATTAACCGAGGATTAATATTGAATAAGAACTGTTTTTTAAGATTGATCTTATGATTACCCGAGGATTAATATTGAATAAGAAGAACTGTTTTTAAGATTGATCTTAGGATTAACCGAGGATAAATATTGAATAAGAAGAACTGTTTTTAAGATTGATCTTATGATTACCCAAAGATTAATATTGAATAAGAAGAACTATTTTAAGATTGATCTTAGGATTAACCGAGGATTAATATTGAATAAGAACTGTTTTTTAAGATTGATCTTATGATTACCCGAGGATTAATATTGAATAAGAAGAACTGTTTTTAAGATTGATCTTAGGATTAACCGAGGATTAATATTGAATAAGAAGCACTGTTTTTAAGATTGATCTTACGATTAACCGAGGATTAATATTGAATAAGAAGAACTGTTTTTAAGATTTATCTTATGATTAACCGAGGATTAATATTGAGTAAGAAGAACTGTTTTTAAGATTGATCTTACGATTAACCGAGGATTAATATTGAATAAGAAGAACTGTTTTTTAGATTGATCTTATGATTAACCGAGGATTAATATTGAATAAGAAGAACTGTTTTTTAGATTGATCTTACGATTAACCGAGGATTAATATTGAATAAGAAAAACTATTTTTTAGATTGATCTTACGATTAACCGAGGATTAATATTGAATAAGAAGAACTGTTTTTTAGATTGATCTTACGATTAACCGAGGATTAATATTGAATAAGAAGAACTGTTTTTTAGATTGATCTTATGATTAACCGAGGATTAATATTGAATAGGAACTGTTTTTAAGATTGATCTTATGATTACCCGAGGATTAATATTGAATAAGAAGAACTGTTTTTTAGATTGATCTTACGATTAACCGAGGATTAATATTGAATAAGAGGAACTGTTTTTTTAGATTGATCTTATGATTAACCGAGGATTAATATTGAATAAGAAGAACTGTTTTTTAGATTGATCTTACGATTAACCGAGGATTAATATTGAATAAGAAAAACTATTTTTTAGATTGATCTTACGATTAACCGAGGATTAATATTGAATAAGAAGAACTGTTTTTTAGATTGATCTTACGATTAACCGAGGATTAATATTGAATAAGAAGAACTGTTTTTTAGATTGATCTTATGATTAACCGAGGATTAATATTGAATAAGAAGAACTGTTTTTTAGATTGATCTTACGATTAACCGAGGATTAATATTGAATAAGAAGAACTATTTTAAAGATTGATCTTAGGATTAACCGAGGATTAATATTGAATAAGAAGAACTGTTTTTAAGATAGATCTTACGATTAACCGAGGATTAATATTGAATAAGAAGAACTATTTTTAAGATTGATCTAATGATTACCCGAGGATTAATATTGAATAAGAAGAACTATTTTTTAGATTGATCTTACGATTAACCGAGGATTAATATTGAATAAGAAGAACTGTTTTTAAGATAGATCTTACGATTAACCGAGGATTAATATTGAATAAGAAGAACTATTTTAAAGATTGATCTTAGGATTAACCGAGGATTAATATTGAATAAGAAGAACTGTTTTTAAGATAGATCTTACGATTAACCGAGGATTAATATTGAATAAGAAGAACTATTTTTTAGATTGATCTTACGATTAACCGAGGATTAATATTTAATAAGAAGAACTGTTTTTAAGATTGATCTTATGATTACCCGAGGATTAGTATTGAATAAGAACTATTTTTTAGATTGATCTTACGATTAACCGAGGATTAATATTGAATAAGAAGAACTGTTTTTAAGATTTATCTTAGGATTAACCGAGGATTAATATTGAATAAGAAGAACTTTTTTAAAGTTTGATATTAGGATTAACCGAGGATTAATATTGAATAAGAAGAACTGTTTTTAAGATTGATCTTAGGATTAACCTGAGGATTAATATTGAATAAGAAGAACTGTTTTTAAGATTGATCTTAGGATTAACCGAGGATTAATATTGAATAAGAACTGTTTTTAAGATTTATCTTAGGATTAACCGAGGATTAATATTGAATAAGAACTGTTTTTAGGATTAACCGAGGATTAATATTCAATAACAACTGTTTTTAAGATTTATCTTAGGATTAACCGAGGATTAATATTTAATAAGAAGAACTGTTTTTAAGATTGATCTTAGGATTAACCGAGGATTAATATTGAATAAGAACTGTTTTTAAGATTGATCTTAGGATTAACCGAGGATTAATATTTAATAAGAAGAACTGTTTTTAAGATTGATCTTAGGATTAACCGAGGATTAATATTGAATAAGAACTGTTTTTAAGATTGATCTAAGGATTAACCGAGGATTAATATTGAATAAGAAGAACTGTTTTTAAGATTGATCTTAGGATTAACCGAGGATTAATATTGAATAAGAAGAACTGTTTTTAAGATAGATCTTACGATTAACCGAGGATTAATATTGAATAAGAAGAACTATTTTTTAGATTGATCTTACGATTAACCGAGGATTAATATTGAATAAGAAGAACTGTTTTTAAGATTGATCTTACGATTAATCGAGGATTAATATTGAATAAGAAGAACTGTTTTTAAGATTGATCTTAGGATTAACCGAGGATTAATATTGAATAAGAAGAACTGTTTTTAAGATTTATCTTATGATTAACCGAGGATTAATATTGAATAAGAACTGTTTTTAAGATTGATCTTATGATTACCCGAGGATTAATATTGAATAAGAAGAACTGTTTTTTAGATTGATCTGACGATTAACCGAGGATTAATATTGAATAAGAAGAACTATTTTTTAGATTGATCTTACGATTAACCGAGGATTAATATTGAATAAGAAGAACTGTTTTTAAGATTGATCTTATGATTACCCGAGGATTAATATTGAATAAGAAGAACTATTTTTTAGATTGATCTTACGATTAACCGAGGATTAATATTGAATAAGAAGAACTGTTTTTAAGATAGATCTTACGATTGACCGAGGATTAATATTGAATAAGAAGAACTATTTTAAAGATTGATCTTAGGATTAACCGAGGATTAATATTGAATAAGAAGAACTGTTTTTAAGATAGATCTTACGATTAACCGAGGATTAATATTGAATAAGAAGAACTGTTTTTTAGATTGATCTTACGATTAACCGAGGATTAATATTGAATAAGAAAAACTATTTTTTAGATTGATCTTACGATTAACCGAGGATTAATATTGAATAAGAAGAACTGTTTTTTAGATTGATCTTACGATTAACCGAGGATTAATATTGAATAAGAAGAACTGTTTTTTAGATTGATCTTATGATTAACCGAGGATTAATATTGAATAAGAAGAACTGTTTTTTAGATTGATCTTACGATTAACCGAGGATTAATATTGAATAAGAAGAACTATTTTAAAGATTGATCTTAGGATTAACCGAGGATTAATATTGAATAAGAAGAACTGTTTTTAAGATAGATCTTACGATTAACCGAGGATTAATATTGAATAAGAAGAACTATTTTTAAGATTGATCTAATGATTACCCGAGGATTAATATTGAATAAGAAGAACTATTTTTTAGATTGATCTTACGATTAACCGAGGATTAATATTGAATAAGAAGAACTGTTTTTAAGATAGATCTTACGATTAACCGAGGATTAATATTGAATAAGAAGAACTATTTTAAAGATTGATCTTAGGATTAACCGAGGATTAATATTGAATAAGAAGAACTGTTTTTAAGATAGATCTTACGATTAACCGAGGATTAATATTGAATAAGAAGAACTATTTTTTAGATTGATCTTACGATTAACCGAGGATTAATATTGAATAAGAAGAACTGTTTTTAAGATTGATCTTATGATTACCCGAGGATTAGTATTGAATAAGAACTATTTTTTAGATTGATCTTACGATTAACCGAGGATTAATATTGAATAAGAAGAACTGTTTTTAAGATTTATCTTAGGATTAACCGAGGATTAATATTGAATAAGAAGAACTTTTTTAAAGTTTGATATTAGGATTAACCGAGGATTAATATTGAATAAGAAGAACTGTTTTTAAGATTGATCTTAGGATTAACCTGAGGATTAATATTGAATAAGAAGAACTGTTTTTAAGATTGATCTTAGGATTAACCGAGGATTAATATTGAATAAGAACTGTTTTTAAGATTTATCTTAGGATTAACCGAGGATTAATATTGAATAAGAACTGTTTTTAGGATTAACCGAGGATTAATATTCAATAACAACTGTTTTTAAGATTTATCTTAGGATTAACCGAGGATTAATATTTAATAAGAAGAACTGTTTTTAAGATTGATCTTAGGATTAACCGAGGATTAATATTGAATAAGAACTGTTTTTAAGATTGATCTTAGGATTAACCGAGGATTAATATTTAATAAGAAGAACTGTTTTTAAGATTGATCTTAGGATTAACCGAGGATTAATATTGAATAAGAACTGTTTTTAAGATTGATCTAAGGATTAACCGAGGATTAATATTGAATAAGAAGAACTGTTTTTAAGATTGATCTTAGGATTAACCGAGGATTAATATTGAATAAGAAGAACTGTTTTTAAGATAGATCTTACGATTAACCGAGGATTAATATTGAATAAGAAGAACTATTTTTTAGATTGATCTTACGATTAACCGAGGATTAATATTGAATAAGAAGAACTGTTTTTAAGATTGATCTTACGATTAATCGAGGATTAATATTGAATAAGAAGAACTGTTTTTAAGATTGATCTTAGGATTAACCGAGGATTAATATTGAATAAGAAGAACTGTTTTTAAGATTTATCTTATGATTAACCGAGGATTAATATTGAATAAGAACTGTTTTTAAGATTGATCTTATGATTACCCGAGGATTAATATTGAATAAGAAGAACTGTTTTTTAGATTGATCTGACGATTAACCGAGGATTAATATTGAATAAGAAGAACTATTTTTTAGATTGATCTTACGATTAACCGAGGATTAATATTGAATAAGAAGAACTGTTTTTAAGATTGATCTTATGATTACCCGAGGATTAATATTGAATAAGAAGAACTATTTTTTAGATTGATCTTACGATTAACCGAGGATTAATATTGAATAAGAAGAACTGTTTTTAAGATAGATCTTACGATTGACCGAGGATTAATATTGAATAAGAAGAACTATTTTAAAGATTGATCTTAGGATTAACCGAGGATTAATATTGAATAAGAAGAACTGTTTTTAAGATAGATCTTACGATTAACCGAGGATTAATATTGAATAAGAAGAACTATTTTTTAGATTGATCTTACGATTAACCGAGGATTAATATTGAATAAGAAGAACTGTTTTTAAGATTGATCTTATGATTACCCGAGGATTAATATTGAATAAGAAGAACTATTTTAAAGATTGATCTTAGGATTAACCGAGGATTAATATTGAATAAGAAGAACTGTTTTTAAGATTGATCTTATGATTACCCGAGGATTAATATTGAATAAGAAGAACTATTTTTTAGATTGATCTTACGATTAACCGAGGATTAATATTGAATAAGAAGAACTGTTTTTAAGATTGATCTTATGATTACCCGAGGATTAATATTGAATAAGAAGAACTATTTTAAAGATTGATCTTAGGATTAACCGAGGATTAATATTGAATAAGAAGAACTGTTTTTAAGATAGATCTTAGGATTAACCGAGGATTAATATTGAATAAGAAGAACTATTTTTTAGATTGATCTTAGGATTAACCTGAGGATTAATATTGAATAAGAAGAACTGTTTTTAAGATTGAACTTAGGATTAACCGAGGATTAATATTGAATAAGAACTGTTTTTAAGATTTATCTTAGAATTAACCGAGGATTAATATTGAATAAGAACTGTTTTTAGGATTAACCGAGGATTAATATTCAATAACAACTGTTTTTAAGATTTATCTTAGGATTAACCGAGGATTAATATTTAATAAGAAGAACTGTTTTTAAGATTGATCTTAGGATTAACCGAGGATTAATATTGAATAAGAACTGTTTTTAAGATTGATCTTAGGATTAACCGAGGATTAATATTTAATAAGAAGAACTGTTTTTAAGATAGATCTTAGGATTAACCGAGGATTAATATTGAATAAGAAGAACTATTTTTTAGATTGATCTTAGGATTAACCTGAGGATTAATATTGAATAAGAAGAACTGTTTTTAAGATTGATCTTAGGATTAACCGAGGATTAATATTGAATAAGAACTGTTTTTAAGATTTATCTTAGGATTAACCGAGGATTAATATTGAATAAGAACTGTTTTTAGGATTAACCGAGGATTAATATTCAATAACAACTGTTTTTAAGATTTATCTTAGGATTAACCGAGGATTAATATTTAATAAGAAGAACTGTTTTTAAGATTGATCTTAGGATTAACCGAGGATTAATATTGAATAAGAACTGTTTTTAAGATTGATCTTACGATTAACCGAGGATTAATATTGAATAAGAACTGTTTTTAAGATTGATCTTACGATTAACCGAGGATTAATATTTAATAAGAAGAACTGTTTTTAAGATTGATCTTAAGATTAACCGAGGATTAATATTGAATAAGAACTGTTTTTAAGATTGATCTTAGGATTAACCGAGGATTAATATTGAATAAGAAGAACTGTTTTTAAGATTGATCTTAGGATTAACCGAGGATTAATATTGAATAAGAAGAACTGTTTTTTAGATTGATCTTACGATTAACCGAGGATTAATATTGAATAAGAAGAACTGTTTTTAAGATTGATCTTACGATTAATCGAGGATTAATATTGAATAAGAAGAACTGTTTTTAAGATTGATCTTAGGATTAACCGAGGATTAATATTGAATAAGAAGAACTGTTTTTAAGATTTATCTTATGATTAACCGAGGATTAATATTGAATAAGAAGAACTGTTTTTAAGATTGATCTTATGATTGCCCGAGGATTAATATTGAATAAGAAGAACTGTTTTTAAGATTGATCTTATGATTGCCCGAGGATTAATATTGAATAAGAAGAACTGTTTTTTAGATTGATCTTACGATTAACCGAGGATTAATATTGAATAAGAAGAACTATTTTTTAGATTGATCTTACGATTAACCGAGGATTAATATTGAATAAGAAGAACTGTTTTTAAGATTGATCTTATGATTACCCGAGGATTAATATTGAATAAGAAGAACTATTTTTTAGATTGATCTTACGATTAACCGAGGATTAATATTGAATAAGAAGAACTGTTTTTAAGATAGATCTTACGATTAACCGAGGATTAATATTGAATAAGAAGAACTATTTTAAAGATTGATCTTAGGATTAACCGAGGATTAATATTGAATAAGAAGAACTGTTTTTAAGATAGATCTTACGATTAACCGAGGATTAATATTGAATAAGAAGAACTATTTTTTAGATTGATCTTACGATTAACCGAGGATTAATATTGAATAAGAAGAACTGTTTTTAAGATTGATCTTATGATTACCCGAGGATTAATATTGAATAAGAACTATTTTTTTGATTGATCTTACGATTAACCGAGGATTAATATTGAATAAGAAGAACTGTTTTTAAGATTGATCTTACGATTAATCGAGGATTAATATTGAATAAGAAGAACTGTTTTTAAGATTGATCTTACGATTAACCGAGGATTAATATTGAATAAGAAGAACTGTTTTTAAGATTGATCTTAGGATTAACCGAGGATTAATGTTGAATAAGAACTTTTTTTAAGATTGATCTTAGGATTAACCTGAGGATTAATATTGAATAAGAAGAACTGTTTTTAAGATTGATCTTAGGATTAACCGAGGATTAATATTGAATAAGAAGAACTGTTTTTAAGATTGATCTTACGATTAACCGAGGATTAATATTGAATAAGAAGAACTGTTTTTAAGATTTATCTTAGGATTAACCGAGGATTAATATTGAATAAGAAGAACTGTTTTTAAGATTTATCTTAGGATTAACCTGAGGATTAATATTGAATAAGAAGAACTGTTTTTAAGATTTATCTTAGGATTAACCGAGGATTAATATTGAATAAGAAGAACTGTTTTTAAGATTGATCTTAGGATTAACCTGAGGATTAATATTGAATAAGAAGAACTGTTTTTAAGATTGATCTTAGGATTAACCTAGGATTAATATTGAATAAGAACTGTTTTTAAGATTTATCTTAGGATTAACCGAGGATTAATATTGAATAAGAACTGTTTTTAGGATTAACCGAGGATTAATATTGAATAACAACTGTTTTTACGATTGATCTTAGGATTAACCGAGGATTAATATTTAATAAGAAGAACTGTTTTTAAGATTGATCTTAGGATTAATCGAGGATTAATATTGAATAAGAACTGTTTTTAAGATTGATCTTAGGATTAACCGAGGATTAATATTGAATAAGAAGAACTGTTTTTAAGATTGATCTTAGGATTAACCGAGGATTAATATTGAATAAGAAGAACTGTTTTTAAGATAGATCTTACGATTAACCGAGGATTAATATTGAATAAGAAGAACTGTTTTTTAGATTGATCTTATGATTAACCGAGGATTAATATTGAATAAGAAGAACTGTTTTTAAGATTGATCTTAGGATTAGCCGAGGATTAATATTGAATAAGAACTGTTTTAAAGATTTATCATAGGATTAACCGAGGATTAATATTGAATAAGAACTGTTTTTTAGGATTAACCGAGGATTAATATTGAATAACAACTGTTTTTAAGATTTATCTTAGGATTAACCGAGGATTAATATTTAATAAGAAGAACTGTTTTTAAGATTGATCTTAGGATTAACCGAGGATTAATATTGAATAAGAACTGTTTTTAAGATTGATCTTAGGATTAACCGAGGATTAATATTGAATAAGAAGAACTGTTTTTACGATAGATCTTAGGATTAACCGAGGATTAATATTGCATAAGAAGAACTGTTTTTAAGATTTATCTTAGGATTAACCGAGGATTAATATTGAATAAGAACTGTTTTTAAGATTTATATTAGGATTAACCGAGGATTAATATTTAATAAGAAGAACTGTTTTTAAGATTAATCTTAGGATTAACCGAGGATTAATATTGAATAAGAAGTACTGTTTTTAAGATTGATCTTAGGATTAACCGAGGATTAATATTGAATAAGAAGTACTTTTATTAAGATTGATCTTAGGATTAACCGAGGATTAATATTGAATAAGAAGAACTGTTTTTAAGATTTATCTTAGGATTAACCGAGGATTAATATTGAATAAAAACTGTTTTTAAGATTTATATTAGGATTAACCGAGGATTATTATTTAATAAGAAGAACTGTTTTTAAGATTGATCTTAGGATTAACCGAGGATTAATATTGAATAAGAACTGTTTTTAAGATTGATCTTAGGATTAACCGAGGATTAATATTGAATAAGAAGTACTGTTTTTAAGATTGATCTTAGGATTAACCGAGGAATAATATTGAATAAGAAGAACTGTTTTTAAGATTTATCTTAGGATTAACCGAGGATTAATATTGAATAAGAAGACTTGTTTTTAAGATTTATCTTAGGATTAACCGAGGATTAATATTGAATAAGAAGAACTGTTTTTAAGATTGATCTTAGGATTAACAGAGGATTAATATTGAATAAGAAGAACTATTTTTTAGATTGATCTTACGATTAACCGAGGATTAATATTGAATAAGAAGAACTGTTTTTAAGATTGATCTTATGATTACCCGAGGATTAATATTGAATAAGAAGAACTATTTTTTAGATTGATCTTACGATTAACCGAGGATTAATATTGAATAAGAAGAACTGTTTTTAAGATAGATCTTACGATTGACCGAGGATTAATATTGAATAAGAAGAACTATTTTAAAGATTGATCTTAGGATTAACCGAGGATTAATATTGAATAAGAAGAACTGTTTTTAAGATAGATCTTACGATTAACCGAGGATTAATATTGAATAAGAAGAACTATTTTTTAGATTGATCTTACGATTAACCGAGGATTAATATTGAATAAGAAGAACTGTTTTTAAGATTGATCTTATGATTACCCGAGGATTAATATTGAATAAGAAGAACTATTTTAAAGATTGATCTTAGGATTAACCGAGGATTAATATTGAATAAGAAGAACTGTTTTTAAGATTGATCTTATGATTACCCGAGGATTAATATTGAATAAGAAGAACTATTTTTTAGATTGATCTTACGATTAACCGAGGATTAATATTGAATAAGAAGAACTGTTTTTAAGATTGATCTTATGATTACCCGAGGATTAATATTGAATAAGAAGAACTATTTTAAAGATTGATCTTAGGATTAACCGAGGATTAATATTGAATAAGAAGAACTGTTTTTAAGATAGATCTTAGGATTAACCGAGGATTAATATTGAATAAGAAGAACTATTTTTTAGATTGATCTTAGGATTAACCTGAGGATTAATATTGAATAAGAAGAACTGTTTTTAAGATTGAACTTAGGATTAACCGAGGATTAATATTGAATAAGAACTGTTTTTAAGATTTATCTTAGAATTAACCGAGGATTAATATTGAATAAGAACTGTTTTTAGGATTAACCGAGGATTAATATTCAATAACAACTGTTTTTAAGATTTATCTTAGGATTAACCGAGGATTAATATTTAATAAGAAGAACTGTTTTTAAGATTGATCTTAGGATTAACCGAGGATTAATATTGAATAAGAACTGTTTTTAAGATTGATCTTAGGATTAACCGAGGATTAATATTTAATAAGAAGAACTGTTTTTAAGA
Organism: Siphonodentalium dalli; assembly: GCA_032622095.1. Taxonomy (NCBI): domain Eukaryota; kingdom Metazoa; phylum Mollusca; class Scaphopoda; order Gadilida; family Siphonodentaliidae; genus Siphonodentalium; species Siphonodentalium dalli. The sequence continues at coordinate 225,440,768 of CP136063.1, forward strand.
TAGATCTTAGGATTAACCGAGGATTAATATTGAATAAGAAGAACTATTTTTTAGATTGATCTTAGGATTAACCTGAGGATTAATATTGAATAAGAAGAACTGTTTTTAAGATTGATCTTAGGATTAACCGAGGATTAATATTGAATAAGAACTGTTTTTAAGATTTATCTTAGGATTAACCGAGGATTAATATTGAATAAGAACTGTTTTTAGGATTAACCGAGGATTAATATTCAATAACAACTGTTTTTAAGATTTATCTTAGGATTAACCGAGGATTAATATTTAATAAGAAGAACTGTTTTTAAGATTGATCTTAGGATTAACCGAGGATTAATATTGAATAAGAACTGTTTTTAAGATTGATCTTACGATTAACCGAGGATTAATATTTAATAAGAAGAACTGTTTTTAAGATTGATCTTAAGATTAACCGAGGATTAATATTGAATAAGAACTGTTTTTAAGATTGATCTTAGGATTAACCGAGGATTAATATTGAATAAGAAGAACTGTTTTTAAGATTGATCTTAGGATTAACCGAGGATTAATATTGAATAAGAAGAACTGTTTTTTAGATTGATCTTACGATTAACCGAGGATTAATATTGAATAAGAAGAACTATTTTTTAGATTGATCTTACGATTAACCGAGGATTAATATTGAATAAGAAGAACTGTTTTTAAGATTGATCTTACGATTAATCGAGGATTAATATTGAATAAGAAGAACTGTTTTTAAGATTGATCTTAGGATTAACCGAGGATTAATATTGAATAAGAAGAACTGTTTTAAAGATTTATCTTATGATTAACCGAGGATTAATATTGAATAAGAAGAACTGTTTTTAAGATTGATCTTATGATTGCCCGAGGATTAATATTGAATAAGAAGAACTGTTTTTTAGATTGATCTTACGATTAACCGAGGATTAATATTGAATAAGAAGAACTATTTTTTAGATTGATCTTACGATTAACCGAGGATTAATATTGAATAAGAAGAACTGTTTTTAAGATTGATCTTATGATTACCCGAGGATTAATATTGAATAAGAAGAACTATTTTTTAGATTGATCTTACGATTAACCGAGGATTAATATTGAATAAGAAGAACTGTTTTTAAGATAGATCTTACGATTAACCGAGGATTAATATTGAATAAGAAGAACTATTTTAAAGATTGATCTTAGGATTAACCGAGGATTAATATTGAATAAGAAGAACTGTTTTTAAGATAGATCTTACGATTAACCGAGGATTAATATTGAATAAGAAGAACTATTTTTTAGATTGATCTTACGATTAACCGAGGATTAATATTGAATAAGAAGAACTGTTTTTAAGATTGATCTTATGATTACCCGAGGATTAATATTGAATAAGAACTATTTTTTTGATTGATCTTACGATTAACCGAGGATTAATATTGAATAAGAAGAACTGTTTTTAAGATTGATCTTACGATTAATCGAGGATTAATATTGAATAAGAAGAACTGTTTTTAAGATTGATCTTACGATTAACCGAGGATTAATATTGAATAAGAAGAACTGTTTTTAAGATTGATCTTAGGATTAACCGAGGATTAATGTTGAATAAGAACTTTTTTTAAGATTGATCTTAGGATTAACCTGAGGATTAATATTGAATAAGAAGAACTGTTTTTAAGATTGATCTTAGGATTAACCGAGGATTAATATTGAATAAGAAGAACTGTTTTTAAGATTGATCTTACGATTAACCGAGGATTAATATTGAATAAGAAGAACTGTTTTTAAGATTTATCTTAGGATTAACCGAGGATTAATATTGAATAAGAAGAACTGTTTTTAAGATTTATCTTAGGATTAACCTGAGGATTAATATTGAATAAGAAGAACTGTTTTTAAGATTTATCTTAGGATTAACCGAGGATTAATATTGAATAAGAAGAACTGTTTTTAAGATTGATCTTAGGATTAACCTGAGGATTAATATTGAATAAGAAGAACTGTTTTTAAGATTGATCTTAGGATTAACCTAGGATTAATATTGAATAAGAACTGTTTTTAAGATTTATCTTAGGATTAACCGAGGATTAATATTGAATAAGAACTGTTTTTAGGATTAACCGAGGATTAATATTGAATAACAACTGTTTTTACGATTGATCTTAGGATTAACCGAGGATTAATATTTAATAAGAAGAACTGTTTTTAAGATTGATCTTAGGATTAATCGAGGATTAATATTGAATAAGAACTGTTTTTAAGATTGATCTTAGGATTAACCGAGGATTAATATTGAATAAGAAGAACTGTTTTTAAGATTGATCTTAGGATTAACCGAGGATTAATATTGAATAAGAAGAACTGTTTTTAAGATAGATCTTACGATTAACCGAGGATTAATATTGAATAAGAAGAACTGTTTTTTAGATTGATCTTATGATTAACCGAGGATTAATATTGAATAAGAAGAACTGTTTTTAAGATTGATCTTAGGATTAGCCGAGGATTAATATTGAATAAGAACTGTTTTAAAGATTTATCATAGGATTAACCGAGGATTAATATTGAATAAGAACTGTTTTTTAGGATTAACCGAGGATTAATATTGAATAACAACTGTTTTTAAGATTTATCTTAGGATTAACCGAGGATTAATATTTAATAAGAAGAACTGTTTTTAAGATTGATCTTAGGATTAACCGAGGATTAATATTGAATAAGAACTGTTTTTAAGATTGATCTTAGGATTAACCGAGGATTAATATTGAATAAGAAGAACTGTTTTTACGATAGATCTTAGGATTAACCGAGGATTAATATTGCATAAGAAGAACTGTTTTTAAGATTTATCTTAGGATTAACCGAGGATTAATATTGAATAAGAACTGTTTTTAAGATTTATATTAGGATTAACCGAGGATTAATATTTAATAAGAAGAACTGTTTTTAAGATTAATCTTAGGATTAACCGAGGATTAATATTGAATAAGAAGTACTGTTTTTAAGATTGATCTTAGGATTAACCGAGGATTAATATTGAATAAGAAGTACTTTTATTAAGATTGATCTTAGGATTAACCGAGGATTAATATTGAATAAGAAGAACTGTTTTTAAGATTTATCTTAGGATTAACCGAGGATTAATATTGAATAAAAACTGTTTTTAAGATTTATATTAGGATTAACCGAGGATTATTATTTAATAAGAAGAACTGTTTTTAAGATTGATCTTAGGATTAACCGAGGATTAATATTGAATAAGAACTGTTTTTAAGATTGATCTTAGGATTAACCGAGGATTAATATTGAATAAGAAGTACTGTTTTTAAGATTGATCTTAGGATTAACCGAGGAATAATATTGAATAAGAAGAACTGTTTTTAAGATTTATCTTAGGATTAACCGAGGATTAATATTGAATAAGAAGACTTGTTTTTAAGATTTATCTTAGGATTAACCGAGGATTAATATTGAATAAGAAGAACTGTTTTTAAGATTGATCTTAGGATTAACAGAGGATTAATATTGAATAAGAAGAACTGTTTTTAAGATTGATCTTAGGATTAACCGAGGATTAATATTGAATAAGAAGAACTGTTTTTAAGATTGATCTTAGGATTAACCGAGGATTAATATTGAATAAGAAGAACTGTTTTTAAGATTGATCTTAGGATTAAACGAGGATTAATATTGAATAAGAACTATTTTTTAGATTGATCTTAGGATTAAACGAGGATTAATATTGAATAAGAAGAACTGTTTTTAAGATTGATCTTAGGATTATAGCCGAGGATTAATATTGGATAAGAAGAACTGTTTTTAAGATTGATCTTAGGATTAACCGAGGATTAATATTGAATAAGAAGAACTGTTTTTAAGATTTATCTTAGGATTAACCGAGGATTAATGTTGAATTAGAACTGTTTTTAAGATAGATCTTACGATTAACCGAGGATTAATATTGAATAAGAAGAGACACTTGTGGGGAAGGACTGTTTTTTAAGATATATCTTAGGAGTAACCGAGGATTAATATTGATTAAGAACTGTTTTTAAGATAGATCTTAGGATTAACCGAGGATTAACATTGATTAAGAACTGTTTTTAAAATTGATCTTAGGATTAACCGAGGTTTAATATTGAATAAGAACTGTTTTTAAGACAAATCTTAGGATTAACCGAGGATTAATATTGAATAAGAAGGACTGTTTTTAAGATTGATCTTATGATTAACCGAGGATTGATATTGAATAAGAACTGTTTTAAAGATTGATCTTATGATTAATATTGACTAAATAACGTAGATATTTGAAGAAGTGTTTTTAAAGATGAACATACTTAATAAATACCATCTGAAGATGTTGTAAATTCGTTCATACACATATCTCCGCTATTTAGTCAAAATACGTTATATATTATAGAGTTATCATGCATCCTTCCGGATTAGATCATGTCACGAATCTCTACTCTGGCTAACACCCGTAGAGATCATATTCCACTAGTACAAAACATGGGAACTGTTTGAAGTTTTGACAGGGAACCTTATCAAATTGAAATTGAAAAAAACGCGGGGAATATATTTCTTAGTTATTATCTGTTCCTTAGTAATGTACTTCACTTTAGGTGAATGTCCCAACTCAAAATTGCATATTTTTCTATGACTTTTGTGAACCGATATCGCAATAAACATTGAATTAATTACCCATGAGAAATTACATAATTGTAAGCGACGCAAAGCAAAAAGTCACTTAAATCGTGAAATTTCGAGTTGGAACCTTCACCTACAATGAACTACATTATTAAAGACATATTATGGACTTGTTCGGGTATGTGAAACTGGTAAGTTAGTACTCGTGCGCTATATGCCAACCTGGGGAATGTAGTATTCTACTGACATCGCCGAAAATCTCAAAGATATCGACCATGCCACTCCATAGAATATATCGTCTGAACTACGCTCAATTGTAAATATTTACTTCTTGATTCGGGACGCAACTATCGGCGATAAACTAACGCAAACGATTTTGCCACCGAGAGTCATTGCATTTAATTAATATATATATATATGAATGGCGGTATGTGTTATCAGTTTGGATTAATATTCGTAAAAATAACTATACTTTGAGCAAGATTATTCTCCATTTCTATTTTATCACCACACCGGAGTGTTTCACATCACTTTAAGGAACAGATCATAACTAAAAAATATATTCCGTGTTATATTTTAGACTTTATAAGGTTACCTGTCAAAAGTTCCCAGGTTTTGTAATGGTGGAATATGATCTCTACGAGCGTCAGCCAGAGTAGAGATTCATGGCACGAGTCAGCCAGAGTAGAGATTCACGGCACGAGTCAGCCAGAGTAGAGATTCATGTCAGCCAGAGTAGAGATTCATGTCAGCCAGAGTAGAGATTCATGGCACGAGTCAGCCAGAGTAGAGATTCATGGCACGAGTCAGCCAGAGTAGAGATTCATGGCACGCGTCAGCCATAGTAGAGATTCATGTCAGTCAGAGTGGAGATTCATGTCAGCCAGAGTAGAGATTCATGGCACGAGTCAGCCAGAGTAGAGATTCGTGGCACGATCTACATTCCGGGTTAGCGTAGATATGCGATATTTTATTTGTAATCGTAAACACGTGTCCCCCGGTGTTCGATTAGTATATTAATTAATATTTAATCTTGTTGTTTTTTTGTTTGTTTTTTTAATTATTGGGGTTTGGATTTTAACCCGGGAAGATTTGGAAGGGGCGGAACCCCTTCCCTACAACCCACTTTTGAACTTTAATTAAAACATGTTATGGGATGTACTTAAACATGAAATCTAATCTGGGCCCGATTAGAAATATTTTATATCTAACGCGATGCGAATCAGGTGTCAAATTTTAATCCTGACAACAAATGTTTCGAACTGACGGACGGAAGGCAGACGAGCGGACAACGCTAATTTCTCTACTCTCCTGACTTCTTTCCTGTGGGGGGGGGGGGGCGGGTAACCCATCTAATAAGCCTAGACCACACGATCCGAAATTCTGCAGGTCATGCTGACATATTAATTGATTAGAGTTTGACCTTATATGTGATCAAATCAAAGAGGAGGCATATTGCCTTCATCAAACCTATCGATCTTTGAATTATATCAATGCTTAATCATCTTGCTTATATTTACAATTGTGATTATGGCGGAGTTAGGTTCGGAAACGGTCCACGAATCAATTCCAACTCGATAAAATAATGACACATCGTGATGTTCGACTGGACTGACATTGATGCCATGCATTTGTGCAAATGTCCCGCTGCTGAAGTCCAGAGGAGTCAAGTGAAGATGGTTATTTCAAACTATCAATTTGAAAGAAAAAATCATTATCCCTTATGTATACAACCAATGTATGATATGACAACAATTGTTTACCCTCACAGTATGAGATATTTTCCAATTATGTAAAAAGAAAGTGGTTTAGAAAAAAAACCCAGATTATTTTTAGATATAGGACGATAGAGAGTTTGACAGGAAATATATGCAAAAAAAAAGCACTGCATTAGCTAGACTATGAACCCAACTATAGGCTATGAGCTCAGTCTGAAAAAAAATAAAAAATTCATTGCATATTGAAATTTTTTGGCAGCCATTTTGCAGCCTTTTTTTTTTAAAAGAAAAAATCACCATAAAACAACATAATGTCTGAAAAGATGAATCAGTACATTGAGTGTTTATGTCTGCCAGATTATTGAAAACGTGGTTGAATAATATTTCTGTTGTTTTATGTTGTTTTTAACCTTCACGCGATAACAATAGTTCTGCAAATGGCTGCCAAAAAAACTAAAATATGCAATGAAACATTTGATTTAATTTCTCGCAGACAGTCATGATTTCAGATGGTAGACTGAGCACATACCCTAGTTCGGTTCATATTCTAGATAATTCAGTGTGTTTTAATATTTCCTGTTAATATCTCTATCGATCCAACTAAAAAAACAACACGGGTTTTTTAAACCCACTTTAAAAAAATTATTTGAACATATCTCTCATATTGTGAGGTGAACAGGTGTTGTTATAGTTCTATAGCATACATTGGTTATAGAGGATAATAAATTTCAGATTTCTGAAAATTCACTCCTTAATATCCACGGTCCGATTATTTAATTTTCAACTTACCAACCAAAAGAAAAATGAAAAATACTTGCAATCGCCATCATTTAAATGTCACATGCATTGCGAACATCCACATAAGCATCCATTTCTGCATTGAAAACGAATACAAAATATCACAGTGAGAACGCTCTTTATTAACTACAGCTTTTGTGCGCCTAACCATGGACGCTCTTTATTAGAGACGGTAACGCCTAACCATGGACGCTCTTTATTAGAGACGGTAACGACTAACCATGGACGCTCTTTATTAGAGACGGTAACGCCTAACCATGGACGCTCTTTATTAGAGACGGTAACGCCTAACCATGGACGCTCTTTATTAGAGACGGTAACGCCTAACCATGGACGCTCTTTATTAGAGACGGTAACGACTAACCATGGACGCTCTTTATTAGAGACGGTAACGACTAACCATGGACGCTCTTTATTAGAGACGGTAACGCCTAACCATGGACGCTCTTTATTAGAGACGGTAACGACTAACCATGGACGCTCTTTATTAGAGACGGTAACGACTAACCATGGACGCTCTTTATTAGAGACGGTAACGACTAACCATGGACGCTCTTTATTAGAGACGGTAACGCCTAACCATGGACGCTCTTTATTAGAGACGGTAACGACTAACCATGGACGCTCTTTATTATAGACGGTAACGCCTAACCATGGACGCTCTTTATAAGAGACGGTAACGCCTAACCATGGACGCTCTTTATTAGAGACGGTAACGCCTAACCATGGACGCTCTTTATAAGAGACGGTAACGCCTAACCATGGACGCTCTTTATTAGAGACGGTAACGCCTAACCATGGACGCTCTTTATTAGAGACGGTAACGCCTAACCATGGACGCTCTTTATAAGAGACGGTAACGCCTAACCATGGACGCTCTTTATAAGAGACGGTAACGCCTAACCATGGACGCTCTTTATTAGAGACGGTAACGCCTAACCATGGACGCTCTTTATTAGAGACGGTAACACCTAACCATGGACGCTCTTTATTAGAGACGGTAACGCCTAACCATGGACGCTCTTTATTAGAGACGGTAACGACTAACCATGGACGCTCTTTATTATAGACGGTAACGCCTAACCATGGACGCTCTTTATAAGAGACGGTAACGCCTAACCATGGACGCTCTTTATTAGAGACGGTAACGCCTAACCATGGACGCTCTTTATTAGAGACGGTAACGCCTAACCATGGACGCTCTTTATTAGAGACGGTAACGCCTAACCGTGAACGCTCTTTATTAGAGACGGTAACACCTAACCATGGACGCTCTTTATTAGAGACGGTAACGCCTAACCATGGACGCTCTTTATTAGAGACGGTAACGCCTAACCATGGACGCTCTTTATTAGAGACGGTAACGCCTAACCATGGACGCTCTTTATTAGAGACGGTAACGCCTAACCATGGACGCTCTTTATAAGAGACGGTAACGCCTAACCATGGACGCTCTTTATAAGAGACGGTAACGCCTAACCATGGACGCTCTTTATTAGAGACGGTAACGCCTAACCATGGACGCTCTTTATTAGAGACGGTAACGCCTAACCATGGACGCTCTTTATTAGAGACGGTAACGCCTAACCATGGACGCTCTTTATAAGAGACGGTAACGCCTAACCATGGACGCTCTTTATCAGAGACGGTAACGCCTAACCATGGACGCTCTTTATAAGAGACGGTAACGCCTAACCATGGACGCTCTTTATTAGAGACGGTAACGCCTAACCATGGACGCTCTTTATTAGAGACGGTAACGCCTAACCATGGACGCTCTTTATTAGAGACGGTAACGCCTAACCATGGACGCTCTTTATAAGAGACGGTAACGCCTAACCATGGACGCTCTTTATTAGAGACGGTAACGCCTAACCATGGACGCTCTTTATTAGAGACGGTAACGCCTAACCATGGACGCTCTTTATTAGAGACGGTAACGCCTAACCATGGACGCTCTTTATTAGAGACGGTAACGCCTAACCATGGACGCTCTTTATAAGAGACGGTAACGCCTAACCATGGACGCTCTTTATTAGAGACGGTAACGCCTAACCATGGACGCTCTTTATTAGAGACGGTAACGCCTAACCATGGACGCTCTTTATTAGAGACGGTAACGCCTAACCATGGACGCTCTTTATAAGAGACGGTAACGCCTAACCATGGACGCTCTTTATAAGAGACGGTAACGCCTAACCATGGACGCTCTTTATTAGAGACGGTAACGCCTAACCATGGACGCTCTTTATAAGAGACGGTAACGCCTAACCATGGACGCTCTTTATTAGAGACGGTAACGCCTAACCATGGACGCTCTTTATAAGAGACGGTAACGCCTAACCATGGACGCTCTTTATAAGAGACGGTAACGCCTAACCATGGACGCTCTTTATTAGAGACGGTAACGCCTAACCATGGACGCTCTTTATTAGAGACGGTAACGCCTAACCATGGACGCTCTTTATTAGAGACGGTAACGCCTAACCATGGACGCTCTTTATTAGAGACGGTAACGACTAACCATTGACGCTCTTTATTAGAGACGGTAACGCCTAACCATGGACGCTCTTTATTAGAGACGGTAACGCCTAACCATGGACGCTCTTTATTAGAGACGGTAACGCCTAACCATGGACGCTCTTTATTAGAGACGGTAACGACTAACCATTGACGCTCTTTATTAGAGACGGTAACGCCTAACCATGGACGCTCTTTATAAGAGACGGTAACGCCTAACCATGGACGCTCTTTATAAGAGACGGTAACGCCTAACCATGGACGCTCTTTATAAGAGACGGTAACGCCTAACCATGGACGCTCTTTATAAGAGACGGTAACGCCTAACCATGGACGCTCTTTATTAGAGACGGTAACGCCTAACCATGGACGCTCTTTATTAGAGACGGTAACGCCTAACCATGGACGCTTTTTATAAGAGACGGTAACGCCTAACCATGGACGCTCTTTATAAGAGACGGTAACGCCTAACCATGGACGCTCTTTATTAGAGACGGTAACGCCTAACCATGGACGCTCTTTATTAGAGACGGTAACGCCTAACCATGGACGCTCTTTATTAGAGACGGTAACGCCTAACCATGGACGCTCTTTATTAGAGACGGTAACGCCTAACCATGGACGCTCTTTATAAGAGACGGTAACGCCTAACCATGGACGCTCTTTATAAGAGACGGTAACGCCTAACCATGGACGCTCTTTATTAGAGACGGTAACGCCTAACCATGGACGCTCTTTATAAGAGACGGTAACGCCTAACCATGGACGCTCTTTATTAGAGACGGTAACGCCTAACCATGGACGCTCTTTATAAGAGACGGTAACGCCTAACCATGGACGCTCTTTATAAGAGACGGTAACGCCTAACCATGGACGCTCTTTATTAGAGACGGTAACGCCTAACCATGGACGCTCTTTATTAGAGACGGTAACGCCTAACCATGGACGCTCTTTATTAGAGACGGTAACGCCTAACCATGGACGCTCTTTATTAGAGACGGTAACGACTAACCATTGACGCTCTTTATTAGAGACGGTAACGCCTAACCATGGACGCTCTTTATTAGAGACGGTAACGCCTAACCATGGACGCTCTTTATTAGAGACGGTAACGCCTAACCATGGACGCTCTTTATTAGAGACGGTAACGCCTAACCATGGACGCTCTTTATAAGAGACGGTAACGCCTAACCATGGACGCTCTTTATTAGAGACGGTAACGCCTAACCATGGACGCTCTTTATAAGAGACGGTAACGCCTAACCATGGACGCTCTTTATTAGAGACGGTAACGCCTAACCATGGACGCTCTTTATAAGAGACGGTAACGCCTAACCATGGACGCTCTTTATAAGAGACGGTAACGCCTAACCATGGACGCTCTTTATTAGAGACGGTAACGCCTAACCATGGACGCTCTTTATTAGAGACGGTAACGCCTAACCATGGACGCTCTTTATTAGAGACGGTAACGCCTAACCATGGACGCTCTTTATTAGAGACGGTAACGACTAACCATTGACGCTCTTTATTAGAGACGGTAACGCCTAACCATGGACGCTCTTTATTAGAGACGGTAACGCCTAACCATGGACGCTCTTTATTAGAGACGGTAACGCCTAACCATGGACGCTCTTTATTAGAGACGGTAACGACTAACCATTGACGCTCTTTATTAGAGACGGTAACGCCTAACCATGGACGCTCTTTATAAGAGACGGTAACGCCTAACCATGGACGCTCTTTATAAGAGACGGTAACGCCTAACCATGGACGCTCTTTATAAGAGACGGTAACGCCTAACCATGGACGCTCTTTATAAGAGACGGTAACGCCTAACCATGGACGCTCTTTATTAGAGACGGTAACGCCTAACCATGGACGCTCTTTATTAGAGACGGTAACGCCTAACCATGGACGCTTTTTATAAGAGACGGTAACGCCTAACCATGGACGCTCTTTATAAGAGACGGTAACGCCTAACCATGGACGCTCTTTATTAGAGACGGTAACGCCTAACCATGGACGCTCTTTATTAGAGACGGTAACGCCTAACCATGGACGCTCTTTATTAGAGACGGTAACGCCTAACCATGGACGCTCTTTATTAGAGACGGTAACGCCTAACCATGGACGCTCTTTATTAGAGACGGTAACGCCTAACCATGGACGCTCTTTATTAGAGACGGTAACGCCTAACCATGGACGCTCTTTATTAGAGACGGTAACGCCTAACCATGGACGCTCTTTATAAGAGACGGTAACGCCTAACCATGGACGCTCTTTATAAGAGACGGTAACGCCTAACCATGGACGCTCTTTATTAGAGACGGTAACGCCTAACCATGGACGCTCTTTATTAGAGACGGTAACGCCTAACCATGGACGCTCTTTATTAGAGACGGTAACGCCTAACCATGGACGCTCTTTATAAGAGACGGTAACGCCTAACCATGGACGCTCTTTATAAGAGACGGTAACGCCTAACCATGGACGCTCTTTATTAGAGACGGTAACGCCTAACCATGGACGCTCTTTATTAGAGACGGTAACGCCTAACCATGGACGCTCTTTATTAGAGACGGTAACGCCTAACCATGGACGCTCTTTATTAGAGAAGGTAACGCCTAACCATGGACGCTCTTTATTAGAGACGGTAACGCCTAACCATGGACGCTCTTTATAAGAGACGGTAACGCCTAACCATGGACGCTCTTTATAAGAGACGGTAACGCCTAACCATGGACGCTCTTTATAAGAGACGGTAACGCCTAACCATGGACGCTCTTTATAAGAGACGGTAACGCCTAACCATGGACGCTCTTTATAAGAGACGGTAACGCCTAACCATGGACGCTCTTTATAAGAGACGGTAACGCCTAACCATGGACGCTCTTTATTAGAGACGGTAACGCCTAACCATGGACGCTCTTTATTAGAGACGGTAACGCCTAACCATGGACGCTCTTTATTAGAGACGGTAACGCCTAACCATGGACGCTCTTTATAAGAGACGGTACGCCTAACCATGGACGCTCTTTATTAGAGACGGTAACGCCTAACCATGGACGCTCTTTATTAGAGACGGTAACGCCTAACCATGGACGCTCTTTATTAGAGACGGTAACGCCTAACCATGGACGCTCTTTATTAGAGACGGTAACGCCTAACCATGGACGCTCTTTATTAGAGACGGTAACGCCTAACCATGGACGCTCTTTATTAGAGACGGTAACGCCTAACCATGGACGCTCTTTATTAGAGACGGTAACGCCTAACCATGGACGCTCTTTATAAGAGACGGTAACGCCTAACCATGGACGCTCTTTATTAGAGACGGTAACGCCTAACCATGGACGCTCTTTATAAGAGACGGTAACGCCTAACCATGGACGCTCTTTATTAGAGACGGTAACGCCTAACCATGGACGCTCTTTATTAGAGACGGTAACGCCTAACCATGGACGCTCTTTATTAGAGACGGTAACGCCTAACCATGGACGCTCTTTATTAGAGACGGTAACGCCTAACCATGGACGCTCTTTATTAGAGACGGTAACGCCTAACCATGGACGCTCTTTATTAGAGACGGTAACGCCTAACCATGGACGCTCTTTATTAGAGACGGTAACGCCTAACCATGGACGCTCTTTATTAGAGACGGTAACGCCTAACCATGGACGCTCTTTATTAGAGACGGTAACGCCTAACCATGGACGCTCTTTATTAGAGACGGTAACGCCTAACCATGGACGCTCTTTATTAGAGACGGTAACGCCTAACCATGGACGCTCTTTATTAGAGACGGTAACGCCTAACCATGGACGCTCTTTATTAGAGACGGTAACGCCTAACCATGGACGCTCTTTATTAGAGACGGTAACGCCTAACCATGGACGCTCTTTATTAGAGACGGTAACGCCTAACCATGGACGCTCTTTATTAGAGACGGTAACGCCTAACCATGGACGCTCTTTATTAGAGACGGTAACGCCTAACCATGGACGCTCTTTATTAGAGACGGTAACGCCTAACCATGGACGCTCTTTATTAGAGACGGTAACGCCTAACCATGGACGCTCTTTATAAGAGACGGTAACGCCTAACCATGGACGCTCTTTATAAGAGACGGTAACGCCTAACCATGGACGCTCTTTATTAGAGACGGTAACGCCTAACCATGGACGCTCTTTATTAGAGACGGTAACGCCTAACCATGGACGCTCTTTATTAGAGACGGTAACGCCTAACCATGGACGCTCTTTATTAGAGACGGTAACGCCTAACCATGGACGCTCTTTATTAGAGACGGTAACGCCTAACCATGGACGCTCTTTATTAGAGACGGTAACGCCTAACCATGGACGCTCTTTATAAGAGACGGTAACGCCTAACCATGGACGCTCTTTATAAGAGACGGTAACGCCTAACCATGGACGCTCTTTATAAGAGACGGTAACGCCTAACCATGGACGCTCTTTATTAGAGACGGTAACGCCTAACCATGGACGCTCTTTATAAGAGACGGTAACGCCTAACCATGGACGCTCTTTATTAGAGACGGTAACGCCTAACCATGGACGCTCTTTATTAGAGACGGTAACGCCTAACCATGGACGCTCTTTATTAGAGACGGTAACGCCTAACCATGGACGCTCTTTATTAGAGACGGTAACGCCTAACCATGGACGCTCTTTATAAGAGACGGTAACGCCTAACCATGGACGCTCTTTATTAGAGACGGTAACGCCTAACCATGGACGCTCTTTATTAGAGACGGTAACGCCTAACCATGGACGCTCTTTATTAGAGACGGTAACGCCTAACCATGGACGCTCTTTATAAGAGACGGTAACGCCTAACCATGGACGCTCTTTATTAGAGACGGTAACGCCTAACCGTGAACGCTCTTTATTAGAGACGGTAACACCTAACCATGGACGCTCTTTATTAGAGACGGTAACACCTAACCATGGACGCTCTTTATTAGAGACGGTAACACCTAACCGTGGACGCTCTTTATTAGAGACGGTAACGCCTAACCGTGAACGCTCTTTATTAGAGACGGTAACGCCTAACCATGGACGCTCTTTATTAGAGACGGTAACGCCTAACCATGGACGCTCTTTATTAGAGACGGTAACGCCTAACCATGGACGCTCTTTATTAGAGACGGTAACGCCTAACCGTGAACGCTCTTTATTAGAGACGGTAACGCCTAACCATGGACGCTCTTTATTAGAGACGGTAACACCTAACCATGGACGCTCTTTATTAGAGACGGTAACACCTAACCATGGACGCTCTTTATTAGAGACGGTAACGCCTAACCGTGAACGCTCTTTATTAGAGACGGTAACACCTAACCATGGACGCTCTTTATTAGAGACGGTAACACCTAACCATGGACGCTCTTTATTAGAGACGGTAACACCTAACCATGGACGCTCTTTATTAGAGACGGTAACGCCTAACCGTGAACGCTCTTTATTAGAGACGGTAACGCCTAACCATGGACGCTCTTTATTAGAGACGGTAACGCCTAACCATGGACGCTCTTTATTAGAGACGGTAACGCCTAACCATGGACGCTCTTTATTAGAGACGGTAACGCCTAACCATGGACGCTCTTTATTAGAGACGGTAACGCCTAACCATGGACGCTCTTTATTAGAGACGGTAACGCCTAACCATGGACGCTCTTTATAAGAGACGGTAACGCCTAACCATGGACGCTCTTTATTAGAGACGGTAACGCCTAACCATGGACGCTCTTTATTAGAGACGGTAACGACTAACCATGGACGCTCTTTATAAGAGACGGTAACGCCTAACCATGGACGCTCTTTATTAGAGACGGTAACGACTAACCATTGACGCTCTTTATTAGAGACGGTAACGCCTAACCATGGACGCTCTTTATTAGAGACGGTAACGCCTAACCATGGACGCTCTTTATAAGAGACGGTAACGCCTAACCATGGACGCTCTTTATTAGAGACGGTAACGCCTAACCATGGACGCTCTTTATTAGAGACGGTAACGCCTAACCATGGACGCTCTTTATAAGAGACGGTAACGCCTAACCATGGACGCTCTTTATTAGAGACGGTAACGCCTAACCATGGACGCTCTTTATTAGAGACGGTAACGCCTAACCATGGACGCTCTTTATTAGAGACGGTAACGCCTAACCATGGACGCTCTTTATAAGAGACGGTAACGCCTAACCATGGACGCTCTTTATTAGAGACGGTAACGCCTAACCATGGACGCTCTTTATAAGAGACGGTAACGCCTAACCATGGACGCTCTTTATTAGAGACGGTAACGCCTAACCATGGACGCTCTTTATTAGAGACGGTAACGCCTAACCATGGACGCTCTTTATTAGAGACGGTAACGCCTAACCATGGACGCTCTTTATTAGAGACGGTAACGCCTAACCATGGACGCTCTTTATTAGAGACGGTAACGCCTAACCATGGACGCTCTTTATTAGAGACGGTAACGCCTAACCATGGACGCTCTTTATTAGAGACGGTAACGCCTAACCATGGACGCTCTTTATTAGAGACGGTAACGCCTAACCATGGACGCTCTTTATTAGAGACGGTAACGCCTAACCATGGACGCTCTTTATTAGAGACGGTAACGCCTAACCATGGACGCTCTTTATTAGAGACGGTAACGCCTAACCATGGACGCTCTTTATAAGAGACGGTAACGCCTAACCATGGACGCTCTTTATAAGAGACGGTAACGCCTAACCATGGACGCTCTTTATTAGAGACGGTAACGCCTAACCATGGACGCTCTTTATTAGAGACGGTAACGCCTAACCATGGACGCTCTTTATTAGAGACGGTAACGCCTAACCATGGACGCTCTTTATTAGAGACGGTAACGCCTAACCATGGACGCTCTTTATTAGAGACGGTAACGCCTAACCATGGACGCTCTTTATTAGAGACGGTAACGCCTAACCATGGACGCTCTTTATAAGAGACGGTAACGCCTAACCATGGACGCTCTTTATAAGAGACGGTAACGCCTAACCATGGACGCTCTTTATAAGAGACGGTAACGCCTAACCATGGACGCTCTTTATTAGAGACGGTAACGCCTAACCATGGACGCTCTTTATAAGAGACGGTAACGCCTAACCATGGACGCTCTTTATTAGAGACGGTAACGCCTAACCATGGACGCTCTTTATTAGAGACGGTAACGCCTAACCATGGACGCTCTTTATTAGAGACGGTAACGCCTAACCATGGACGCTCTTTATTAGAGACGGTAACGCCTAACCATGGACGCTCTTTATAAGAGACGGTAACGCCTAACCATGGACGCTCTTTATTAGAGACGGTAACGCCTAACCATGGACGCTCTTTATTAGAGACGGTAACGCCTAACCATGGACGCTCTTTATTAGAGACGGTAACGCCTAACCATGGACGCTCTTTATAAGAGACGGTAACGCCTAACCATGGACGCTCTTTATTAGAGACGGTAACGCCTAACCGTGAACGCTCTTTATTAGAGACGGTAACACCTAACCATGGACGCTCTTTATTAGAGACGGTAACACCTAACCATGGACGCTCTTTATTAGAGACGGTAACACCTAACCGTGGACGCTCTTTATTAGAGACGGTAACGCCTAACCGTGAACGCTCTTTATTAGAGACGGTAACGCCTAACCATGGACGCTCTTTATTAGAGACGGTAACGCCTAACCATGGACGCTCTTTATTAGAGACGGTAACGCCTAACCATGGACGCTCTTTATTAGAGACGGTAACGCCTAACCGTGAACGCTCTTTATTAGAGACGGTAACGCCTAACCATGGACGCTCTTTATTAGAGACGGTAACACCTAACCATGGACGCTCTTTATTAGAGACGGTAACACCTAACCATGGACGCTCTTTATTAGAGACGGTAACGCCTAACCGTGAACGCTCTTTATTAGAGACGGTAACACCTAACCATGGACGCTCTTTATTAGAGACGGTAACACCTAACCATGGACGCTCTTTATTAGAGACGGTAACACCTAACCATGGACGCTCTTTATTAGAGACGGTAACGCCTAACCGTGAACGCTCTTTATTAGAGACGGTAACGCCTAACCATGGACGCTCTTTATTAGAGACGGTAACGCCTAACCATGGACGCTCTTTATTAGAGACGGTAACGCCTAACCATGGACGCTCTTTATTAGAGACGGTAACGCCTAACCATGGACGCTCTTTATTAGAGACGGTAACGCCTAACCATGGACGCTCTTTATTAGAGACGGTAACGCCTAACCATGGACGCTCTTTATAAGAGACGGTAACGCCTAACCATGGACGCTCTTTATTAGAGACGGTAACGCCTAACCATGGACGCTCTTTATTAGAGACGGTAACGACTAACCATGGACGCTCTTTATAAGAGACGGTAACGCCTAACCATGGACGCTCTTTATTAGAGACGGTAACGACTAACCATTGACGCTCTTTATTAGAGACGGTAACGCCTAACCATGGACGCTCTTTATTAGAGACGGTAACGCCTAACCATGGACGCTCTTTATAAGAGACGGTAACGCCTAACCATGGACGCTCTTTATTAGAGACGGTAACGCCTAACCATGGACGCTCTTTATTAGAGACGGTAACGCCTAACCATGGACGCTCTTTATAAGAGACGGTAACGCCTAACCATGGACGCTCTTTATTAGAGACGGTAACGCCTAACCATGGACGCTCTTTATTAGAGACGGTAACGCCTAACCATGGACGCTCTTTATTAGAGACGGTAACGCCTAACCATGGACGCTCTTTATAAGAGACGGTAACGCCTAACCATGGACGCTCTTTATAAGAGACGGTAACGCCTAACCATGGACGCTCTTTATTAGAGACGGTAACGCCTAACCATGGACGCTCTTTATTAGAGACGGTAACGCCTAACCGTGGACGCTCTTTATTAGAGACGGTAACGCCTAACCATGGACGCTCTTTATTAGAGACGGTAACGCCTAACCATGGACGCTCTTTATTAGAGACGGTAACGCCTAACCATGGACGCTCTTTATAAGAGACGGTAACGCCTAACCATGGACGCTCTTTATTAGAGACGGTAACGCCTAACCATGGACGCTCTTTATTAGAGACGGTAACGCCTAACCATGGACGCTCTTTATTAGAGACGGTAACGCCTAACCATGGACGCTCTTTATAAGAGACGGTAACGCCTAACCATGGACGCTCTTTATTAGAGACGGTAACGCCTAACAATGGACGCTCTTTATTAGAGACGGTAACGCCTAACCATGGACGCTCTTTATTAGAGACGGTAACGCCTAACCATGGACGCTCTTTATTAGAGACGGTAACGCCTAACCGTGAACGCTCTTTATTAGAGACGGTAACGCCTAACCATGGACGCTCTTTATTAGAGACGGTAACGCCTAACCATGGACGCTCTTTATTAGAGACGGTAACGCCTAACCATGGACGCTCTTTATTAGAGACGGTAACGCCTAACCATGGACGCTCTTTATTAGAGACGGTAACGCCTAACCATGGACGCTCTTTATAAGAGACGGTAACGCCTAACCATGGACGCTCTTTATCACAAGCTCAAAGTAATGAGTCCAACACAACCTCAAAGTAACGGGATCCAACACAACCTCAAAGTAATGGTGTCCAATACAACCTCAAAGTAACGAGGTCCAACACAACCTCAAAGTAACGGGGTCCAACACAACCTCAAAGTAACGGGGTCCAACACAACCTCAAAGTAACGGGGTCCAACACAACCTCAA